>JACYFF010003369.1:41616609-41630414 GCA_017589665.1 Selenicereus undatus
TCTTAAGAGATAACCCTTATCTTCCCATAGCCGTGAAGAAGATTCACGAAGAAACCAGAAATCTTCAGCTTTGGAAATCTTTTAGTTTTGGCAAATTTCCAAAAACCTATTTTCGCAAATCTCCCATAATATTCTCAAGAAATATCCTTTCCAGAAAAATAGCAATCTTGGAGTTTAAGGAAAGTATTCTGGAGATCTTGGCCAACCGAAATGAATTTTCGGGTATGGCCACTTCAGTTCAGAAACACCCTAGGCACCCTGTTTGCAGGGTTGTTCGCAACTGGTGTTCTGAAGCACTTAGCACAATTACCGATTCAAGAGATGTTTAAAAAGCATTTTCAATATTGGTATATTAACAAGAGTCTAAATAAATGAGACGTATATACCCAAGACTTCTTGTTTTGAATCAATCATCTTGTCCAAGATTTGTAGAGCTGCTGTGAACACCAAGGCCACCTTATTTGCTGGGGTTGTTCTTTGCATTGCTAGAGTTCAGGAACATGCCTTACAATCAACTGTCGAGATGGCGTTCTTGACTTAATGTAGAATCACCAAGTGAAACCTGTTTTAAAGACTTGTTCTCACATGTAGCAAACCAGTTAATACAATAAAGATTATAAACACCATTTAGGTCTGTTTGGAGATCGTGTTTGGAGCAACATTACTTGGACACATTTTTACACTTGGATTTGTTATCATCAAAACTTAAATATAATAACTCAACAAATTCCCCCTTTTTGATGATGACAAACCAAGTGACCGTATTGACAAAACAAACAAAAAAATGAATGCTGATAGGGATCCACGTAAGTCAAGGTTGTCAATAGGTAGGTTCTTCTTCCCCCTTTTGGCATCATTAAAAACTAATAACAAACAAGTAGAAAGGAGAAGGAACAACAAGCAAGAGAGACTGCAAGTAGATATTTCATTAATAAGCAAAGTAGTACAATTGCAACAAAACAACAAACAAAAAAACAAAAACAAAACCAAAAACAGCCTAGACAATCAGGGAGCAGGGGGTGGTTTCGATTGCAGATGAGGAATACTAGGGGCAAGGGTGGAGAGAAGAGCAAGCAAGTCTTCATGGCGTTTGGCAGAGAGGGCTTGTTCCTCAGCAAGAGCAGCCTTGACAGCTGATAGCTCATCCTTGAGGCGAGCATTGTCCTCAAGAACAGCCTCAACCTTGATGGAAGGGTGCTGAGAAACAGGTGGTCGAGGTGGTCGACGACCCTGTTTGGAAACGGACCCTTCGCTAATCTGATAGCCACACCCTAGCAGAGTGTCAATCCTAATTGCATCAACGACTTGGGCCTCCACTCGCCGTGTGAGCACTATTCCAAAGTGCTCAAACACCCTTGTCAGCAGGAACCCATACCCGAGATTATGAGCCCGGGTGGTGTTCACAATTCGCCCAATGTGACGAATCATGATAGCCGGAAGATTGATGGGTTCCTCCTTATCCAATAAGTCGACCAGGCACTGATCAAAAAGGTCTGCTGAGTTTCTCCCTTGACCCCTTGGAATTACGTTCTTAATGACGAACATGAAAAGGAGTTGGTGGGGAGGGATCAGATCACCCTTTTTGACAGAGGAGGGTGTTCTCAGACCCTGTTTCTGACTGAGGCGTTTGGACGCCTCCAGGAGCCTGGCTGGTTCCAGGGCTGTTTTGTCTTCCGTCACATACACAGCAAAGCCTTGTGAGGGCACTCCCAGAATTTTCCCAAGTTTGGGCGCATCAACCCTGATGCCTTGCCCATTCACAAAACTTGTCACCACCCCTTCGGTGACCTCGCAGTTGGCATACAATTCAGCCAACTCAGGCACAGAACACCCCCAACTGGGTGTTTGCAAATAACTCAAGCCAGCCTTGGGCTCGAAGCTTGGTCAAGAACACCCCTAGACCCTGTTCCTCAAAAAAACTTACAGACACTACCTTCCCCCTAACAACATTGCGCTTAAGCAACGTGCATGTTTGTCAGACATAGGAGAGGGAGTGAACTGCTTTGGGCGTTTGGAGGTAGGAACAGAGGTGGTAGCTTGTGGTAGGGGGGCTGTTCTGGGTTTTCGCTTGAGGGGTGTTTTTGCAGGAGATGGCCTCACAGCAGGTTTAGTGGCTGATTTTGGAGGGGCTTGGTCTTCAGAGGACTCGGAAAACAACGGTGTCCCCTGTTTGAAGGTGGTGTCTTCAGAGTCAGAACTCGAGAACCCTTCAGTAGAAGAGGAAATCTCCTCGATGATAGGAGCAGAGGGTTTAGAGGATCTGGGGGTTGATCTGGAGACAATTCTCGCAGATTTGCAAGAAGGTTGAGAAGGAGGAGAAGAGGGAGTTAGAGAGGGGCGAGACCTTGGTTGTGGTCGTGTTCTTGGCGTTCGGGTGCGCCTAGCCACCATCTTTACCCTTTTCCTCTTCTCTCCAGTTTGAGAGACTAGAGGAACAGAGTCATTCCCTTGGACATGACTTTCTCCTGTTTTATCACCAGAATCCTCCTTCAGATCCATGAACAGATCATCGAAGAACACATCCCCTGTTCTTTGAGTTGTTTCCGGGAAAAGTGCAGAAGAACAGGGTTCAAAATCCCCAACGATGGTTTCTGGGTTCTCCAAGAATTGGTCTTGGAAACCCGAAGAACCAGCACCTGCTACAGAAGAAATGGGACAAGGGATTGTTCCCACATACACCATTAATTCCCAACCAAAGGAGTACGGAATATCATTCAACTCAAGCCCAACACTTTTGAGGTTTAACCGAGTGAGATACCCGAAGATTTTGTGGATAATTGGGCGAGGAGGAGCCGGAATTGAGGGTATAATCATGTTGTTACACTCAGAGATTTATGAAAAATCGGTTTTGGAAGCCATTAACGCAAGGAAGAATTTGGGTTTTGAGGGTTTTGCTAGGGTTTGAAAGCAAGAACAGAGGAGAGAGAGAGAGAGAGAGCAAGACGGGGAAGACAGACGCACGCAAGGGGGTTTTTTAAACTCCCCACCTGTGATGAAGGGCCACCTAGGGAACACCTAGAATTTAAGCAGGCAGCATACAATAATGACAATTAAGGCATACCTGTTCGAGCCGCCTGTTCTTGAACATGCTTCTGTTATTCCAAGGTCTGTCATGATTACTCTTTCTCCATCTCCCAAGACAGCAGTATATAATCATAATAGCACACAGACTACACATATTCGTTAAGCATGGACCACTATTTTAATAACAAGAATTGCAAACAAGGGAATAGAACAGGTAAGGTGTTTTTGTCAGCTTGATCTACCTCTGAGAACAGGTGTTCTCAGGGTGTTTTCACCAACCCCAATTCCAGTCTGTTTCTCTCAAACTGATCTCTAGCTAGTGCCTTAGTGAATATATCAGCAATTTGATTTTTCGTTGAGCAAAAATTCATAGAAATTAAACCCTTTTCAACATTATCTCTCAAGAAATGATGTCGAATGTCAATATGTTTTGTCCTTTTGTGTTGACATGGGTTTTTGGCAATGTTAATAGCGCCAGTATTATCACAAAAAATATGAATGCATCCAGTGTCAACACAAACATCCTTATGATGTTGTCTTATCCACAACAGTTGAGCACAACATGAAGCTGCTGCAACATATTCAGCTTCTGCTGTGGACATGGCAACTGAATGTTGCTTCTTGGTAGCCCAAGATACCAAACAAGGTCCAAGAAAATGAGCCATACCTGAGGTACTCTTTCTATCAACTAGGAAACCTGCATAGTCAGCGTCAGCATATCCAACAAGATCAAGATTGCAACCTCTAGGATACCATAGAGCTAGATCAGGTGTATGCTTTAAATATCTTAGTATCCGTTTAACAACCTTAAGATGAGTCTCTTTAGGACTAGACTGAAAACGGGCACATAAACCAACACTAAAAACAATATCCGGTCTACTAGCGGTTAGGTATAGGAGTGACCCAATCATGCCCCTATAGAGTTTTTCCTCAACTGAGGGACTCCCATCATCCATAGCCAACTTGGTTGAAGGAGAAATAGGAGTGTCTATGGGTTTGGCCGACTCCATCCCAAAACGCTTAAGTAGCTCCTTGATATACTTTTGTTGATGGATCATGGTGCCGTTTGGAGTTTGCTTGATTTGTAAGCCTAAGAAAAAGTTAAGTTCACCCATCATGCTTATCTCAAACTCACTCCTCATCATATTTGAAAATTCATCGCATAAATCATGATGAGTTGCACCAAATATAATGTCATCTACATATATTTGAACAATCAATAAATGCTCCCCCTTAGATTTTAGAAACAAGGTATTGTCTATCTTGCCTCTTCTAAAATCATTTTCAAGTAAAAAGCTTGACAACCGTTCATACCAAGCTCTTGGAGCTTGTTTTAAACCATAAAGTGCTTTGTCAAGTTTAAAAACATGATTTGGAAAATCACCATTTTCAAAACCAGGGGGTTGTTTGACATACACCTCTTCTTTAAGGTATTCGTTTAGGAATGCACTTTTCACATCCATTTCATATAGCTTGATTTCCATATGAGCTGCAAAGGCTATTAAGATTCGAATAACCTCAATTCTAGCAACTGGTGCAAAGGTTTCTTCATAATCAATCCCTTCTTCTTGATTATACCCTTGAACCACCAGCCTTGCCTTCTTCCTAGTGACTGTTCCTGACTCATCTAGCTTATTTCGGAACACCCACTTGGTTCCAATGATTGTTCTATCTGTAGGTTTAGGTACAAGGTGCAACACTTTGTTTCTTTCAAATTGATGAAGCTCTTCTTGCATAGCCGTGATCCAATCTGAATCTGCAAGGGCTTCATTCACACTTTTTGGCTCAATGTTAGAAAGAAAAGCATAGAAAGCACAAATATTCTAAAGTTTAGATCTAGTTTGCACTCCAGTATTAATATCTGACAAGATTTGATCAAGAGGGTGCGAACTATGGTGCTTCCAGATTAATTGGATCCACAGACACATGTTTTGTTCTAACTGAAGTGTGTGTAGGATCAGGCTCAAGAACACTTCCTGATCCTGTTTCTGCACCTGTTTGCAAGCTGGTTCCTTAAGAACATGGTTCCGAACAGGGTTCAACAGTGTTTCCCCTTGTTTGGTGTTCACCTTGCCTGTCGTTTGAGGAACAACTTCTGTACCTGTTTTCTTCAGGGTGTTCTCACCTTGTTTTTCTTGGTTCAACAATTCCTTTTGGACAAGACCTAATTCAAACTCTTCATCCTGTGCATTACTCTCATTCAAAGAGTTAGATTCATCAAAAAACACATGCACACTTTCCTCAACACACATGGTTCTTTTGTTAAAGACTTTGTATGCCTTACTGTGAGAGGAATAACCAAGAAATATTGCCTCATCACTCCATGAATCAAACTTTCCTAAGGCATCTTTCCTGTTGTTATGCACGAAACATCTACAACCAAATGTTCTTAGATTCATAATGTTGGGTTTTCTGCCTTTAAGAAGTTCATAAGGAGTTTTGTTCAAAATGGGTCTAATCATGCATCTATTTATAATGTAACATGATGTGTTCAAAGCTTCTGCCCAAAAGTTCTTAGGAAGACCACTAGCAATAAGCATTGTTCTAGTCATATCTTCTAGGGTACGATTTTTTCGTTCAACCACCCCATTCTGCTGGGGTGTTCTCGGGGCTGAGAAGTTTTGATCAACACCATGTTCATTACAAAATTTTGTAAAACTTGGATTTTTAAATTCAGTACCATGATCAGACCTCAAGCTAACCAATGAGTGTCCTACTCTCTTTTCAATCTTTTTGAGAAGGGCAATGAAATTCTCAAAAGTTTCATCCTTGGAGGCCAAGAACATGGTCCAAGTAAATCGAGAGTAATCATCCACTATGACAAGCACATACCTCTTCCCACCTCTACTTGATATCCTCATAGGACCACATAGATCAATGTGCAATAACTCAAGAGGTTGGGTAGTGCTTACACACTTTTTAGATTTTAAAGAAGATCTGAGTTGTTTTCCTTTTGCAAAAGCTTCACAAACCTTGTCATCATTATACTTGATGGAAGGTAGTCCAACAACCAAATCTTTGGAAACAAGTTTGTTTAACAAGGATAGGCTTGCATGACCTAGTCTCTTGTGCCATAACATTATATCATCATTTAATGCATTTAAACAAGTCAGATTGTTTTGGGGAAGAGTGGAAATACAAACTTTATAAACATTTTGACATTGCTTCCCCCTCAACACAACATCTCCTGTGTCGTCGTTTACAACCAAGCAACGTGTTTTTGAAAACAGTACTAGGTTGTTCTTGTCACACAGTTGGGACACACTTAGCAAATTGTGCTTTAACCCATCAACTAAGTGCACATTATCAATTGAGTGGGAGAGAGTTTTACCAATATTACCTATACCGACAATTGTCCCAGACTTGCCGTTTCGAAATGCTACACTCCCACCATTCAAAGCTGTAAGTGAGAGAAAATTTGATCTTTCACCAGTCATGTGCCGTGAACACCCACTATCAACAAACCACAACTGCCTGTTTTCAAGGGTGTTGGTGGGGTTATTCGTAAGGTTGTTCTCTCTCACTTCAGCCTGCAAAACAAATCACGGGTTAGTTTTGGGAACCCAGATCCACTTGGGTCCCATTCTTTTAGACATGTAAAGCTGATCTTTTCTAATCCATATTTGTTTCACATACCTTTCATTCTTTTCATTGGCATGTTTTCTTAAAGGACAAGTATAACTACAATGACCCGTTTTACCACAATGAAAGCAAACGATGTTTTCAGGTAATCCCACATACTTTCTTTGTATTGGGTGAACGGTCCGTTTAGGCTTATATCCAAGTCCCTTTTTGTTTCGATTGTGGTAAGTGTTCAACCAATCAAGGGCTTGTGAGGATTTGTTCCAGCGGTTGTTTATGGCAAGATCAGTTTACAATTTTTGTATGGTGGCATTCAAGCTCTGCTGTTCATTTAGCAGGGATTCAACTGTTTCTTCCACTTTAGAGAGTTTTTCCTCTACTTGAGTGTAATCGCCTTCTTTTAGAAAGAGATCTTCTCTAAGCACGTTAATACTCTCATGTAAAATGAGTTTTTCATTTTTAAGAATTTCATTTTCAAGCTTTAGGTCACGAACTTCTCTTTTTAGATCAGCACAGGTGTCTATCAAATTATATAGAAGTTCTTCTAAAGTAGCTTTGTTAAGACCATGTACCTTGTTCTTGAGATCTGAGAAGCTGATTGTTGATTCATCATCTGAATGTGAATCACTTTGTGCCATCAGTGCCACAACCCCTTCTTCAGCTTCAGATTCTCCTTCATCCTCTGAGGAATCTCCCCAAGCAGCCAGCATAGCTTTCGAGAATTGCTTGCCCAGATTGTTTACAGGGTGTTTTCGACCCTGTTTTCGAGGATGTTCAGGCATCTGATCTTCTCGAAGTAGAGGACAATTTTTGACTAAGTGATCTGGTTTGCCGCACTTGAAACACCCTGTGAGCTGTTCTTTGTGGGTGTTTCTGGACTTACTGACGTCTTTTCTTTTGTTGTTTTCCTTGACCTTTTTGAAGAATTTCTTGAATTTTCTGGTCATTAGGGCCATATCTTCATTTTCAAGGTCAGAGTCAGTGTCCTCATGTGCTTTCAAGGGAAGCCCACGATCCTTCTTTTGCTCCTCTTTTTGTTGTGAGTTCTTTCGGAGTTCATAGGTTTGGAGATTACCAATCAACTCGTCGAGGGTGATCTTGTTCATGTCTTTAGCCTCTTGGATGGCTGTTACTTTGGCCTCCCACGTACGAGGTAGAATTATGAGGATTTTCCTCACCAACTCTTCAGTGGTGAAAGACTTTCCCATGGATTTTAACTCGTTCGTGATATGGGTAAACCGTGTATACATATCCATCACAGTCTCACGATCACCCATATCAAACAACTCATACTGTCGCATAAGTAGCTCAATTCTAGATTGTTTAACTTGACTCGTACCTTCATGAGCAACTTGCAGGGCGTTCCAGATAGCTTGGGTTGATTCACACTCAGAGATGCGAGTGTATTCATCGGGTCCTAGGCCAAAATATAGTAGCTTCTTGGCCTTGCCATTTTTCTCCATTTTCTTATAATCTTCAGCATCAAACTCTTTAGGTTCCTTGGAAACCGTCTTACCATCTTCAAGCACCTTGGTGGGAACAAGGGGCCCGTTCTTGATGAGCATCCATAACTCATAATCTTCTGCCTGAATATAGTTTTCCATCCTATTCTTCCACCAACTATAATGTTGGCCGTTGAAATAGGGTGGACGAGTAATGGATTGCCTTTCAAGAATTCCTTGTGGTGTACTCATCTTCAAAATCGCTCAAGGTGTTAGCCTTTTGTGAGAGAACCTGCTCTGATACCACTTGTTAAGATCGTGAGTATTCTACCACAAGAGGGGGGTGAATTGTGGTGTCTGATTTTCGCATCATAAATAACAAACACCCTTGTGACTTGTTTGCAGAGGGTGTTCTCAAATATTGCAAATGCGAAAATCACCAAGATAAATGCGGAAAATAAAGCACACACAATTTTTACGTGTAAAACACCTCTAGCCCAACTGAGGTGTGAAAAACCACGACCTACCTCGTGTAGGATTTAACCACTTCACTAAACCGGGCTTAACTCGTTACAAATGTAACACACCTTGCTACAACTTGCAACCACGTAACCTCCTTCTCTAAGGCAGATTACACAACGTCCAAATCTCACCAGATTGGACACGTCCAAAGTCCACACGACTGAGGACCACTCACTCACTTTTCTGATTCAAGATCAGGGTTACAAAACACCTTACTGGGTGCTTCTATCTTAAGCAGATGTAAGGTACAATGAAGTCCTAGTATGCCAATATATTGAAAGCTTGGTTTAAACACAACTTGTATCGGTTTTTCTTTTCTCAAGTGTAGCTCTAAAAATTCTTTCCACTAGAAAAACCACTTTTGGAATTTTGCTTTTTGCGTGTGTTGTGTTTCTAGATTTTCTCTTGCTTTCTTTTCTTGCTATTGTCACTGTGTGTGTTTTTCAATGGAAGTAAAGTGCTATATTTAAACAAAAAAAATTCAACGGTCAAATCAAGAGAATCAGCTAAGTATGGAAAATGATCTTTTCAAAAGAATACTCCCCAACGGCTAGTGACAAGTTTTTCTCAATGTATAAGGGATTTGTTATCTTAAGAGATAACCCTTATCTTCCCATAGCCGTGAAGAAGATTCACAAAGCAACCAGAAATCTTCAGCTTTGGAAATGTTATCTTATCCGAAAATATGGGCAAAGGAAATCTTTTAGTTTTGGCAAATTTTCAAAAACCTATTTTCGTAAATCTCCCATAATATTCTCAAGAAATATCCTTTCCAGAAAAATAGCAATGTTGGAGTTTAAGGAAAGTATTCTGCAGATCTTGGCCAACCGAAATGAATTTTCGGGTATGGCCACTTCAGTTCAGAAACACCCTAGGCACCCTGTTTGCAGGGTTGTTCGCAACTAGTGTTCTGAAGCACTTAGCGCAATTACCGATTCAAGAGATGTTTAAAAAGCATTTTCAATATTGGCATATTAACAAGAGTCTAAATAAATGAGACCTATATACCCAAGACTTCTCGTTTTGAATCAGTCATCTTCTCCAAGATTTGTAGAGCTGCTGTGAACAACAAGGCCACCTTGTTTGTTGGGGTTGTTCTTTGCATTGCTAGAGTTCAGGAACAGGCCTTACAATCAACTATCGAGATGGCGTTCTTGACTTAATGTAGAATCACCAAGTGAAACCTGTTTTAAAGACTTGTTCTCACATGTAGCAAACCAGTTAATACAATAAAGATTATAAACACCAGTTAGGCCTGTTTGGAGATCGTGTTTGGAGCAACATTACTTGGACACATTTTTACACTTGGATTTGTTATCATCAAAACTTAAATATAATAACTCAACAATATATATATATATATATATATATATATATATATATATATATATGTATGTATGTATGTATGTATGTATGTGCAGTTAACCCATAAAAAAGTAAAATAAATATTAAGAATCACGTATCACAATCCAATGATTGTTCCAAACTAAATGTGGATGATTCTTTGGATTTTATAATTTATAACATTCTATTGGCATTAAAAATGAACAATTTAGAAGCATCAGTAGTTACACTAAATCGTCCAATACATTAGTATACTAATTTCTTTTTTATCAATAAAGTTGAGTAGAATCACTAACCTTGCAAATTGAATGTTGTTGACCTATTTTCCTTGAGTAAAGCTAGCCCTTTTCTTGGGGGAGGAGTATTTTGGCATGTAACTTCTTGCATGCGCTTCGGTGCCCATGCCCTCTTATAACACATCAGCAGCCATGTCATCATTAAAAAAACACATCGTCAAAAAAATAAAATAAATTGATTCAAATCCACGTTCTCATGTGACAGCGAGCGGTTAGGAGCTCATTATCACTATCAATAACCTTTTTTTGTTTGTGGATAATTATCTTTTCATTTTTTTCAGGAAAAATTCGCACTTATCGTTTAATTGTAGGTAATAGATCTTTAATTTTTGTGATAATCATTCTCAGTTATCATATTTGTCACGTTGTGGTTGTCAGGGTTTCGAGTTTGGGTCTAGGGTTTGGGGTTTGGGGCATCAAGAATAACAAATGCTTTGACCTTTTGATTTGTGAATTGAACCATCTCAATCAAGTCTACCACTTTTATCTATGTTTTAGTTCTCTAAGACCATCATAAAGTTATCTGCAAGATTTGTCAAAATACCATAATTTCTTAATATTATGTACGCAACCAACGTCCTCCTTAGGAATGGAAACAATCTCTATTTTTGGAAGTCTATCAGAATCGAACGGCAGTAGTTCCCCCACTGTAAGTAACATTTTCTTCTTTTTTGACAAAAGCGCTCCAAATTTTAACTGAATATTCAAAAGCACCATCTCTGCCCGCCTGAAAACAGTGGAGTTATGTGATCTTTAATGTATCATAATGAAGAGATATTATTAAAACCATGTAAATCAATTGCTTAAAATTCTTTAACATATTGATCATAATCTTTTTGAAAATTTATAAAGTATAAGTTTAATATAAAAAGACAAACAAATCACATAACGCCTGATATTTATATATTTGCAGCTAACCCATAACAAAGAAAATAAATATTTAGAATCACATGTCACAATCCAATGATTGTTCCAAACTAAATGCGGATGATTTTTTAGATTTTACAGTTTATAACATTCTATTGGCATTAAAAGCGAAAAATTTAGAAGCCTCAGTAGTTACGCTAAATCGTACAATACAATAGCATACTAATTTTTTTTTTGTCAATAAGGTCGAGTACAATCATTAACCTTGCTGATTGAAAGTTGTTGACCTATTTTCCTTGAGCAAAGCTGGCCCTTTTGTTGGAGGAGGAGGTATTTGGCATGTAACTTCTTGCATGCACCTCGGTGCCCACGCCCTCGTATAACACATCAGCAGCCATGTCATTATTATAAACAATACATCATCAAAAAAAGAAAATAAATTGATACAAATCCACATTTTCATGTGACAACAAGAGGTTAGGAGCCCATTATCACTCTCAATAACCAGTTTTTGTTTAGGGATAATTATCTTTTCTTTTTTTTAAGGAAAAATTCACACTTATCTTTTAATTGTAGGTAATAATGCTTTCATTTTTTTGATAATCATTATCAGTTATCGTATTTGTCACGTTGTGGTTGTCAGGGTTTAGAGTTTGGGGTTTAGGGCATTAAAAATAAGATATGCTTTGACATTTTGATTTGTGAATTGAACCATCTCAATCAAGTCTACCACTTCTTTCTGTGTTTTAGTTTCTGTAAGACCGTCATCAAGTCATCTAAAAGATTTGTCAAACTACCACAATTTCGTGATATTATGTATGCAACCAATGTCCTCCTTAGGAATTGAAGCAATCTCTATTTCTGGAAGTCTATCAGAATCGAACGGCAGTAGTCCCCCCACTATAATTAATATTTCCTTCTTTCTTAACAGAAGCCCTCCAAATTTTAACTCAATATTTAAAAGCACCATCTCTTCCCGCCTAAAAACAATGGAGTTATGTGATCTTTAATGTATCATAATGAAGACATATTATCAAAACCATGGAAACCAATTGCTTAAAATTCTTTAACATATTGATCATAATCTTTTTTGACAATTTATAAAGTATAAGTTTAATTTAAAAAGACAAACAAATCACGTAAAACCATATATGTATATATATATATATATATATGTGTGCAGCTAACCCATAACAAAATAAAATAAATATTAAGAATCATATATCGCAATCCAATAATTGTTCCAAACTAAATGTAGATCATTCTTTGGATTTTACAGTTTATAACATTCTATTGGCGTTAAAACATAAAAATTTAGAAGGCTCAGTAGTTACGCTAAATCGTACAATACAACAGCGTACTAATTTCTTTTTTGCCAATGAGGTCGAGTAGAATCACTAACGTTGCTGATTGAATGTTGTTGACCTATTTTCCTTGAGTAATGCTAGTCCTTTGCTTGGGGGAGGAGGTATGTGGCGTGTAACTTCTAGCATGCACCTCGGTGCCCATGCCCTCTTAGAACACATCAGCAACCATTTCTTCATTAAAAACAATACATCGTCAAAAAAAGAAAATAAATTGATACAAATCCACATTTTCATGTCACAGCAAGCCGTTAGGAGCCCATTATCACACTCAATAACCAGTTTTTGTTTATGGATAATTGTCTTTTCTTTTTTTTTGAGGAAAAATTCACACATATCATTTAATTATAGGTAATAACGCTTTAATTTTTTTGATAATCATTATCAGTTATCTGATTTGTGACGTTGTGGTTGTCAGGGTTTAGAGTTTGGGGTTTAGGGTTTGGGTTTAGGGTTTGGGGTTTAGGGCATCAAGAATAACATATTTTTTGACCTTTTGATTTGGAATTGAACAATATCAATCAAGTCTACGAATTCTTTCTATGGTTTAGTTTCTCTAAGACCATCATCAAGTCATCTACAAGATTTGTCAAAATACCATAGTTTCTTAATATTATGTACGCAACCAATGCCCTCCTTAGGAATAGAAGCAATCTCTATTTCTGGAAGTCTATCAGAATCGAACAGCAATAGTCCCCCCACTGTAAGTAATATTTCCTTCTTTCTTGACAGAAGCCCTCCAAATTTTCACTCAATATTTAAAAGCACCATCTCTGCCCACCTAAAAACAATGGAGTGATGTGATCTTTAATGTATGATAATGAAGAAATACTATCAAAGCCATGTAAATCAATTGCTTAAAATTCTTTAACAAATTGATCATAATCTTTTTGACAATTTATAAAGTATAAGATTAATTTAAAAAGACAAACAAATCATAAAATAGCTGATATATATATATATATATATATATATATATATATGTTAAGATCGTGAGTATTCTACTACAAGGGGGGGTGAATTGTGGTGTCTGATTTTCGCATCGTGAATAACAAACACCCTTGTGACTTGTTTGCAGAGGGTGTTCTCAAATATTGCAAATGCGAAAATCACCAAGATAAATGCGGAAAATAAAGCACACACAATTTTTACGTGGAAAACTCCTGTTGCCCAACTGAGGTGTGAAAAACCACGACCTACCCTGTGTAGGATTTAACCACTTCACTAAACCGGGCTTAACTCGTTACAAATGTAACACACCTTGTTACAACTTGCAACCACGTAACCTCCTTCTCTAAGGCAGATTACACCACGTCTAAATCTCACCAGATTGGACACGTCCAAAGTCCACACGACTGAGGACC
>JACYFF010003369.1:41646901-41658225 GCA_017589665.1 Selenicereus undatus
GATTTTGTGATTGTAAGCACGAGTTGTGAGATTAAATGGTTTCAGTGAGCCTTATCCTTATCAGGACGGCGGTAACGCCTTCGTTTACTGAGTCTTTCAGTGCAATTATCAGTAATCATGTCATTAGCATTTTGGGGGCATTACAGATTTGGTATCAGAGCCAAGGTTTTAAGGGCCACTGTGAGCTATCAAGTGTTTATGAGTTAGCTATCAAGGTATTTATGAGTTATGTTGGACCAGTTAAATGAGTTGTGGGCTATAAGTTCATTTGCATGGACATATATGGAGGAACCATTGTCATTGGGATGATGGCTCAATCATTTGGTAATATCATGAGATTCAAGCATGAGCAAAGTGGATTGTGGAACCATTTGGGTCACTTGTTAGAAAGGCATGCTCTCAGTTATCTGGGAATTATATTGTATGTTTCATTTCTCGTATTTGTTTAAATTTTTGTAATTGTGCACTCCGGGTGTATGACGCGTTGAGTTATGAACTTCGGCTTGTGGCCATTGAGCTATTAAAGTGTTTCTCTCCATTTCAGGTATCAATTGTAAGGCTTTAAGCTTAGGTTTTAGCCAATTTTTAGGCGAAACTCTGTCCGTTTCGCTCCAGAATTTGAGAGTTTCATTGAGATGAATTAATATACCTGACCTTGAGTACAGTGATGATTGAAGTCGATGTGGGGGTGCCATTTGCAACTTCTCAAGGGATTTGTACAATGTTAAGTCAGAGGTGAACCTCTAGATGAGGAAATGCCTGGTGGGGCAATATCTTTGAGTTGATGAGTTGAAGTACTATGAGAAGAACACTACAATGAGTGCTTATGTATGGTAATAGCAATTAGTAGCTTATGGTGTGCTATTTAGCATTATGTGGGTGGTACAAGTAAGATTAAGCTGCCATGTATAGGAATTATTTTGTCTTGATACTAAGACTTTACATCAGCAATGCTCCCATTACTTCCCGTCAGTGACTTATTCCTGCCCTAGTTACCTTGAATCGTTCAGATGCATCATTTCTTTGCTACTAACACTCTCTTGATTTGTAATGGGGTGTTTATGAGAACTCTCATATGTGGTCTGCGGGGACTTTTTCAAACACATCTGATCAACCTTTCTTATAGGTGATTCAAACCCTGATAATCTCAGTCGTTTAATTCTCTCTTTCCATAATGGAGCCTATGATGACTCCCGATGTGCATTACTATGTGATTTGCAGTTCTTCCTAAGCATATTTGACTCATTCTACTTGCAGCTTAGTCATCACTATGTTCATATTTTTACTGTTACCTACTCGAACTCTTTGCTTCTATTTGGGCACTATCTATTTGTTGCTTGCAAAGCCATTGGTTGCTTCAGACCCAGTCATTGAGTGCCCTTTCAGCAATAAATGTATCCCTATTATTCGTGTTGTTATAGCACCATAACGTCATGCTGGCATACTACTCTATGGCCATGACTACATGTCGTTATTCAAGTTATTTTGGCAATCCTTTCTTTTCTAGTACAGCCTAGTTTGGTAATGATAAACAACGATTTGTGTTATTTCCATTTGCCAGCAGTTTTGAAGTTTATATGTCTACCCAAGACTACTATTTATTGCAAATTGTTGTATTGATGGATGACATCATGTTCAGTCATAAGATTGACTGCTTCATCTTGACGTATTGTCTTTTCAAACATCAGATGAATAAAATTTTCCTTCTAATAGTGCTGACCCTTATTTTTGTCATTTTACTCACATACGGATACCATATGACTTTTCAAAAGCTGCTTTGGGAATCTGTCACATTTCTTCACCTTCATTACTGAATAGTCTCTCTCAACTTCATAACATCATTCATTTACTTTACTATCATGACCATCCTGAATAAACTGCATGTCTTGTATATACAGGACATTTATGAATCCTCGTCCTTTCATTTATTCAGCTTACATGTCTATTCTTCATAACCAATAAAGAAATATCTTTGCAAGAGTTCATGGTGTGGTTGCATCTCTCTGCACTTTAGATCGCCCCTTGTCTTTTAAATTTACTGAGATCAGTAAGCAGTTGAATGTGTTATGTATAGTATTGCTGGAAACATATTCATTGGGCATTGAATCCAGTTTGATTGGCATACCTTGTTATCATTATGGAGATGAATTGATTGTGTGCTTATAGAAGATGACTGGTAAAGATCTTAAGGTTAGTTTGAGAAATATTGAAAGACTAGGCGTGTATTTCCATGGACTGAGAGAAGAAAAATCCTATTTTTGCCCTAATTCCATTGTGCAAGCAAGTGAGTTATCATGTCAGTAATGTATTGAATATTAGTGATTTGTCAACCACACTCGGTATATCCATATCCATATTTCCAGTTGGTGGAGCTAGAGATGTTTCATCTGAGGACTATCAGGATTGTTTCTCCCCAAGAAACATTTGATTTTCAGACCAACCTAGTTCTAGGTGCTCAATCCATTTTCAAAACCCCTATCATATGAACCCCAACAGAGTCTAGAGAATTAAAGATTCAATGGATGAATTATAAGGGATTTGTTTGACCAAGTATGTCCCCGTGGGGAACCTCAGGTTCATACGAAGAAGAAAGACAGAACCTTGTGGTTGTGTACTACGCACAGAGAGTTGCACAAGATGCCATATACCTTGAACAAATGATTTATGGGATTAACTGTCAGCAGTAGATGTCTTGTCTAAGAATGATTTAAGGTTCGAACATCACACCTAAGCCATGCAACCATAGTTTATCTTTTGCAAGAATACCCATTTATAGTAATTCTTGTTTGCTTGTCTCATCTTCAAAACTTGATACTATCCAATATTGTTTCATCTCCCTTGTATTTCAACCCGATGTTTCTTATTAGCTTGATCATCCATGTCTTCGCAAACCCATTGTTAAGTATGCAATACATTTTATTCGACCTTATATGATTGTCAACATTCCAGTGCTCTCGATCTTCACCATCTTTATTTCATGATCATGAGTTGTAGTTCATTTTGTTGAGAGCTGATTCCCACATCTACCTTACATCTCATTTATTCATAATAATAAGCTCGTATAACTTGTGCTGAATTCATAATGTAATTCAACACTCATTGGTGTGGATGATTGCAATTGTCATAATCCCCCTTACTCTCCATACTTTGAACTTCCACTCCGACACATATAGCTTGCATGCTCATCAGTAAATTCTAGTTTTGTTTGTTCAATCTTATTCCTAGACTTGAATTGGTTTTATATGAGCAAAGGCACGTTTCTCATGTCACTCGTTCAATCTATTGATCTATCCATTGTATTTTACCGGTTCAATCTATTGATCTATTTATGGCACTTGCAATTCTCACACCTATATTTTATATCCTCATACGTGAACTTCAGTAATCCTTATTTAATCTTATTGTTGTACTTAACTTGGCTCCATATGAGCAACTGCATGTTTCCACTACAGCCTATTCAATCCATTTATCTAGTCATCAGACGTGGCTTGTTTATCCAATCTATTTATCTATCCATTGCACATTGCTTATCCCATCCATATATTGCACTTATCTTGTTCCTTGTGGCTATAAAGTCATCTAGTTGAAGCTCAGTTGCTTGTCATCTTGTTTCCAATTCATCAGTTAAACCCGAATATAACCATCCCATCTTTCTCCTTGGTGGATTATTTATTGGAACCTTTATGGTCCATATTTATAACCACAATTCTTGTGGCATTTATATTTCAGAATTCATGATATACTTATGGTTATCTTTATTCTAACCACCCCATGATAATCACTTCTTTATTTGCCTTTTCTAGTCTCATTGTTCATTTCTTTTGTATGCAATAGTTCGCTCAACTGAGAAATTCATTGCTCTCATCCCTAACCATGGTCATTTTTCTTTTGCCCATTATCAACTGGGAGCAGATCCTTGAGTAGTCTGACGAGGGGAGATCATGTGATGTGTTAAAAAAATCAGCTGGTGCTATTTTGAGAAGGGCATAAATCTTAAGCACTGTTTAATTATATTGGAATGAGCCAGAAGACACTTTGAGTATAAGGTCATAGCTACCCCCAGCAGTAAGAGGGAAAAATGGAAAATCCAAGTACATGTCGAGGTGATACAAAGTCGACAAAACAGTTGTGCTCGCAAAACAAAGAAATAACCAATGTCTCAAATGCGTTATAAAGTGTTCTGAAGGGCTTATCTAGTCAAGGGTGTCAGGAGATTGGATATCAGTGATAATTGAGTCCTCGTTACTTTGGGCTTTATGAGTCAGCAGCGTAGAATACCTCATTTGCAGTAACAAGGTTCTTTTCTTTCGAAGTGAATATCAATTTTGAATCAAAGTAATTGCGATCTTTGAGGCTATTGTGTGAAAAGTATTCGGATCTACCACTGAAATATGGGATTAAGAAGTTATACAATACGTACACCGTTAGTCAGTGTTCATTTGGCAAATTATACCCCTTCGTGGGGAAGCAACGGGAACCACTAACCCCTGTGTCTTAAAGCAGCATTGCATATAGTTGACGAGTGTTATAAGTTTCGATGCCGAAACTCTTTAAGGGGGGAAGGCTGTAATAACCTGACCCTAACCTATATTTATTTATTTATGTAGTTATTTAAATAATTTTTATTTATTTCACTAATCATGTTTATTTAATTACTTTACCATGTTTATTGACTTAATCACTCATGGTTATTTGTTTAACCAAATCATATTCATTAAATTCTATTACGCTCCATTTATTTATTTAATGAGTTCCATCATGTTATTTAAATTTTCCACCTTCATTCATCGTATTTAATCTTCCCGGTTGGGAGATATTTCATTTTGGGTACCACTTCGCAACTCAAGTTTCATTGATTGTTAATTCGAAGTTTCGTTGATTGAATAAATATCGGGAGAATCGATATTAGGCCTCGGTAAGTATAAATTAGTGATTAATTATTTTCTTATCTTCGCTAAAATTTAATTTCGAGCAATACAAATTTTTATTTTTGTTCAACACTCCAAATAATTTGTCAAGCCCCAATTTAGCTTTTTGGGCCCAAAACAAAAGCCCAAAACCTTACTAACTTTTGTTATTTCACTAATTACTCATTTTAGCACTTAATTTTAATTAGTAAAAAGCTAATTTTTGGGGGAATGATTTTCAGCCACGTGTAGCTACTAAGTGACACTTTATAAACACAAATATTCAGCCCAAAACACAAACCCATCCCCCCATTTTCTCTCTCTCCTTCACAGCAGAAACAGTTGCTGCCCCTTGTACCGCCACTTTGGGTGGTTTCCGGCCACTTCTCGGCTACCCCGACTTCCCCTTGCTTCTAGCTATCATGTCCAACCATTTACTTCACTCAAAACAGCGCCCTCCTTCCTCTAATTCAAGCTTAATGTGAGGTATATCCCAAACCCTAACTTGTTTTATCTTGAGTTTTATGGTTGTTTTCTTTATGGGTTATGTTTGGATGATCAAATTGATAGTTATTATGCAATTTTTATTGAGTTTGGAGATGTTTGGAGTTATGGGTATTTGATCAAGAGCATGATTTTCATGATTTTGCATTTGTTTAAATGCTGTTGTCGAAAATTCTGGAAATCACAGGATTGTCCAACAATTCTGAAATTGTTACTATAGGTACTCTATATTATTTGGGAGTTGCTGGAAAAATTACATGAAGTTTGGAGTTGTAATCAATGAGTTATGGAATTTTGAAGAAATCTGCCATGTTTTGGATACGAATTTAGTAATTATGTATTAATGAAGTTGTTTAGAGTTTGGATATATATATGAGGCCTTACATGATGTTTTGTATCTGATTGTGGTGATTTACAATGATTTCAAGTGAGTTTTATGTGAAAAAGAAAGAGGAAGTTAAATCAGTGAGGGGATGAAATTTCAGGAAATTAGGGTTGAATTTGGTATTAAACTGGTAATGAATGGTCTAGCCAAAAATTATGATTTTTGGTGGGTAGATATTTCAGTGTATTAGCTTTCAAATTCCTCTAGGATCGCCTTAATCCGAGGTCTGTGCAAATAGTTATGGTCGTTTTACCAAAACTGCGCAGAATGAGATCAAAACTAATACACTTGTGTTTTAGTCCCATTTTGGGAATGCTATTGTGGGAATCATGTTTTGAGTTGCAAATGAAAGTTTTTGGGGACATCTTAATATTTTCATATTGAGGTTTTATGTATCCATTTGAGGTCTAGAATGAAAGTTATGAAGTTTTGAAGTGAACTGACCTGCTTGGATGTAAATCAGGTTGTTATTATAATTTCTGTGCTGTGTATACTTGGAGGAAAATTATGAAACTTTTATGGTAGACTGTTCATATTATTTCTGAATTTCCTATAAGATCTCATGAAATTTGGCTGAGTATTTTGAGTTTGGTGATTTTTGGAAGTATTTTGAGTAATTGTATAAAGAGCAATAAAAAGAATCAAATGAGATTGATCGATCATGCACGCATTTTGTGTACTTCGCGCCAAGTCATTTATAGGAGGAAATAAATATTCATGGACTTTTGTGGAGCTTTTAGCTTGTTTTTGAGCTTTGATTCAGTTATGGATTTTACAAAGAAAATACCATGCTTGGTGAGCTTAATAGCTTCCAATGAGTTCAATGATATAAAATGGATTTATGAACGAAATGTGAGAGGTGGGATGTTGTGACTTATCAGACCAAGTTATTACAGTTTGTGCCATTGAACCAAGATATACCTCTCTTGGCCTCAGACCGCTATTTCTTACTTAATTCAGATTGTGTCAAATGTATTTATCAAGCTAGTCTAGTGTACTCGCTGTTATCTTAAACCAAGATATACATCAGTGAGACTTAAACTTGTATCAGCAACTTATTTCAGAAAAGGCCGTAACCATTCTCTCAGTTATTGCAATCCAGGCCTTTTCCTCTGTAATACCATTTATCTCATTGTGGACTACTTTACTTTCGTCAATTCAGTTTTGAAGTTATATTGAAATACACGAATTATGTATACCATTTAATTACTCAATTTTTGTTACGCATACTTTTACTTACTCAATTGTGCGAGTAAGGATCATTTACTAACTACACATACTTTCAATGACATTTATGAAATAGAGTTGAGGCCTAGTTATCGTTCCCCGTTATGCATAAGTGATATCAAGTCAGAACATATGTCTCAAGTCAGATGACATTTATGAAATAGCTGACCTGTATCAAGTTTGATAATATTTTGTTTTAAAGACTCAAGGTACGTCCATTGCCTGTATCTTCAGAAAGCAGATCATGTTTATCAAGTTACAACTCTTAATGAGTTTATCAATGAATCAGTTTATACAGTGATTTGCCATTTAACTTGTGACCCCGTCAGTTATCATCTATAGGGCGTCAGCCCATCATTTACCCGCGCAGCTTCAGGCCAACTCTTGATCGGATTGGCAGGTTTACAACTATGTATAGATCATATCAGTGCAAGGGGTTCACATCCAGATAATAATGAGCAATTCAATTTCATATTACTTTCATTTTCATTTTATTGCCAACTAAATGAATTGCAAAGACGGGTAACCATCACTAGTGTTTGTATGGTCATTTTACAAATACAGGGATGTATGTACTGAGTTTTTGCTCATATTTTTGAATTATTTTCATGTTTTTCATTTTAGGTGATGAAGTATCACATATTCCTCCTTTTAGCAAGCCTTTTTGAAGGTCATCAGATGCTCACAGTGGATTCAGCATAACATGAATATTGGAACCGACCTTAGGGTCAAGTACTTGTGTGGTATGGGTGTGAGTTAGTACATGGTATGGTTAAACTATTATGAGCTTCGGTCTTGAAGTGTTTCAATTTACTAGATTTTGTGATTGTAAGCACGAGTTGTGAGATTAAATGGTTTCAGTGAGCCTTATCCTTATCAGGACGGCGGTAACGCCTTCGTTTACTGAGTCTTTCAGTGCAATTATCAGTAATCATGTCATTAGCATTTTGGGGGCATTACAGATTTGGTATCAGAGCCAAGGTTTTAAGGGCCACTGTGAGCTATCAAGTGTTTATGAGTTAGCTATCAAGGTATTTATGAGTTATGTTGGACCAGTTAAATGAGTTGTGGGCTATAAGTTCATTTGCATGGACATATATGGAGGAACCATTGTCATTGGGATGATGGCTCAATCATTTGGTAATATCATGAGATTCAAGCATGAGCAAAGTGGATTGTGGAACCATTTGGGTCACTTGTTAGAAAGGCATGCTCTCAGTTATCTGGGAATTATATTGTATGTTTCATTTCTCGTATTTGTTTAAATTTTTGTAATTGTGCACTCCGGGTGTATGACGCGTTGAGTTATGAACTTCGGCTTGTGGCCATTGAGCTATTAAAGTGTTTCTCTCCATTTCAGGTATCAATTGTAAGGCTTTAAGCTTAGGTTTTAGCCAATTTTTAGGCGAAACTCTGTCCGTTTCGCTCCAGAATTTGAGAGTTTCATTGAGATGAATTAATATACCTGACCTTGAGTACAGTGATGATTGAAGTCGATGTGGGGGTGCCATTTGCAACTTCTCAAGGGATTTGTACAATGTTAAGTCAGAGGTGAACCTCTAGATGAGGAAATGCCTGGTGGGGCAATATCTTTGAGTTGATGAGTTGAAGTACTATGAGAAGAACACTACAATGAGTGCTTATGTATGGTAATAGCAATTAGTAGCTTATGGTGTGCTATTTAGCATTATGTGGGTGGTACAAGTAAGATTAAGCTGCCATGTATAGGAATTATTTTGTCTTGATACTAAGACTTTACATCAGCAATGCTCCCATTACTTCCCGTCAGTGACTTATTCCTGCCCTAGTTACCTTGAATCGTTCAGATGCATCATTTCTTTGCTACTAACACTCTCTTGATTTGTAATGGGGTGTTTATGAGAACTCTCATATGTGGTCTGCGGGGACTTTTTCAAACACATCTGATCAACCTTTCTTATAGGTGATTCAAACCCTGATAATCTCAGTCGTTTAATTCTCTCTTTCCATAATGGAGCCTATGATGACTCCCGATGTGCATTACTATGTGATTTGCAGTTCTTCCTAAGCATATTTGACTCATTCTACTTGCAGCTTAGTCATCACTATGTTCATATTTTTACTGTTACCTACTCGAACTCTTTGCTTCTATTTGGGCACTATCTATTTGTTGCTTGCAAAGCCATTGGTTGCTTCAGACCCAGTCATTGAGTGCCCTTTCAGCAATAAATGTATCCCTATTATTCGTGTTGTTATAGCACCATAACGTCATGCTGGCATACTACTCTATGGCCATGACTACATGTCGTTATTCAAGTTATTTTGGCAATCCTTTCTTTTCTAGTACAGCCTAGTTTGGTAATGATAAACAACGATTTGTGTTATTTCCATTTGCCAGCAGTTTTGAAGTTTATATGTCTACCCAAGACTACTATTTATTGCAAATTGTTGTATTGATGGATGACATCATGTTCAGTCATAAGATTGACTGCTTCATCTTGACGTATTGTCTTTTCAAACATCAGATGAATAAAATTTTCCTTCTAATAGTGCTGACCCTTATTTTTGTCATTTTACTCACATACGGATACCATATGACTTTTCAAAAGCTGCTTTGGGAATCTGTCACATTTCTTCACCTTCATTACTGAATAGTCTCTCTCAACTTCATAACATCATTCATTTACTTTACTATCATGACCATCCTGAATAAACTGCATGTCTTGTATATACAGGACATTTATGAATCCTCGTCCTTTCATTTATTCAGCTTACATGTCTATTCTTCATAACCAATAAAGAAATATCTTTGCAAGAGTTCATGGTGTGGTTGCATCTCTCTGCACTTTAGATCGCCCCTTGTCTTTTAAATTTACTGAGATCAGTAAGCAGTTGAATGTGTTATGTATAGTATTGCTGGAAACATATTCATTGGGCATTGAATCCAGTTTGATTGGCATACCTTGTTATCATTATGGAGATGAATTGATTGTGTGCTTATAGAAGATGACTGGTAAAGATCTTAAGGTTAGTTTGAGAAATATTGAAAGACTAGGCGTGTATTTCCATGGACTGAGAGAAGAAAAATCCTATTTTTGCCCTAATTCCATTGTGCAAGCAAGTGAGTTATCATGTCAGTAATGTATTGAATATTAGTGATTTGTCAACCACACTCGGTATATCCATATCCATATTTCCAGTTGGTGGAGCTAGAGATGTTTCATCTGAGGACTATCAGGATTGTTTCTCCCCAAGAAACATTTGATTTTCAGACCAACCTAGTTCTAGGTGCTCAATCCATTTTCAAAACCCCTATCATATGAACCCCAACAGAGTCTAGAGAATTAAAGATTCAATGGATGAATTATAAGGGATTTGTTTGACCAAGTATGTCCCCGTGGGGAACCTCAGGTTCATACGAAGAAGAAAGACAGAACCTTGTGGTTGTGTACTACGCACAGAGAGTTGCACAAGATGCCATATACCTTGAACAAATGATTTATGGGATTAACTGTCAGCAGTAGATGTCTTGTCTAAGAATGATTTAAGGTTCGAACATCACACCTAAGCCATGCAACCATAGTTTATCTTTTGCAAGAATACCCATTTATAGTAATTCTTGTTTGCTTGTCTCATCTTCAAAACTTGATACTATCCAATATTGTTTCATCTCCCTTGTATTTCAACCCGATGTTTCTTATTAGCTTGATCATCCATGTCTTCGCAAACCCATTGTTAAGTATGCAATACATTTTATTCGACCTTATATGATTGTCAACATTCCAGTGCTCTCGATCTTCACCATCTTTATTTCATGATCATGAGTTGTAGTTCATTTTGTTGAGAGCTGATTCCCACATCTACCTTACATCTCATTTATTCATAATAATAAGCTCGTATAACTTGTGCTGAATTCATAATGTAATTCAACACTCATTGGTGTGGATGATTGCAATTGTCATAATCCCCCTTACTCTCCATACTTTGAACTTCCACTCCGACACATATAGCTTGCATGCTCATCAGTAAATTCTAGTTTTGTTTGTTCAATCTTATTCCTAGACTTGAATTGGTTTTATATGAGCAAAGGCACGTTTCTCATGTCACTCGTTCAATCTATTGATCTATCCATTGTATTTTACCGGTTCAATCTATTGATCTATTTATGGCACTTGCAATTCTCACACCTATATTTTATATCCTCATACGTGAACTTCAGTAATCCTTATTTAATCTTATTGTTGTACTTAACTTGGCTCCATATGAGCAACTGCATGTTTCCACTACAGCCTATTCAATCCATTTATCTAGTCATCAGACGT
>JACYFF010003369.1:41691107-41709533 GCA_017589665.1 Selenicereus undatus
TATGGTTTATAAACCCTTCATTGGTTAACACTTGATGTGAGTGTATATGTTTGAGGTTATGCTTAACTGTGTTATGTTTAGCACTCATGTTTTAAGCCTTGTCCTTTTGGACGGCGGTAATGCCCCTATCATTGGGTTGTCTAGATTTTAATTAAGGAGAATATAAACAGTGAAACATGTTTAATTTGGGGCGTTACAACTTAGGTGCCCATGCCCCCTTATAACACACCAATAGCCATGTCATCATTAAAAAAACTACATCGTCAAAAAAACAAAATAAATTGATACAAGTCCACGTTTTGATGTGACAGCGAGCGGTTAGGAACCCAATATGACTATGATTAACCTTTTTTTTTATGGATAATTGTCATGTCATTTTGTTAAGGTAAAATTCACACTTATCTTTTAATTTTTGGTAATAACGCTTTAATTTTTGTGATATTCATTATCAGTTATCTTATTTGTCACATTGTGGTGGTCAGCGTCTAGAGTTTGGCCTTTAGGGTTTGGGTTTAGGGTTTGGTGTTTAGGACATCAAGAATAACATATGCTTTGACCTTTTGATTTGTGAATTGAACCATCTCACTCAAGTCTACCACTTCTTTCTATGTTTTAGTTTCTCTAAGACCATCATCAAGTCATCTACAAGATTTGTCAAAATGCCATAATTTCTAAATATTATGTACGCAACTAATGTCATCCTTGGGAATAGCAGCATTCTCTATTTTTGGAAGTCTATTAGAATCGAACGGTAGTAGTTCCCCCACTGTAAGTAATATTTCCTTCTTTCTTAACAAAAGCCCTCTAAATTTTAACTCAATATTTAAAAGCACCACCTCTGCCCGCCCAAAAACAATGGAGTTATGTAATCTTTAATGTATAATAATGAAGACATATTATCAAAGCCATGTAAATTAATTGCTTAAAATTCTTTGACATATTGATCATAATCTATTTGATAATTTATAAAGTATAACTTTAATTTAAAAAGACAAACAAATCACATAATACCTGATATACGTATGTGCAGCAAACCCTTAACAAAGTAAGATAAACATTAAGAATCACATATCACAATCCAATGATTGTTCCAAACTAAATGTATATGATTCTTTGGATCTTACAGTTTATACCATTCTATTGGCATTAAAAGTGAAAAATTTAGTAGCATCAGCAGTTACGCTAAATCGTACACTACAATAGCATACTAATTTCTTTTTAGTCAATAAGGTCCTGTAGAATGACTAACCCTGCAAATTGAATGTTGTTGACCAATTTTCCTTGAGTAAAGCTAGCCCTTTTCTTGCGGGAGGAGGTAATTGGCATGTAACTTCTTGCATGCACCTACGTGCCCATGCCCCCATATAACAAATCCGCAGCCATGTCATCATTAGAAAAAATGCATCGTCAAAAAAAGAAAATAAATTGACACAAATCCACGTTTTCATGTGACTGCGAGCGGTTAGGAGCCTGTTATCAATATCAATAACCTTTTTTTAGTTATGGATAATTATCTTTTCATTTTTTTAAGGAAAAATTCACACTTATCTTTTAATTGCAGGTGATAACGCTTCAATTTTTGTGATAAACATTATCAATTATCTTATTTGTCACGATGTGGTTGTCAGGGTTTAGTGTTTGGGGTTTAGGGTTTGGGTTTACGTTTTGAGGTTTAGGGCGTCAAGAATAACATATGCTTTGACCTTTTGATTTGTGAATTGAGCCATCTCAATCAAGTCTACCACTTCTTTCTATGTTTTTGTTTCTCTAAGACCATCATCATGTCATCTACAAGATTTGTCAAAATACCATAATTTCTTAATATTATGTACGCAACCAATGACCTCCATAGCAATAGAAGCAATCTCTATTGGTGGAAGTCCATTAGAATTGAACGACAGTAGTTCTCCCACTGTAAGTGTAATAGTCTGACCCTAGATTCTGGTTATTAATTTCATTTCATTCACATAATTTCTTTTCATATTTCCATCTCTTTATTATTCTCATTTGGACATTTCTAATAGTGCCCTTACTTTGTAATTCGGAGATTTCTTCTCGTCAATTTTTGAAATTGAGTTAGGCCTTGATATTTAAGAATTTAATGTTGAAAATTCTTTTTCATGGCATCACAACCATTTATTTCAAATTTTTTTTTAAAAAAAAATCTTCGTAAATGCACTCGGTTTCAGTTTTTCGCTTAATCCGAGCCCGTTTAAAGCCGATTTCGATGCAACAAGACTTCACCTTTATTTGATTAACTAATCCTCTTAATTAAGCCTTACTCAAGCATGATTTATTTGACTTTTCTACCCTAATTTGCATCCATGTATTAAGGGAGTATAAAAATTAAAAACAAGGCTTTATCTTCATTTTCCACCAAGTATCTTTCTCTCTGTTCCCACCCCTCTTTCTCTCTCTACAAGGCTGGGCAGCCCACTAAACCACCATATTATCCACCTTTAAACCACCAAAAAAACCACCAAACATCCACCCCCAACCACCCCTTTTACTTCCTCAAGCATCTAAGATCATTTTAACCCCTTTTGGCTAGCACAAAGTGAGTGTTCTTGCACTTCTATGCTGATTTTGTTTTTGATCTTTGATCTTGTTGGTTTTTGTTCTTTATTTTGGTTGTATTAATGATGAATTAAGTTGTTTTTGTGGTGTTAAGAATCACCTTGTTGAGGGTTTATGGTGGAGTTGATTTTGGATGAAGTTAGGGTTAGGGTTTCATCTTGAGTATGCAAGTTTCTTGTTCAAGTGATATTTAAGGCTTGATTTCTCCATGTTTTTGCCTATCTCTTAATGTATGGAAGTATAATATGGCTTTTATGATATGTTGGAAAGTTGTGATGGGATTCAAGTTGACCTAAAGTTAGGGTTTTATCCATAAATGCATGGTTTGGACCAAAGTTGTGTTAACCTTGAGGTATGTGTTTATGTGCCTTGAAAGTAAGCCTTGTTGAATATATATATACGAATTGAAGTTGAGTGTGGTGATGTTGTATGTGGTTGGGATGCACCAAAGTGTGTTATACACTCTTGAGAAAGAGTTTGAGTTGAGGTTTGGTGCTAAAAAGGGAAGTAACAACTAAAAGAAGTGTTGCTGGAATTTTCAGTGAAACAGGACGAGCTTTGAAACAAAACTGGTAATGATCGGCTAGGCCAAAAATTCTGATGTTTGGTGGCTAGATAGGTCTGGATGTTAGATTTAAAATGACTTTTGAATCGCCTTAATGTGAGGTCTGTCGAGGAAGTTATGGCTATTTTACTGAACCTGTGCAGAGTGGACAAAATGGTTGTTTTTTTTACCAAAACCTGACATGTTGTTGTTCTGACCCTATTTTATGAAACCTGTCATAGGAATCTGGTTATGTACCCTTCAGGAAAGTTTTAGAGGACTTCCTAAGCTATCTATAATTGGGTCTTACGTCTCGGTTGGAGGTCAGGAGTATAAGTTGTGGATTATTCATTCCGTACCTTGTCATAAACCCTACCCTCTAAACTCGCCACCGTGCTTTAACTTAGCATTTTCATACTTTATTTAACTTTACCAGTTTCATAAGCCTTTTCTTTTAACTGATTCACACAAATTCTTTATAAGTCTTTTTCCATTTTTCCATTTAAGGGTATTCATTGTAGTAATTTTATGCCTGTAATGATTTCGAACAACATCAAGGCCTAAGCTCTCATCCTCTCCATTTTAGTCATCTATTTAATCTGTGAACTAACTTTAAAGACCCCAGGTACGTTCACTGACTGTATCTTTAGAACTCAGCACATATTTATCGAAATTATAATGTTTTGGTAAGTACATCAATGAATCAATTGAACCAGTGATTTATCACATAATTAGTGACCCCATCAGTTATCAGTTACAGGGCCTTGCCCTTCAGTTACCCGCGCGGCTTCAGGTCAGGTCTTCCGATCGGCTTGGCAGGTGTACACCTATACATAGATCGTAACAGTTACTAAGGGGTGCACTAACAGATAATAATTGGCTATTCAGCTTTATGTACATCTCATTCCCTGTTTTAAAATCAAAATGAATTGCAAAGCGGGCCCTCATAATTTCTTTCCCATTGAATTTTTATCAGTACAGGGATGCACGTATAAAGCTTTGGCTCACAGTTTGGAATGCTTTTATGTTTTGTTTTAGGAAAATGCTCAGTAAACCGCTCACAGGCGGGCAGGGAGGTGGAAAGTGATAATTAAATCAGGACCGTGCCTTTGATTGGCGGATAGAAGCGTAAGACGTTTTCATGCCTTTTTGTGGTGCATTTTGGTGTCCCAGCTGTACATCTGAACTGCAATATGTATTTTAATGTTATATTTGTAAGCTTAAGTTGTGCTATGTTTGATGTAACCCTGGGATCTTAGAATCGATCCCGTGTTGTTGTTAAAGGTTTCGAATGCTCGTGAATGACCTCTAATGTTGTACTTTGGTTCTATGGTCAACTTTCATATTTTAGAGATGCTTTGTCCTTACGGACGGCGGTAACGCCCATCCATGGAGTTCTTGATGTTCAGCTATGATTTATGTATTATTGGGGCGTTACAGATTTGGTATCAGAGTCAGGTTGAGATTTTTTTGAGGAAAGTAGAGCTGGAAACTCTAGGGTGAGAGTGGTTGTTAGGAGGGGCTAACGCATGTTGTTGCTAGAGTAATATTAGGAGAATGCAAGTTGCTTTTATTTGCATGTTTCTTATTTATGGGCGGCTATGGTTATGTTTGCCTCTACCTCACATATGTGTTTTCTTTGTTAGATGGATCCCTATGGTGTGAACCTGTTGCCGAGTGGATCAATGATAGCACACATTGCGTTGCTCCATATTAGTATGGAGGGACACGCGCAGGACCCTTATTCTGAGTTCCACAGTATTGCGTTCCGTGCGCAGAGGTTGTTGTGGTCCTTACCCCTGGTTTGCCCGTGGGTGGAGTTCAGGCACCGTTATAATGACTTTATGATGACAGGGAACCTAGGCGTAGACGGACCTAGGTTTCAGGCCCACGGGGAGGCTTGGACGACTCTCAGTGCAGAGTTGTTGTTGAGAGAGGAGTTCGATCTGAGGGGACTTACCATGGAAACTCTTCAGCATGTTTTTCCCCTTCATCAAGCCCATCCTCCACCAGTAGTCCCACCGCCAGCACAAGAGCCACCCATCCCACCTGTACCAGGCACCCCACTGATGCCTGAAAGCCCTGGGGAGGCCTACGAGGTAATAAACATCCTTGACACCCCGAACCTAGTGGTGATCAGTTCTACTGAGGACCACCAGGATGAGGAGGATGACCCTGAGGAGGATCCTGATGAGGATGACCCTAAGGAGGATCCTGATGAGGATGACCCTAAGGAGGATGATCCCGACTAGGATCAGGGCACTGAGGAGATGGCGATAGAGCAGTCGGGGGAGCAAGAGGAGGAGGAGCTGATGGTGGAGGACGAGTAGGAACCCCAAGTTCAACCCCAGGTTGGTGACGTCGAGTCGGTGGCATCCTCGAGCAGTTTTGATTCAGGTGAAGAACCTAATGACGAGTCAGACCCAGATCACGATCCGTCTAGGGATCGTTAGGGCTCTACGGATCGGTGTGGTGTTTTTTTTTCTTTTTATTTTGAGCCCTGTATGTAGATATGGTATGGTGGATTGGATGGTTATGTTTTGTGTGACATCTGACATTGTACATAGTTAGTCCAATCCTCTTTGATCATGGCGACATGATCCGCAACCCTTTTTGGTCACGTGACGGATCTAGTGTATAGGGGCTATTTAGTGTTTAGTGTTTAGGAGCCAATTTTAGGCTTGCCTACTCAGTTAGGTGTTGTATGCCTTTGTTATTTGTATATATATCAACAACTATGTATGTAAGTAAGCAGTTACGAAATGGAATGAGGTTGCCTTGAGTTATGCAATATTCTCTTAGCCATCTCTTATATATTTATTAGGCATGTTTATCTTATACGTTTGGGGACGTTTGGGGTCCCAGTGTCTGAATTGTTTTATTTAATGTATGATCAGAATGTCTCAAAACGATATTGAGGTTCATCTGGAGGATAATACGGAGCAAGGCCAGGGTTCCGGGGGTCAAGCCTCATGTCAGGGACCACCACATGGTGATGTGCCGCCGTCACTATCAAAGTTAGTTAACAACATAGGTAACCCGGGCTACTAGCCAACCCTAGTCGCCGAACTGATGAAGCGGATCCCCCAGGTGCCTACTGAAACCCCTCCCAAGGAGGATAAATTGGCAGATAGGGTAGCACGACGCAACCCTAAAGTTTACAACGGGTCTTATGATCCCGTGGTATTGGAGGAATGGATAAGGGGAATGGAGAAAATTTTTACCGTAGTGGAGGTACCAGAGGAAAAGAAAATGAACATTGGGACGTATTACTTATCAGGTGAAGCTGACATTTGGTGGAACACAGTAAAGGATAAGCTCATAGGGCCTGAATTCACCTGGAATAAATTCTTAGTGGAGTTGAGAGCAAAGTTTTACCCAGCTGTGGTGCAAAGGCAGAAGGAAAAAGAATTTATGGAGTTAAAAATGAGCGGTAGCATGTCGGTGATGCAGTATGCTAGTAAGTTCACTGAACTATCTAGGTTTGTCCCTAAATTTGTGTCATCTGAGAGGTTAAAGATGAGAAGGTTTGAGGAAGGTTTGGCCGTCTATATTCAAAATCAGTTAGCTGGACAACCAATGCTAACTTATCAAGAACTATATGAGTGAGCAGCCGAAGTGGAAAGAGTGAAGACGGAGTTGAGGGCATTGAATCCAATCAACCACAAGAGAAAAGGGTTTGAGCGGGGGACTCCAAGTGAGAGTGTGAACTAGAACCAGCAAAACCAAAAGAAACCTACTCCTGTTCCCTCCAAGAGCCGTCCTGCAGGCTCGACGGCACCTTGTGCAAAATGTGGAAGAACAAATCATACCACTCTTGAAAGCCGCGTTGGCACTAACAAATGCATGTGTTGTGGTAGTCCTGAACATCTTATCGTTGCATGCCCCCGACGATTAAAAGCCGTAGATAAGGGCGCCGAGAAACTGTTGGCCCCGCCCCGCCAAGGACCTCCACCTTCAAGGCCTGCAGTTGCAGGGAGGGCATTTGTGATGAACAAAAAGGAAGCTGCTACCTCTGGTACAGTAGTCACTGGAACTCTCTTTTTAAATTCAAAGCCATTTTGCGTATTATTTGATTCGGGTGCCACTCATTCGTTTATATCTACTCGATCTGCTAAACAATTGGGCCTTGAGAACAGAAGGATGGCAACCAGTTATAGAATCAAGCTACCCAATAATTCTGTGATTGAGTGCCCCCTCTCTTACCAACTTGTTCCTATCACCATTGGTGAAACCACCTTCCCTGTGGATTTGATTCAATTTGATTTGTCTGATTTTTATATCATTTTGGGGATGAATTGGTTGCATTCTTATGGAGCCCAAATCGATTGTGAAGATCTTAAGGTCATCCTAAAAGATGAAAAATGGACAAAAGTGTGTTTTTATGGGCAGAGAGAGGCAAACCCTTGTCCTTTGATTTCTGCTATGAAAGCGAGTAAGTTGTTATCTCAAGGATGCATTGGATATTGGTGTTATCCTGTCAGCACCACAACAAAAGAAGAGGGAGTAGAGAATATACCGGTGGTTTGTGAATTTGATGATGTTTTCCCAGAAGAATTACCAGAACTACCCCAACAAAGGGAAATTGATTTTGGGATCGAGTTAGTTCCTGGAGCCCAACCCATTTCTAAAGCCCCATATCGTATGGCCCCAACTGAGCTTAAGGAATTAAAGCTTCAACTAGATGAATTGTTACAAAAGGGCTTTATTAGGCCAAGTGTGTCACCATGGGGTGCTCTAGTGTTGTTTGTCAAGAAGAAGGACGAAACCTTGAGGCTATGTATTGATTATAGGGAATTAAACAAGATTACCATCAAGAACAAGTACCCTCTGCCACGAATAGATGATTTGTTTGATCAATTACAAGGGGCAGGAGTGTTCTCTAAGATTGATTTGAGGTCAGGGTACTATCAACTTAGGATTAAACCTGATGACATTCCTAAGACAGCATTTAGAACCAGGTATGGTATTTATGAGTTCACAATGATGCCTTTTGGTCTCACTAACGCTCCTGCAGCCTTCACGGACCTTATGAACAGGGTTTTCAGACCTTATTTGGACAAGTTTGTAGTGGTGTTCATAGACGACATCCTTATCTATTCTAAGGGTAAGGAAGGGCATGTTGACCACTTGCGAACAGTACTGCAAACCTTGAGGGAGCATCAACTCTATGGCAAATTAAAGAAATGTGAATTTTGGCTGGAGGAAGTGGTATTTTTGGGGCATGTGTTCACAAAAGAAGGAATTAAGGTTGACCCCCAGAAGGTGAAAGCAATCACCGAATGGTCAAGGCCTACCAATGTCACTGAGATTATAAGCTTTTTGGGTTTAGCCGGTTACTACCGAATGTTCGTCAAGGACTTTTCAAAAATAGCTTCACCACTGACCAATCTCCGGAAGAAGGTGAATAAGTTCGAGTGGACTGAAAGGTGTGAGAAAGCCTTCCAAGAACTAAGGTAGCGACTGACGACCGCCCCAATTCTCACGTTACCAATGGAAGGGAAGGAGTATACAGTTTATAGTGATGCATCAAAGAACGATCTAGGGTGTGTACTAATGCAAGAGGACAAAGTAGTGGCTTATGCCTCTCGACAACTCAAACCATACGAGAAAAACTATCCTACCCATGACCTGGAACTGGCAGCTGTGGTCTTTGGCTTGGAAATTTGGAGGCATTATTTATATGGGGTACTGTGCAAGATCTATACTGATCATCAAAGTTTAAAGTATATCTTCACCCAAATGGAGCTCAATTTGAGGCAACGACGTTGGCTTGAGTTGCTTAAAGACTATGATCTTCAGATTCAATATCATCTGGGTAAAGCAAATGTGGCGGCGGATGCCCTGAGTAGGAAGTCGCAACATAACTCAAACACTGTGGTGATTACTCAATTAAACCTCTTGAGAGAATTGGAGGACTTTGGAATTCAATTAGTATCTCATGGGCAAACGAATGCTCAACTGTCAGCACTTACTGTTCAGTCTTCCCTAGCTAAAGAAATCCGGCTGAATCAAGGAAGTGATCTTGAACTCCAAAGTATCAAGCAAAATTTAGAAAAAGGGAAGTCCCCGGGGTTTGCTGTACATGAGGATGGGACTTTGCGGTTCCAGAATCGCCTCTGTGTGCCCAAAAATGGGGAGGTAAGAAAGCAAATCTTGGAAGAGGCTCACAATACTCGTTATTCAGTGCATCCAGGAGGCACAAAGATGTATAGAGATATGAGACAATATTTTTGGTGGAATAATATGAAGAAAGATGTTGCAGAATACGTGAATAAGTGTTTAATCTGCCAAAAAGTTAAAGCAGAGCATCAGCGCCCTGTGGGTGAACTACGACCCTTAGAAATTCCTACTTGGAAGTGGGATTCAATCTCAATGGACTTTGTTATGGGTTTACCCCTTTCTGCCTCAAAAAAGAATGCTATATGGGTCATAGTTGATCGACTCACCAAGTCGGCCCATTTTCTGCCAATTAAGGATACTTGGGGAGTTGAAAGATTAGCCCAGCTATATGTTAAGGAAATAGTCCGCCTACATGGGATCCCTTCAGACATAGTCTCAGATAGGGATCAACGATTCCAGGCGCGCTTCTGGCAGGCACTTCAAAAGGCCTTTGGAACCAAACTAAACTTCAGCAGTTCCTATCACCCAGAGACAGATGGACAAACTGAAAGGGTTAATCAAATTTTGGAGGACATGCTGAGAGCTTGTGTATTGGAGTTCCAAGGGAAATGGGAAGACGATTTACCTTTGGTGGAATTCTCTTATAACAACAGCTATCAATCCACCATCAAAATGGCCCCATTTAAGGCTCTCTACGGGAGAAAATGTAGAACCCCGTTGTGTTGGAGTGATTTGGATGAGGCACTGATTATAGGTCCTGAAATGATCCAAGAGACTACTGAGACAATCAGAAAGATTCGGGAGCATATTAAGGTTGCCCAAAGTCGACAGAAAAGTTATGCAGACAAAAGAAGAAGGCCTCTAGAGTTTCAAGTTGGTGATAAAGTTTTTCTAAAAGTTTCACCAACTAAAGGTGTGAAGAGGTTCGGAGTACGGGGGAAATTGAGTCCAAGGTACATTGGACCTTATGAAATCGTTGAGAGGTTGAATCATGTCGCTTATCGCCTAGAGTTGCCTGCCGAACTGGAGCACATCCATAACGTGTTCCATATCTCCCAGCTTCGAAAATATATTCCAGATCCAAACCATGCCATTGTATCTGAACCTGTCGACATTGCTGAAGATCTAGCGTATGAAGAGCGTCCCGTTCAAATACTAGATCGCAGGATCAAACAGCTGCGCAACAAACAGATACCTTTGGTTAAAGTGCTCTGGACGAATCATACCTCCCAAGAAGCCACTTGGGAGACCGAGGGGGCAATACAGGCCAAATGCCCACACTTATTCGAGGTAATCTAACATGGTTTGGGGAAGTTTACTAGTTTAGTTTCGAGGACGAAACTCTTTAAGGGGGAAGACTGTAATAGTCCGACCCTAGATTCTGGTTATTAATTTCATTTCATTCACATCATTTCTTTTCATATTTTCATCTCTTTATTATTCTCATTTGGACATTTCTAACGGGGCCCTTACTTTGCAATTCGGAGATTTCTTCTCGTCAATTTTGGAAATTGAGTTAGGCCTTGATATTTAAGAATTTAATGTTGAAAATTATTTTTCATGGCATCACAACCATTTATTTCAAATTTGTTTAAAAAAAAAATTGTAAACGCACTCGGTTTCAGTTTTTCGCTTAACCCGAGCCCGTTTAAAGCCCATTTCGATGCAACAAGACTTGACCTTTATTTGATTAACTAATCCTCTTAATTATGCCTTACTGAAGCATGATTTATTTGACTTTTCTACCCTAATTTGCAGCCATGTATTAAGGGAGTATAAAAATTAAAAACAAGGCTTTATCTTCATTTTCCACCAAGTATCTTTCTCTCTCTTCCCACCCCTCTTTATCTCTCTACACGGCTGGGCAGCCCACTAAACCACCATATTATCCACCTTTAAACCACCAAAAAAACCACCAAACATCCACCCCCAACCACTCCTCTTACTTCCTCAAGCATCTAAGATCATTTAAACCTCTTTTGGCTAGCACAAAGTGAGTGCTCTTGCACTTCTATGCTGATTTTGTTTTTGATCTTTGATCTTGTTGGTTTTTGTTCTTTATTTTGGTTGTATTAATGATGAATTAAGTTGTTTTTGTGGTGTTAAGAATCACCTTGTTGAGGGTTTATGGTGGAGTTGATTTTGGATGAAGTTAGGGTTAGGGTTTCATCTTGAGTATGCAAGTTTCTTGTTCAAGTGATATTTATGGCTAGATTTCTCCATGTTTTTGCCTATCTCTTAATGTATGGAAGTTTAATATGGCTTTTATGATGTGTTGGAAAGTTGTGATGGGATTCAACTTGACCCAAAGTTAGGGTTTTATCCATAAATGCATGGTTTGGACCAAAGTTGTGTTAACCTTGAGGTATGTGTTTATGTGCCTTGAAAGTAAGCCTTGTTGGATATATATATATATATGAATTAAAGTTGAGTGTGGTGACATTGTATGTGGTTGGGATGTACCAAAGTGTGTTATACACTCTTGAGAAAGAGTTTGAGTTGAGGTTTGGTGCTAAAAAGGGAAGTAACAACTAAAAGAAGTGCTGCTGGAGTTTTCAATGAAACAGGACGAGCTTTGAAACAAACCTGGTAATGATCGGCCAGGCCAAAAATTCTGATGTTTGGTGGGTAGATAGTTCTAGATGTTAGATTTAAAATGACTCTTGAATCGCCTTAATCCGAGGTCTGTGGAGGAAGTTATAGCTATTTTACTGAACCTGTGCAGAGTGGACAGAATGGTTGTTTTTTTTACCAAAACCTGACATGTTGTTGTTCTGACCCTATTTTATGAAACCTATCATAGGAATCTGGTTATGTGCCCTTCAGGAAAGTTTTAGAGGCCTTCCTAAGCTATCTATATTGGGGTCTTACGTCTCGGTTGGAGGTCGGGAGTATAAGTTGTGGATTATTCATTCCGTACCTTGTCGTAAACCCTACCCTCTAAACTCGCCACCGTGCTTTAACTTAGCATTTTCATACTTTATTTAACTTTACCGATTTCATAAGCCTTTTCTTTTAACTGATTCACACAAATTCTTTATAAGTCTTTTTCCATTTTTCCATTTAAGGGTACTCATTGTACTAATTTTATGCCTGTAATGATTTCGAACAACATCAAGGCCTAAGCTCTCATCCTCTCCATTTTAGTCATCTATTTAATCTGTGAACTAACTTTAAAGACCCTAGGTACGTTCACCGACTGTATCTTTAGAAATCAGCATGTATTTATCAAGATTATAATATTTTGGTACGTACATCAGTGAATCAATTGAACCAGTGATTTATCACATAATTAGTGACCCCATCAGTTATCAGTTACAAGGCCTTGCCCTTCAGTTACCTGCGCGGCTTCAGGTCAGGTCTTCCGATCAGCTTGGCAGGTGTACACCTATACATAGATCGTAACAGTTACTAAGGGGTGCACTAACAGATAATAATTGGCAATTCAGCTTTATGTACATCTCTTTCCCTGTTTTAAAATCAAAATGAATTGCAAAGCGGGCCCTCATAATTTCTTTCCCATTGAATTTTTATCAGTACAGGGATGCACGTATTGAGCTTTGGCTCACCGTTCGAAATGCTTTTATGTTTTGTTTTAGAAAAATGCTCAGTAAACCGCTCACAGGCGGGCAGGGAGGCGGAAAGTGATAATTAAATCAGGACCGTGCCTTTGATTGGCGGATAGAAGCGCTAAGACGTTTTCATGCCTTTTTGTGGTGCATTTTGGTGTCCCAACTGTACATCTGAACTGCAATATGTATTTTAATGTTATATTTGTAAGCTTAAGCTATGCTATGTTTCATGTAACCCTGGGATCTTAGAATCGATCCCGTGTTGTTGTTAAAGGTTTCGAATGCTCGTGAATGACCTCTAAGGTTGTACTTTGATTCTGTGGTTCAACTCTCATATTTTAGAGATGCCTTGTCCTTACGGACGGCGGTAACGCCCATCCATGGAGTTCTTGATGTTCAGCTATGATTTATGTATTATTGGGGCGTTACAGTAAGTAATATTTCCTTCTTTCTTGACAAAAGCCCTCCAAATTTTAACTCAATATTTTAAAGCACCATCTCTTCCCACCTAAAAACAATGGAGTTATGTGATCTTTAATATATCATAATGATGACATATTATCCAAACCATGTAAATTAATTGCTTAAAATTCCTTAACGTATTGATCATAATCTTTTCGACAGTTGATAAAGTATAAGTTTAATTTAAAAAGACAAACAAATCACATAATACTTGATATGTACATATATATATATATATATATATATATATATATATATATATATATGTATGTATAGACATATATGTGCAGCTAACCCATAACAAAGTAAAATCAACATTTAGAATCACATATCACAATCCAATGATTGTTCCAAACAAAATGTAGATGATTCTTTGGATTTTACAGTTTACAACCTTCTATTGGCATTAAAGGTGAAAAATTTAGAAGCCTTAGTAGTCATGCCAAATCGTACAATACAATAGCATACTAATTTCTTTTTTTTTTTTTTAATATGGTCCAGTAGAATCGCTAACCTTGCAAAGTTAATGTTGTTGACCTATCTTCATTGAGTAAAGCTATCCCTTTTCTTGGCGGAGGAGGTATTTGGCATGTAACTTCTTGTGTGAACCTAGGTGCCGATGGCCCCTTATAGCACACCAACAGCCATGTCGTCATTAAAAAAGCTACATTGTCAAAAAAAGAAAATAAATTGATACAAATTCACGTTTTCATGTGACAGCGAGCGGTTAGGAGCCCATTATCACTATCAATAACCTTTTTATATTTATGGATAGTTATCTTCTCATTTTTTCAAGGAAAAATTCACACTTATCTTTTAATTGTAGATGATAACGCTTTAATTTTTGTGATAATCATTATCAGCTATCTTATTTGTCACGTTGTGGTTGCCAGGGTTTAGAGTTTGGGGTTTAGGGTTTGGGGTTTAGGGAATCAAGAATAACATATCCCTTGACCTTTTGATTTGTGAATTGAACCATCTACATGAAGTCTACCGCTTCGTTCTATGTTTTAGTTTCTCTAAGACCATCATCAAGTCATCTACAAGATTTGTCAAAATATCATAATTTCTTAATATTATGTACACAACCAATGTCCTCCTTAGGAATACAAGCAATCTCTACTTTTGGAAGTCTATCATAATCGAACGGCAGTAGTTCGCCCACTGTAAGTAATATTTCCTTCTTTCTTGACAAAAGTCTTCCAAATTTTAACTCAATATTTAAAAGCACCATCTCTTCCCGCCTAAAACGATGGAGTTATGTGATCTTTAATGTATCATAATGAAGACATATTATCAAAACCATGTGAATCAATTGCTTAAAATTCTTTTAACATATTGATCATAATCTTTTTGACAATTTATAAAGCATAAGTTTAATTTAAGAAGACAAACAAATCATATAATACGTAACATATATATATATATATATATATATATACATATGTGTGTGTGTGTGTGTGCAGCTAACCCATAACAAAGTAAAATAAATATTAAAAATCACATATCACAATCCATGGATTGTTCCAAACTAAATGTAGATGATTCTTTGGATTTTATATTTTATAAAGTTCTATTGGCATTAAGAATGAAAAACTTAGAAGCCTGAGTAGTTACGCTAAACCGTACCATACATTAGCATACTAATTTCTTTTTTGTCAATAAGGTCGAGTAGAATCACTAACCTTGCAAATTGAATGTTGTTGACCTATTTGCCTTGAGTAAAGCTAGCCCTTGTCTTGGGGGATGTGGTATTTGGCATGTAACTTCTTGCATGGACCTCAGTGGCCATGCCCCCTTATAAGACATCAGCAGCCATGTTATCATTAAAAAATTACATCGTCAAAAAAAGAAAATAAATTGATACAACTCCACGTTTTCATATGATAGCGAGCAGTTAGGAGCCCATTACCACCACCAATAACCTTTTTTTGTTTATGGATGGTTATCTATTCGTTTTTTTAAGGAAAAATTCGCACTTATCTTTTAATTGTAGGTAATAATGCTTTAATTATTGTGATAATCGTTATCAATTATCTTATTTGTCATGTTGTGGTTGTCAGGGTTTAGAGTCTAGGGTTTAGGGTTTCGGTTTAGGGTTTGGTGTTTAGGGCATCAAGAATAACATATGCTTTGACCGTTTGATTTGTGAGTTGAACCATCTCAATCAAGTCTACCACTTCTTTCTATGTTTTAGTTTCTCTAAGACCATCATCAAGTCATCTACAAGATTTGTCAAAATACCATAATTTCTTAATGTTATGTATGCAACCAATGTCCGCCTTAGGAATAGAAGCAATCTCTATTTTTGGAAGCCTATTAGAATCGAACGGTAGTAGTTCCCCCACTATAAGTAATATTTCCTTCTTTCTTGACAAAAGTCCTCTAAATTTTAACTCAATATTTAAAAGCACCATCTCTGCCCGCCTAAAAACAATGGAGTTATGTGATCTTCAATGTATCATAATGAGGACATATTATCAAAACCATGTAAATTAATTCCTTAAAATTCGTTGACATATTGATGATAATCTTGTGGACAATTTATAAAGTATAAGTTTAATTTAAAAAGACAAACAAATCACATAATACCTGATATATATATGTAGAGCTAACCCATAACAAAGTAAGATAAATATTAAGAATCACACAGCACAATCCACTGATTGTTCCAAACTAAATGTATATGATTCTTTGGATTTTACAACTTATAACATTCCATTGGCATTAAAAGTGAAAAATTTAGAAGCCTCAATAGTTACGCTAAATCGTATAATTCAATAGCATACTAATTTCTTTTTTTGTCAATAAGGTCCCATAGAATCATTAACCCTGCAAATTGAATGCTGTTGACAAATTTTCCTTGAGTAATGCTAGCCCTTTTCTTGCGGGGGGAGGTAATTGGCATGTAACTTCTTGCATCCACCTAGGTGCCCATGCCCCCTTATAACAAATCCTCAGCCATGTCATCATTAAAAAAAATACATCATCAAAAAAAGAAAATAAATTGATACAAATCCACGTTTTCATGTGACAGCGAGCGATTAGGAGCCCGTTATCACTATCAATAGCCTTTTTTTGTTTATGGATGGCTATCTTTTCATATTTTTATGGAAAAATTCACACTTATCATTTAATTGTAGGTAATAATGCTTTAATTTTTGTGATAATCGTTATCAATTAACTTATTTGTCACGTTGTGGTTGTCAACGTTTAGAGTCTAGGGTTTAGGGCTTGGGTTTAGGGTTTGGTGTTTAGGGCATCAAGAACAACATATGCTTTAACCTTTTGATTTGTGAATTAACCGATCTCAATCAAGTCTACCACTTCTTTCTATGTTTTAGTTTCTCTAAGTCCATCATCAAGTCATCCACAAGATTTGTCAAAATACCATAATTTCGTAAGGTTATGTATGCAACCAATGTCCTCCTTAGGAATAGAAGCAATCTCTATTTTTGGAAGCCTATTAGAATCGAACGGTAGTAGTTCCCCACTGTAAGTAATATTTTCTTCTTTCTTGACAAAAGCACTCTAAATTTAACTCAATATGTAAAAGCACCACCTCTGGCCTCCTAAAAACAATGGAGTTATGTGATTTTTAATGTATCATAACGAAGACATATTATCAATACCATGTAAATTAATTGCTTAAAATTCGTTGATATATTGATCATAATCTTTTTGAATATTAATAAAGTATAAGTTTAATTTAAAAAGACAAACAAATCACATAATATGTAATATATATATATATAAATACATATATATATATGTGCAGCTAACCCATCACAAAGTAAGATAAATATTAAGAATCACATATCACAATCCAATGATTGTTCCAAACTAAATGTATATGATTCTTTGGATTTTACAGTTTATAACACTCTATTGGCATTAAAACTGAGAAATTTAGAAGCCTCAGTAGTTACGCTAAATCGTACAATACAATAGCATACTAATTTGTTTTTTGTCAATAAGGTCTCGTAGAATCACTAACCTTGCAAATTGAATCCTGTTGACCAATGTTCCTTGAGTAAAGCTAGCCCTTTTCTTGGGGGAGGAGGTAAATGGCAAGTAACGTCTTGCATGCACCTAGGTGCCCATGCCCCCTTGTAACAAATCCTCAGCCATGTCATCATTAAAACAAATACATCGTCCAAAAAGGAAAATAAATTGATACAAATCAACGTTTTCATGTGACAACGAGCGGTTAGGAGCCCATTATCACTATCAATAACCTTTTTTTATTAATGGATAATTATCTTTTCATTTTTTTAAGGAAAAATTCACACTTATCTTTTAATTGAAGGTGATAACGCTTTAATTTTTGTGATAATCATTATTAGTTATCTTATTTGTCATGTTGTGGTTGTCAGGGTTTAGTGTTTGGGGTTTAGGGTTTGGGTTTAGGTTTTGGGGTTTAGGGCATCAAGAATAACATATGCTTTGACCTTTGGATTTGTAAATTGAACCATCTCAATCAAGTCTACCACTTCTTTCTATGTTTTTGTTTCTTTACGACCATCATTAAGTCATCTACAAGATTTATCAAAATACCATAATTTCTTAATATTACGTATGCAACCAATGACTTCCTTAAAAATAGAAGCAATCTATATTGGTAGAAGTCCATTAGAATTGAACGGCATTAGTTCCCCCACTGTAAGTAATGTTTCCTTCTTTCTTGACAAAAGCCCTCTAAATTTTAACTCAATATTTAAAACCACCATCTCTTCCCGCCTAAAAACAATTGAGTTATGTGATCTTTAATGTATCATAATGAAGACATATTATGAAAACCATGTAAATTAATTGCTTAAAACTCTTTAACATATTGATCATAATCTTTTTGACAATTTATAAAGTGTAAGTTTAATTTAAAAAGAAAAACAAATCACATAATACTTGATATATGTGTGTGTGTGTGTGTGTGTGTGTGTGTGTGTGTGTGTGTGTGTGTGCAGCTAACCTATAAGAAGGTAAAATAAGCATTAAGAATCGCATATCACAATCCAGTGATTGTTCCAAGCTAAATGTAGATGATTCTATGGATTTTACAGTTTACAAAATTCTATTAGTATTAAAGGTGAAAAATTTAGAAGCCTCAGTAGTCATGCTAAATCGTACAATACAATAGCACAATAATTT
>JACYFF010003369.1:41754079-41766703 GCA_017589665.1 Selenicereus undatus
ACAAAAACATAGAAAGAAGTGGTGGACTTGATTGAGATGGTTCAATTTACAAATCAAAAGGTCAAAGCATATCTTATTCTTGATGCCCTAAACCCCAAAACCTAAACCCAAACCCTAAACCCCAAACACTAAACCCTGACAACCACAACATGACAAATAAGATAACTGATAATGATTATCACAAAAATTAAAATGTTATCACCTCCAATGAAAAGATAAATGTGAATTTTTCGTTAAAAAAATGAAGAGATAATTATCCATTAATAAAAAAAGATTGTTGATAGTGATAATGGGCTCCTAACCGCTCGCTGCCACATGAAAACGTGGATTTGTATCAATTTATTTTCTTTTTTTGACGATGTATTTTTTTTAATGATGACATGGCTGAGTATTTATTATAAGAAGGCATGGGCATCTAGGTGCATGCAAGAAATTACATGCCAATTACCTCCTTCCCCAAGAAAAGGGCTTGCTTTACTCAAGGAAAATTGGTCGACAGCATTCAATTTGCAAGGTTAGTGATTCTACGGGACCTTATTGACAAAAACGAAATTAGTATGCTATTGTATTGTACGATTTAGTGTAACTACTGAGGCTTCTAAATTTTTCACTTTTAATGCCAATAGAATGTTATAAACTGTAAAATCGAAAGAATCATATACATTTAGTTTGGAACAATCAGTGGATTGTGATATGTGATTCTTAATATTTATCTTACTTTGTTATGGGTTAGCTGCACATATATATATATCAGGTATTATGTGATTTGTTTGTCTTTTTAAATTAAACTTGTACTTTATAAATTGTTTGAAAGATTATGATCAATATGTCAATGAATTTTAAGCAATTAATTTACGTGGTTTTGATAATATGTCTTCGTTATGATACATTAAAGATCACATAACTGCATTGTTTTCAGGCGGGCAGAGATGGTGCTTTTAAATATTGAGTTAAAATTAAGAGGGTTTTTGTCAAGAAAGAAAGAAATATTACTTACAGTGGGGGAACTACTACCGTTCGATTCTAATAGGCTTCCAAAAAAAGAGATTGCTTCTATTCCTAAGGAGGACATTAGCTGTGTACGTAATATTTAGAAATTATGGCATTTTGACAAATCTTGTAGATGACTTGATAATGGTCTTAGACAAACTAAAACATAGAAATAAGTGGTAGACTTGATTGAGATGGTTCAATTTACAAATCAAAAGGTCAAAGCATACGTTATTCTTGATGCCCTAATCACCAAACCCTCAACCTAACCCCTAAAGGCAAAACTCTAAACCCTGACCACCACAACATGACAAATAAGATAACTGATAATGATTATCACAAAACATAAAGCGTTATGACCAAAATTTAAAAGATAATATTGAATTTGTCCTTGCAAAAATGACATGACAATTATCCATAAAAAAAAAGGTTGTTGACAGTGATAATGGGTTCCTAACCAGTCGCTGCCATATCAAAACGTGGATTTGTATCAATTTATTTTTTTTTTTGACGATGTACTTTTTTTAATGATAAGATGGCTGCTGATGTGTTATAAGCGGGCATCGACACCTAGGTGCACACAAGAAGTTACATGCCAAATACGTCATCCGCCAAGAAAAGGGATAGCTTGACTCAATGAAGATTGGTCAACAACATTTTATTTGCAAGGTTAGTGACTCTACTGGACCTTATTAAAAAAAACAAAATTAGTATGCTATTGTATTGTACGATTTAGCATGACTACTAAGGCTTCCAAATTTGTCACCTTTAATACCAATAGAATGTTGAAAACTGTAAAATCCAAAGAATCATCTAGATTTAGTTTGGAAGAATCATTGGATTGTGATATGTGATTCTTAATGTTTATTTTACTTTGTTATAGGTTAGCTGCACACATACACACACACACACACATATATATATGTATATATATATATATATATATATATATATATATATATGTATATATCAAGTATTATGTGATTTGTTTGTCTTTTTAAATTAAACCTATACTTTATAAATTGCCAAAAAGATTATGATCAATGTGTTAAAGAATTTTAAGCAATTAATTTACGTGGTTTTGATAATATGTCTTCATTATGATACATTAAAGACAAAATAATTCCATTGTTTTTAGGCGGGAAGAGACGGTGCTTTTAAATATTGAATTAAAATTTGGAGCGCTTTTGTCAAGAAAGAAGAAAACATTACTTACAGTGGGGGAACTACTGCCGTTCAATTGTAATGGACTTCCACCAATATAGATTGCTTCTATTGCGAAGGTAGTCATTAGTTGCATACGTAATATTAAGAAATTATGGTATTTTGACAAATCTTGTAGATGACTTGATGATGCTCCTAAAGAAAAAAAAAAACATAGAAAGAAGTGGTGGACTTGATTGAGATGGTTCAATTCACAAATCAAAAGGTCAAAGCATATGTTATCCGTGATGCCCTAAACCCCAAAACCTAAACCCAAACCCTAAACCCCAAACACTAAATCCTTACAACCACAACATGACAAATAAGATAACTGATAATGATTATCACAAAAATTAATGCGTTATCACCTCCAATGAAAAGATAAGTGTGAATTTTTCGTTAAAAAAATGAAGAGATAATTATCCATTAATAAAAAAAGGTTGTTGATAGTGATAATGGACTCCTAACCGCTCGCTGCCACAAGAAAACGTGGATTTGTATCAATTTATTTTCATTTTTTGACGATCTATTTTTTTTAATGATGACATGGTTGAGTATTTATTATAGGAGGGCATGGGCATCTAGGTGCATGCAAGAAGTTAGATGCCAATTACCTCCTCCCCCAAGAAAAGGGCTTGCTTTACTCAAGGAAAATTGGTCAACAGCATTCAATTTGCAAGGTTAGTGATTCTACGGGACCTTATTGACAAAAAAGAAATTAGTATGCTATTGTTTTGTACGATTTAGTGTAACTACTGAGGCTTCTAAATTTTTCACTTTAATGCCAATAGAATGTTATAAACTGTAAAATCGAAAGAATCGTATACATTTAGTTTGGAACAATTAGTGGATTGTGATATGTGATTCTTAATATTTATCTTACTTTGTTATGGGTTAGCTGCACATATATATATCAGGTATTATGTGATTTGTTTGTCTTTTTAAATTAAACTTATACTTTATAAATTGTCTGAAAGATTACGATCAATATGTCAACAAATTTTAAGCAATTAATTTACATGGCTTTGATAATATGTCTTCGTTATGATACATTAAAGATCACATAACTCCATTGTTTTCAGGCGGGCAGAGATGGTGCTTCTACATATTGAGTTAAAATTTAGAGGGTTTTTGTCAAGAAAGAAAGAAATATTACTTACAGTGGGGGAACTACTACCGTTCGATTCTAATAGGCTTCCAAAAATAGAGATTGCTTCGATTCCTAAGAAGGACATTAGTTGCGTACATAATATTTGGAAATTATGGCATTTTGACAAATCTTGTAGATGACTTGATGATGGTCTTAGAAAAACTAAAACATAGAAAAAAGTGGTACACTTGATTGAGATGGTTTAATTCACAAATCAAAAGGTCAAAGCATATGCTATTCTTGATCCCTTAAACACCAAACCCTAAACCCAAACCCTAAAGGCCAAACTCTAAACCCTGACCACCACAACGTGACAAATAAGATAACTGATAATGATTATCATAAAAATTAAAGTGTCACAGTCTGGGACCCCGCTGGCTGATATTGTCCGCTTTGGCACACCGGCCTCACGGCTTTAAAACGCGTCAACCAGGGTGAGGTATCCAGCCCCTTATAAAGAGGCCTTCGTTCCCCTCACCTGCCGATGTGGGAGACTCCTCTCCCCTTGGGGACCCCGACGCCCTCGTCGGACAAGATAAGGGGCCCACCGACCCGAGGCCTGGCTCTGATACCAACTGTAACAGTCCGGGACCCCGCTGGCTGATATTGTCCGCTTTGGCACACCGGCCTCACGGCTTTAAAACGCGTCAACCAGGGTGAGGTATCCAGCCCCTTATAAAGAGGCCTTCGTTCCCCTCACCTGCCGATGTGGGAGACTAGGCAATGAACGTACAAATTTGAAATAAATGGTTGTGATGCCATGAAAAAGGATTTTTAACATTAAATTCTTAAATATCAAGGCCTAACTAAATTTCCAAAATTTGACGAGAAGAAATCTCCGAATTGCTGATACCAGGTTTCGATCCTGGGACCTGTGGGTTATGGGCCCACCACGCTTCCGCTGCGCCCCACTGATGCCTGAAAGCCCTGGGGAGGCCTACGAGGTAATCAACATCCCTGACACCCCGGACATAGTGGTGATCAGTTCTACGGAGGATCACCAGGATGGGGAGGACCCTGAGGAGGATCCTGAGGAGGACCCTGAGGAGGACCCTGAGGAGGATGATCCCAAGGAGGATCAGGGCACTGATGAGATGGCGATAGAGCCGCCGGGGGAGCAGGAGCAAGAGGAGGAGGATTTGATGGCCGAGGACGAGCAGGAACCCCAAGTTCAACCCGAGGTTGGTGACGCTGAGTCGGTAGCATCCTCGAGCAGTTTTGATTCAGGTGGAGAACCTGACGATGAGTCTGACCCAGATTATGATCCATCTAGGGACCGTTAGGTGGTTCTAAGGGTCGGGTAGTGGTTTCCATTTTTGAGCCCTCTGTTTGTAGGTATGGTATGGTGGGATTGGAGGGTGGTGTTTTTTTTGGAGCATCCGACATTGTATATAGTTAGCCCAATCCTTTTGACCATGACGACAAGATCCGCAACCCTTTTTGGTCACGTGATGGATCTAGTGTCTAGGGGCTCTTTAATGGTTAGTGTTTAGGAGTAAGATTAGACTTGCAGGTGCTTTATGCCTTTGTATGCATATATATGAATCAACGATGTATGTAAGTAAGCAGTTATGAAATGAAATGAGGCTGCCTTGGGTTATGAAATATTTTATGAGCCATCTCTTATATATCTATTGGGCATGTTTATCTTATACGTTTTGAGGTCCCAGTGTCTGAATTGTTTTATTTAATGTCTGATCAGAATGTCTCAAAACGAAATTGAGGTGCATGTGGAGGATAATACGGAGCAAGGCCAGGGTTCCGAGGATCAAGCCTCATGTCAGGGACCACCACATGGTGACGTGCCGCCGTCACTCTCAGAGTTAGCCAACAATTTAGGCAACCCGGGCTACTGGCCCACTCTAGTTGCCGAATTGATGAAGCGGATTCCCCAGGTGCCTACTGAAATCCCTCCCAAGGAGGATAAATTGGCAGATAGGGTAGCACGGCGCAACCCTAAAGTTTACAACGGGTCTTATGATCCCGTGGTATTGGAGGAGTGGATAAGAGGAATGGAGAAAATTTTTACCGTAGTGGAGGTACCAGAGGAAAAGAAAATGAACATTGGGACGTATTACTTATCAGGTGAAGCTGACATTTGGTGGAATACAGTGAAGGAAAAGCTCATAGGACCTGATTTCAGCTGGAATAAATTCTTAGTGGAGTTGAGAGCAAAGTTTTACCCAGCTATGGTGCAAAGGCAGAAGGAAAAAGAATTTATGGAGTTAAAGATGAGCGGTAGCATGTCGGTGATGCAGTATGCTAGTAAGTTCACCGAACTATCTAGGTTTGCCCCTGAATTTGTGTCATCTGAGAGGTTAAAGATGAGAAGGTTTGAAGAGGGTTTGGCGTTCTATATTCGAAATCAGTTAGCTGGACAACCAATGCTAACTTATCAAGATCTATATGAGCGAGCAGCCGAAGTGGAAAGAGTGAAGACGGAGCTGAGAGCATTGAATCCAATCAACCACAAGAGAAAAGGGTTTGAGCGGGGGACTCCAAGTGAGAGTGTGAACCAGAACCAGCAGAACCAAAAGAAACCTACTCCTGTCCCCTATAAGAGCCGTCCTGCAGGCTCGACAGCACCTTGTGCAAAATGTGGAAGAACAAATCATACCACTCTTGAATGTCGCGTTGGCACTAACAAATGCATGTGGTGTGGTAGTCCTGAACATGTTCTTGTTGCATGCCCCCGACGATTAAAAGCCGTAGATAAGGGCGCCGCGAAGCCGTTGGCCCCGCCTCGCCAAGGACCTCCACCTTCAAGGCCTGCAGTTGCAGGGAGGGCATTTGTGATGAACAAAAAGGAAGCTGCTACCTCTGGTACAGTAGTCACTGGAACTCTCTTTTTAAATTCAAAGCCCTTTTGCGTACTATTTGATTCAGGTGCCACGCATTCGTTTATATCTACTCGATCTGCTAAACAATTGGGCCTTGAGAACAGAAGAATGGCAACCAGTTATAGAATCAAGCTACCCAATAATTCTGTGATTGAGTGCCCCCTCTCTTACCAACTTGTTCCTATCACCATTGGTGAAACCACCTTCCCTGTGGATCTGATTCAATTTGATTTGTCTGATTTTGATATCATTTTGGGGATGAATTGGTTGCATTCTTATGGAGCTCAAATCGATTGTGAAAATCTTAAGGTCATGCTGAAAGATGAAAAAGGGAGAAAAGTGTGTTTTTATGGGCAGAGAGAGGCAAACCCTTGTCCTTTGATTTCTGCTATGAAAGTGAGTAAGCTGTTATCTCAAGGATGCATTGGATATTGGTGTTGTGCTGTTAGCACCCCAACAAAAGAAGAAGGAGTAGAAAATATACCTGTGGTTTGTGAATTTGAAGATGTTTTCCCAGAAGAATTACCAGAACTACCCCCGCAGAGGGAAATTGATTTTGGTATCGAGTTGATTCCTGGAGCCCAACCCATCTCTAAAGCCCCATACCGTATGGCTCCAACTGAGCTGAAGGAATTAAAGCTTCAGCTAGATGAACTGTTACAAAAGGGCTTTATTAGGCCAAGTGTATCACCATGGGGTGCTCCAGTGTTGTTTGTCAAGAAGAAGGACGGAACCTTGAGGCTATGTATTGATTATAGGGAGTTGAACAGGATTACCATCAAGAACAAGTACCCTCTTCCACGAATAGATGATTTGTTTGATCAATTACAAGGGGCAGGAGTGTTCTCTAAGATTGATTTGAGGTCAGGGTACCATCAACTTAGGATTAAACCTGATGACATTCCTAAGACAGCATTTAGAACCCGGTATGGTCATTATGAGTTCACAGTTATGCCTTTTGGTCTCACTAACGCTCCTGCAGCCTTCATGGACCTTATGAACAGGGTTTTCAGACCTTATTTGGACAAGTTTGTAGTGGTGTTCATAGACGACATCCTTATCTATTCTAAGGATAAGGAAGGGCATGCTGACCATTTGCGAACAGTACTGCAAACCTTGAGGGAGCATCAACTCTATGGCAAATTAAAGAAATGTGAATTTTGGCTGGAGGAAGTGGTATTTTTGGGGCATGTGGTCACAAAAGAAGGAATTAAGGTTGACCCCCTGAAGGTGAAAGCAATCACCGAATGGCCAAGGCCTACCAATGTCACTGAGATTAGGAGCTTTTTGGGTTTAGCCGGCTACTACCGAAGGTTCGTCAAGGACTTTTCGAAAATAGCTTCATCACTTACCAATCTCCTCAAGAAGGTGAATAAGTTCGAGTGGACTGAAAAGCGTGAGAAAGCCTTCCAAGAGCTCAGGCAGCGACTGACGACCGCCCCGATTTTAACATTACCAACAGAAGGAAAGGAGTATACTGTTTACAGTGATGCATCGAAGAACGGTCTACGGTGTGTACTGATGCAAGAGGACAAAGTAGTGGCTTATGCCTCTCGACAACTCAAACCATACGAGAAAAACTATCCTACCCATGACCTAGAACTAGCAGCTGTGGTCTTTGCCTTGAAAATTTGGAGGCACTATTTATATGGGGTACCGTGCAAAATCTATACTGATCATCAAAGTTTAAAGTATATCTTCACCCAAAAGGAGCTCAATTTGAGGCAAAGACGTTGGCTTGAGTTGCTTAAAGACTATGATCTTCAGATTCAATACCATCCGGGCAAAGCAAATGTGGTGGCAGATGCCCTGAGTAGGAAGTCGCAACATAACTCAAACACTGTGGTGATTACTCAATTAAACCTCTTGATAGAATTGGAGGACTTTGGGATTCAGTTAGTATCTCATGGGCAAACGAATGCTCAACTATCAGCACTTACTGTTCAGTCTTCCCTAGTGGAAGAAATCCGACTGAACCAAGGAAGTGATCCTGAACTCCAAAGTATAAAACAAAATTTAGGAAAAGGGAAGTCTCTGGGTTTTGTAGTACATGAGGATGGGACCTTGCGGTTCCAGAATCGCCTATGTGTGCCCAAAAATGAGCAGGTAAGAAAGCAAATCTTAGAAGAGGCTCACAACACTCGTTATTCAGTGCATCCAGGAGGCACAAAAATGTACAGAGATCTGAGACAATATTTTTGGTGGAGTAATATGAAGAAAGATGTTGCAGAATACGTGAATAAGTGTTTAATTTGCCAAAAAGTTAAAGCAGAGCATCAGCGCCCCGTGGGTGAACTACGACCCTTAGAAATTCCTACTTGGAAGTGGGATTCAATCTCAATGGACTTTGTTATGGGTTTACCCCTTTCTGCCTCGAAAAAGAACGCTATATGGGTCATAGTTGATCGACTCACCAAGTCGGCCCATTTTCTGCCAATTAAGGATACTTGGGGAGTTGAAAGATTAGCCCAGCTGTATGTTAAGGAAATAGTCCGCCTACATGGGATCCCTTCAGACATAGTCTCAGATAGGGATCAACGATTCCAGGCGCGTTTCTGGCAGGCGCTTCAAAAGGCTTTTGGAACCAAACTAAACTTCAGCAGTTCCTATCACCCAGAGACAGATGGACAAACCGAAAGGGTTAATCAGATTTTAGAGGACATGCTGAGAGCTTGTGTTTTGGAGTTCCAAGGGAAATGGGAAGACGATTTACCTTTGGTGGAGTTCTCTTACAACAACAGTTACCAATCCACCATCAAAATGGCCCCATTTGAGGCTCTGTACGGGAGAAAATGTAGAACCCCGTTGTGCTGGAGTGATTTAGATGAGGCACTGATTATAGGTCCAGAAATGATCCAAGAGACTACTGAGACAATCAGAAAGATTCAGGAGCATATTAAGGTTGCCCAAAGTCGGCAGAAAAGTTATGCAGATAAAAGAAGAAGGCCTCTAGAGTTTCAAGTTGGTCATAAAGTTTTTCTGAAAGTTTCACCAACTAAAGGTGTGAAGAGGTTCGGAGTGCGGGGCAAATTGAGTCCAAGGTACATTGGACCTTACGAAATCGTTGAGAGGTTGAATCCTGTCGCTTATCGCTTAGAGTTGCCTGCCGAACTGGAGCACGTCCATAACGTGTTTCATATCTCCCAGCTTCGAAAATATATTCCAGATCCAAACCATACCATTGTATCTGAACCTGTCAACATTGCTGAAGATCTGGTGTATGAAGAGCGTCCCGTTCAAATACTAGATCGTAGAATCAAACAGCTGCGCAACAAACAGATACCATTGGTTAAAGTACTCTGGACGAACCATACCTCCCAAGAAGCTACTTGGGAGACCGAGGACGCAATGAAAGCCAAATACCCACACTTATTTGAGGTAATCTAACATGGTTTGGGGAAGTTCACTAGTTTAGTTTCGAGGACGAAACTCTTTAAGGGGGGAAGACTGTAATAGTCCGACCCTAGATTCTGGTTATTAATTTCATCTCATTCACATCATTTCTTTTCATATTTCCATCTTTTTATTATTCTCATTTGGACATTTCTAACGGGGCCCTTATTTTGCAATTCGGAGATTTCTTCTCGTCAAATTTTGAAAATTTAGTTAGGCCTTGATATTTAAGAATTTAATGTTAAAAATCCTTTTTCATGGCATCACAACCATTTATTTCAAATTTGTAAAAAAAAAATAAAAAAATAAAAAAAAAATTTCAGAAACGCGCTCGGTTTCCATTTTTCGCTAAACCCGAGCCCGTTTAAAGCCGATTTCGATGCGGCAAGACTTAATCCTTATTTATTTAGCTAAACCTTCTTTCTTAAGCCTTAAGCAAGCATGCTTTTATTGACTTTTCTACTTAAATTTGCAGCCAAGTAATTTTGGTATAAAAAGTCAAATTTTACCTTTTTACCTCATTTTATCACCAAGTATTTCTAGTCACTTTCTCTCTCAACATTTCTCTCCCCCTTCTCTCTAGCCACGGCAGCACCTCCTCAGCAGCAGCCCCACCAATTTCAGCCACCAATCAACCACCTTACACCACCTCCAACCACCCCTCTTACACCCTCTAGCATCAAGGATCACTTTTAACCTATTGTACTAGTGAAAAGTAAGTGTTCTTCCACCCCTTTGCTGATTTTTCTGTTTGATCTTTGATTTTGTTGGGTTTTGTTCTTTGTTTGGTTGTATTAATGGTGGATTAAGCTATTTTTGTGGTATTAAGAATCATCTTGTTGAGGGTTTATGGTGGGGTTGATTTTGGATGAAGTTAGGGTTAGGGTTTCATGTTGAGGTATGCAAGTTTCTTGTTCAAGTGATAATTATGGCTTGATTTCTCCATGTTTTTGCCTATCTCTTCATGTATTGAAGTTTAATATGGATTTTATGATGTGTTGGAATGTTGTGATGGGATTCAAGTTGACCCAAAGTTAGGGTTTTGTCCATAAATGCATGGTTTGGGCCAAAGTTGTGTTAACCTAGAGATATGTGTTTATGTGCTTGGAAAGTAAGCTTTGTTGGATATATATATGAATTGAAGTTGAGTGTGGTGATGTTGTATGTGGTTGGGACATACCAAAGTGTGTTATACACTCTTGAGAAAGAGTTTGAGTGGAGGTTTGGTGTTAAAAGGGCATTATCAACTAAAAGAAGTGCTGCTGGAATTTTCAGTGAAACAGGACAAGCTTTGAATCAAAACTGGTAATGATCGGCCAGGCCTCGGGTCGGTGGGCCCCTTATCTTGTCCGACGAGGGCGTCGGGGTCCCCAAGGGGAGAGGAGTCTCCCACATCGGCAGGTGAGGGGAACGAAGGCCTCTTTATAAGGGGCTGGATACCTCACCCTGGTTGACGCGTTTTAAAGCCGTGAGGCCGGTGTGCCAAAGCGGACAATATCAACCAGCGGGGTCCCGGACTGTTACATAAAGCGTTATGACCAACAATTAAAAGATAATTGTGAATTTTTCCTCACAAAAATGACATGACAATTATCCATAAAAAAAGGTTATTGATAGTGATAATGGGTTCCTAACCACTCGCTGCCACATCAAAACGTGGATTTGTATCAATTTATTTTCGTTTTTTGACGATGTATTTTCTTTAATGATGACATGGCTGCTGATGTGCTATAAGTGGGCATGGGCAAGTAGGTGCACATAAGAAGTTACATGCCAAATACGTCCTCTGCCAAGAAAAGGGATAGCTTTACTCAATGAGGATAGGTCAACAACATTCAATTTGCAAGGTTAGTGATTCTACCGAACCTTATTAAAATAAAAAAGAAATTAGTATGCTATTGTATTGTACGATTTAGCATGACTACTGAGGCTTCTAAATTTTTCAACTTTAATACCAATAGAATGTTGTAAACTGTAAAATCCAAAGAATCATCTACATTTAGTTTGGAACAATCATTGGATTGTGATATGTGATTCCTAATGTTTATTTTACTTTGCTATAGGTTAGCTGCACACAAACACACACAGACACACACAGACACACACACACACACACACACACACACACACACACACACACACACACACACACATATATATATATATATATATATATATATATATGTATATATCAAGTATCATGTGATTTGTTTGTCTTTTTACATTAAACTTATACTTTATAAATCTCCAAAAGACTATGATCAATATGTTAAAGAATTTTAAGCAATTAATTTACATGGTTTTGATAATATGTCTTCATTATGATACATTAAAGATCACAAAACTCCATTGTTTTCAGGCGGGAAGTGTCGGTGCTTTTAAATATTGAGTTAAAATTTGGAGGGCTTTTGTCAAGAAAGAAGGAAACATTACTTACATTGGGGGAACTACTGCCGTTCAATTCTAATGGACTTCCACCAATATAGATTGCTTCTATTGCTAAGGAAGTGATTGGTTGCATACGTAATATTAAGAAATGATGGTATTTTGACAAATCTTGTAGATGACTTGATGATGGTCTTAAAGAAACGAAAACATAGAAAGAAGTGGTAGACTTGATTGAGATGGTTCAATTCACAAATCAAAAGGTCGAAGCATATGTTATTCTTGATGCCCTAAATCCCAAAACCTAAACCCAAACCCTAAACCCCAAACACTAAACCCTGATAACCACAACATGACAAATGAGATAACTAATAATGACTATCACAAAAATTAAAGTGTTATCACCTGCAATTAAAAGATACGTGTGAATGTTTCCTTAAAAAAATGGAAAGATAATTATCCATTATTAAAAAAAAGGCTATTGATAGTGACAATGGGCTCCCAACCGCTCGCTGTCATATGAAAACGTGGATTTGTATCAATTTATTTTCTTTTTTTGACGATGTCTTTTTTTTTAATGATGACATGGATGAGGATTTGTTATAAGGGGCCATGGGCACCTAGGTGCATGCAGGAAGTTACATGCCAATTACCTCCTCCCCC
>JACYFF010003369.1:41819829-41830470 GCA_017589665.1 Selenicereus undatus
ATAATTGCAACGAAAGACTTAGTAAACGAAGGCGTTACCGCCGTCCTGATAAGGACAAGGCTCACTGAAACCATTTAATCTTGCAACTCGCACTTGCAATCACAAAATTTAGCAAACTAAAACACTTAAAGACCGAAGTTCATAATAGTTTAACCATACCACCCAAGTACTTGACCCTAAGGTCGGTTCCAATATTCAAGCTATGTTGAATCCACTGTGAGCATCTGATGACCTTCAAAAAGGCTTGCTAAAAGGAGGAATATGTGACACTTCATCACCTAAAATGAAAAACATGAAAACAATTCGGAAACATGAGCAAAAACTCAGTACATACATCTCTGTATTTGTAAAATGACCATAGAAACACTAGTGATGGGTACCCGACTTTGCAATTCATTTAGTTGGCAATAAAAACGAAAATGAAAGTAATATGAAATTGAATTGCTCATTATTATCTGGATGTGAACCCCTTGCACTGATATGATCTATACATAGGTGTACACCTACCAATCCGATCAAGAGTTGGCCTAAAGCCGCGCGGGTAAATGATGGGCTGACGCCCTATAGATGATAACTGACGGGGTCACAAGTTAAATGGCAAATCACTGTATAAACTGATTCATTGATAAACTCATTAAGAGTTGTAACTTTATAAACATGATCTGCTTTCTGAAGATACAGGCAATGGACGTACCTTGAGTCTTTAAAACAAAATGTTATCTAACTTGATACAGGTCAGCTGTTTCATGAATGTCATCTGACTTGAGACATATGTTCTAATTTGATAACACTTATGCATAATGGGGAACGATAACTAGGCCTCAACTCTATTTCATAAATGTCATTGAAAGTATGTGTAGTTAGTAAATGATCCTTACTCGCACAATTGAGTAAGTAAAAGTATGCGTAATAGAAATTGAGTAATTAAATGGTATACATAACTCGTGTATTTCAACATAACTTCAAAACTGTATTGATGAAAGTAAAATAGTCCATGAATATATATTTCCCCCTATAAATGACTTGGTCCAAAATACACAAAATGAGTGCATGATCAATCTCACTTGATCTTTTTTATTGCTCTTTATACAGTTACTCAAAATACTCCCAAAAATCACCAAAATCAAAATACTCAGCCAAATTTCATGAGATCTTGTAGGAAATTCATAAATAATATGAAAAGTCTACCATAAAAGTTTCAGAATTTTCCTCCAAGTATACACAGCACAGAAATTATAACAACAACCTGATTTACATCCAAGCAGGTAAGTTCACTTCGAAAATTCATAACTTTCATTCTAGACCTCAAATGGATACATAAAACCTCAATATGAAAATATTAAGAAGTCCCGAAAAACTTTCATTTACAACTCAAAATATGATTCCCACAATAGGATTCCCAAAATGGGACTAAAACACAAGTGTATGAGTTTTGATCTCATTCTGCGCAGTTTTGGTAAAATGACCATAACTTTCTGTACAGACCTTGGATTAAGGCGATTCAAGAGGCATTTTAAAGACAACATACTTAACTATATATCCACCAAATATTATAATTTTTAGATGGACCATTCATTACCAGTTTAATCCCAAAGTCAGCCGTAATTTCCTGAAATTCCAGCCCTTAACTGATTTAACTTCTCTTCCTTTTTCACGTAAAAACCACTTGAAATAATTTCAAATCACCACAATCAGATACAAAGATATCATTTAAGGCCTCATATATGTATCCAAACTCTAAACAACTTCATTAATACATAATTACTAAATTCGTATCCAAAACAGGGCAGTTTTCTTCACAATTCCATAACTCACTGATTACACTTGCAAACTTCATGAAATGTTTCTTGAACATCCCAAATAATATAGAGAACCTACAGTAAAAATTTCAGAATTTTTGGACAATCCTATAATTTCCAGAATTTCGACAGTGGCATAAAAACGAATGCAAAATCATGATAATCATGCTCTTGATCAAATACCCATAACTCCAAACATCTCCAAACTCAATAAAAATTACACAATAACTATCAATTTGACCATCCAAATATAACCCATAAAGAAAACAACTATAAAACTCAAGATAAAATAAGTTAGGGTTTCGGGATATACCTCACTTTAGGCTTGAATTAGAGAGAGGAGGAGGCTGTTTTGAGTGATTTGAGGGGTTAGACTTGATAGCTAGCAGCAAGGGCAACTCGGGGCAGTTGGGAGGTGGCCGGAAAAGTGGCCGGAAACCACCCAAAGTGGCGGCACAAGGGGCAGCAGCTGCTGCCCCTGTTTCTGCTGTGAGGAGAGAGAAAAAAATGGGGAATGGGTTTCTGTATTTTTTTGCTGAATTTTGTGTGTAAGAATAGTCAATTTATAGCCGCATATGACTGTAAATTTTCACTCTAAAAGTAGGTTTTTGCTAATTAAAATTAGGTGTTAAAATGAGTAATTAGTGAAATAATAAAAGTTAGTAAGGTTTTGGGCTTTTGTTTTGGGCCCAAAAGGCTAAATTGGGGCTTGAAAAATTATTTGGAGTGTTGAATAAAAATAAAAATTTGTATTGCTCGGAAATAAATTTTAGCGAAGATAAGAAAATAATTAATCACTAATTTGTACTTATCGAGGCCTAATATTGATTCACCCGATATTTATTCAATCAACAAAATTTTGACTTAACAATCAATGAAACTTGAGTTGCAAAGCGGTACCCAAAATGAAATATCTCCCAACCGAGATGATTAAATATGATAAATGTAGGTGGAAATTTTAAATAACATGATGGAACTCGTTAAATAAATAAATGGAGCGTAATTGAATTTGATAAATATGATTTGGTTAAACAAATAACCATGAGTGATTAAGTCAATAAACTTGGTAAAGTAATTGAATAAACATGATTAATGAAATAAATAAAAATAATTTAAAGAACTAAATAAATAAATAAATACAGGTTAGGGTCGGGTTATTACAGTGATATGTGATTCTTAATATTTATCTTACTTTGTTAAGGGTTAGCTGCACATACGTATATCAGGTATTATGTGATTTGTTTGTATTTTTAAATTAAAGTTATACTTTATAAATTATCAAAAAGATTATGATCAATATGTCAAAGAATTTTAAGCAATTAATTTACATGGTTTTGATAATATGTCTTCATTATTATACATTAAAGATCACATAACTCCATTGCTTCTAGGCGGGCAGAGGTGGTGCTTTTAAATATTGAGTTAAAATTAGGAGGGCTTTTGTCAAGAAAGAAGGAAATATTGGGGAACTACTACCGTTCGATTCTAATAGACTTCCAAAAATAGAGATTGCTGTTATTCCTAAGGAGGACATTAGTTGCGTACATAATATTTAGAAATTATGGAATTTTGACAAATCTTGTAGATGACTTGATGATGGTCTTAGAGAAACTAAAACATAGAAAAAAGTGGTAGACTTGATTCAGATAGTTCAATTCACAAATCAGAAGGTCAAACCATATGTTGTTCTTGATGTCCTAAACACCAAACCCTAAACCCAAACCCTAAAGGCCAAACTCTAAACCCTAACCACCACCACCACCAACAACAACAACAACAACAACACTCCCAGTGTGGGTCCCGCTTACACGGGGTCTGGGGAGATCCAGCTGTATGCAACCTTACCTCTACCGGTATTCCTACCCATAGAGAGGTTGATTCCATATGACCCACCAAGACGGTTTTAGAAAAAGGGTTATAGGGCAAACTTTTGCGAAAACCATTTACTGAGTAATCGAGGGAGGAGGAAAGGGGAAAGGGGGGATAGGAAATAAAGAGGGAGTAGAGACATACCTGAGCAGACCAAGGGCGCTTATGTCGCCACAGCCCAACAAAGCACGACCTGCAAATCAGCACACACAGAAAACCCTGCCCACCCTAAACGCCGCCCAGACTACTGCCCCCTACGGCGGCGGACCCCTATAGACCGAGACCTTAATCCTGGCTCGCCACAACCTCCTATCCTGAGCCATGTCCTCCGTAAGACCGACAACTCTCAAGTCCTCTCTCACCACTTCTTCTAGGCTCTTCTTCGGTCTACCCCTCCCTCTCTTACCACCAGGAGGGTTGATCAACTCACACCTACGTACGGGAGCGACCACGCTTCTCCTCTTCACGTGGCCGAACCATCTGAGCCTCGATTCCCTCATCTTCTCCTCTATGGGGGCCACTTTTGCTAAACCCCTGATTTCTTCATTCCTTATTCTGTCCAATCTCGTAAAACCACACATCCACCTGACCATTCTCATCTCAGCGACCATCAACCGCTGGACCTGCGTCTTTTTTAGAGGCCAACACTCTGATCCATAGAGAACAGCCGGTCTAACTACCGACCGATAGACTTTGCCTTCCAAACCCATGGGCATTCTCTTGTCACACAGCACCCCTGACCCTGATTTCCACTTTTGCCAGCCCGCTCTAATCCGCTGACTAATATCCTCGTCTATGTCCCCATTTTGCTGGATGATCAAGCCCAGGTACTTAAATTTTGCGACCTTCGGTATGGCCCTCCCATCCAGGACGATTTCTCCCCCTCTTCTGTCCTCCCGCTGAAACAACAGTGGAGGTATTCCGTTTTCGACCTACTCAACCGAAAGCCCCTCGCCTCCAGCGTGTGCCTCCACCGCTCCAACCTGCCGTTCACCCCCTGTCTAGCAACATCAATAAGGATGATGTCATCTGCAAAACCATGAACCAGGGTACCTCGTCCTGGATTCCTCTAGTGAGTTCATCCAAAACTAGAGCGAAAAGAAACGGGCTTAAAGCGGAGCCCTGGTGAAGGCCCAAACTAATAGTGAAGTCATCGGAGACCCCTCCTGGGGTCCTAACACTAGTCCGCCCTCCCTCGTACATATCCTTGATTACGCGAATGTACGCGGGCGACACCTTTTTCTCTTCCAAACACCGCCACAAAACCTCCCTTGGGACTCTATCATACGCCTTCTCCAGGTCAATGAACAACATATGAAGATCCACCTTTCTGTCTCTGAATAGACCCATGAGTCCTCTGAGGAGGTAAATCGCCTCAATGGTTGACCTGCCTGGCATGAATCCAAATTGGTTCTCTGAAATCTGTACTTCCTCTCGCAGCCTTCTCTCAATCACCCTCTCCCACAGTTTCATAGTGTGGCTGAGCAGCTTGATGCCCCTAAAGTTATTACACTCTTGAATATCCCCTCTATTTTTGTACAGTGGGATGATCGTGCTGGCCCTCCACTCTCTGGGCATCTTGGCGGTCTTGAAAATAACATTGAAAAGCTCTGTGAGCCACTGTAGACCCCCTTCCCCCATGAACTTCCAAACTTCTATTGGAATCTGGTCCGGACCTACTGCCTTCCCATTCGCCATCTTCTTCAAGGCCTCCCTGATCTCCTCCTTTGTTATCCTGCCACTTGCACTCTGAACACTACATTCTCCACCCGACCTATAGTCGTCTCCCCCCTTCTCCGTTGAGGAGTTTAGCAAAGAAACTTTGCCATCTCTCCTTAATATCCGCATCCTCAGTCAAGTCCTTTCCCTCTTCGCCCTTGATACACCTAACGACTCCTAAATCCCTAGTCCTTCTTTCCCTCGCCCTGGCTAGTCTAAAAACCTCCCTCTCCCCTTCCTTCGACCCCAATCTATGGTACAGTCTATCAAAGGCTTGACTCTTTGCCACTGCCACCGCCCTTTTGGCTACCTTCTTGGCCGCCTTGTATCCAATCCTCTTTTGCTCCCTCTCTTCCTCCGAACTGCTACTCATGCACTCCTCGTAAGCCTCTTTTTATGCCTTGACTTTCTCTTTTACCTCTTCGTTCCATCACCACGCGCCCTCCATCCGGTTGCCGCCTGCCCTTGAAAGACCTAGGATTTCCCTCGCCGACCTCCGAATGCAATCCGCTACCGCATCCCACATCTCGTCGGCGTCTTCGACCCTCCTCCAAGCTCCTTCCTCGGCTATTCTTTCTGCTATTAATCTCGCCTTCTCCTTTGAGAAGTTCCACCACTTTATTCTGGGTTCTCCGGCTCCCTTCTTCAACCTCTTAGGATACTTGAACTCCGCATCTAAGACCAGCAACCTGTGTTGGGTTCCCAACAACTCGCTGGGGATCACTTTGCAGTCTTTACACGATCTTCGATTTTCCCTCCTCGTTAGGAAGTAGTCAATCTGGATCTTGCAAGAGCTGCTCTTGAAGGTCACTAGGTGGTCCTCCTTCTTTTTGAAAAAGGAGTTGACCACCAACAAATCAAAAGCCACCGCAAAGTCCAGCACAGAGGTCCCTCCCGCATTTCTCTCTCCGAAACCGAAGCCCCCGTGGACCTCATCATAACCCGCTACCTCCGCTCCGATATGGCCGTTAAAGTCTCTGCCTATGTACAGTCTCTCGGTATGAGGTACCTCCTGGATGACCTCATCTAAGGCCTCCCAGAAGAGCTTCTTTGTTTCCTCCGGCAAGCCTACCTGAGGCGCATACACGGTCACCACGTTCACGAACATTGAGCCTACTAAGACCTTAATAGCCATAATTTGGTCGCTCTTACGCCTCACTTCGACCACCCGGTCCGCCAAATCCTTCACAACCAGGATGCCGACTCCATTCCTCGCCTTGGATGACCCCGAGTACCAAAGCTTGTACCCATCAATCTCTCTAGCTTTCGCCCCAACCCACCTCGTCTCCTGGACACACGCTATACTAATCCCCCGCTTACGCAGAGATTTAACTAACTCTATCGACTTACCCGTAAGGGACCCAATGTTCCAGGACGCTAGGCACACCTTTCGCAACCCTGAACCCCTCCTAACCCCAAAACTCCCCGGAGGACAGGCTGAAGCAGCTACATGGCCCGCCACAGACGCAGACGCCTACGGGGCCAAACGAACACCCTAAACGATCTACAAACTTAAAGGGTTACAACAGAAAACTAAGATAACACCAAAAACACTATTACACCCACCACACCCACGAACACCCCCGCTCACGGCTAACCACTGGCCGCAGCAACCCACCCGATTAGCACACGAAAAAGCGCTACTAAAAACTAATAACTAAAAATAAAAAAAATTAATAATAAAAAAAAATAAAAAATAAAATTAACAATAAAACTAAAATAAAAATAAAAATATACAATAATAATAAACAATGAAGGGCTACTGATCAAGCAAGGAGTACCAACAAACAAGTGCAATTGCTCAGGCTTGGGGTTACAACAAAGAATAGACAGAACAACAGTCGTGAAGCAAGCGAGCTAAAACTAAATAATACCAACAGAGTACTGGCAACAGGGGAGACGAAAAATGAGCCAGAAAAACCAACAAAATGCTACCACAAATACTACTAAAACTACCAACAAAATACTGGCAGAAAAGAGCCCTACCAACTCAGTAATGCTACCAATAATCGAAACAACTAGAAAAGAGCCCTACCGACAGGCAAAAAAGCTACTAAAATCCTGACCAAAAACCAGAGCCTACTAATACTACCCAAGAAACCAGGGCACTGCCCAGCAAAAGCACTGACCTGCCAATGCTGAGCAAAACCGAGGTAGTCACGTGCCGACAGAAAACAAAGGCTAGTATCTTAACACACTGACCGGCAAATCAAGAGGCCCAGCAGATACCAAAAACCCAAAAACAGAGCACTACAGAGCAGGAACAGGTGCTATAACGCAAAACAGGCACTACAAAGCAATAGCAAATAGGGCACCGAGAGACCGAGCAAGCAAAACCAAAGAAAAACAGGTGCTAGGAAATAGTCAAGACAAGCACTACAAAGCCGAGGGCAACTTAAACAACACCCGGCACAAATCAGCCCACCAATAACCACCAAGTCACTGACCAGAGAACCGAACAGCAGCTGCCGAGCACTCTTAGCTCTAAGACAGGGAAAAAATACCAGAGCAAAACAGGAAAGACCAAACCAGGAGCACAGGCACAAAAACGATGGCACGAAAATAGATCAAAAACGAAACACGATGGGGAGAGACCAAAATTAGATCAAAATTGGACGAAAAGCACGAAACAAAGGCACGGAGCAAATGGCACGAAAGCGGGAGAAGGAAAAAACTCAGCTTGAGGTAGACCAAACACTGGCCGCGACGCCAACGACGCTGCCGGTGACCACCGTCTGCCTGACCCACACAAACAGAAGAGGGGTTGTACCAAACCTGGCCTTGTGTCCAAAAACGACGGCGGCAAGGAACTCAGGGCCACCCGAAGAAAGCTCACCGTGTACCTCAGGAGGGACTCACCGCCGGGGACCGCCGACCTTCGACTCACCGTTCTGTGCTAGACCCAGGTTACCGATCTGTGCTGTCAGTTATGAGCGAGCAGCGGGCTAGAGAGAGAGAGAGATATTCAAAACCCTGACCACCACAACGTGACAAATAAGATAACTGATAATGATTATCACAAAAATTAAAGCGTTATTACCAACAATTAAAAGATAACTGTGAATTTTTCCTTAAAAAAATGGCATTACAATTATCTATGAAAAAAAAAGGTTAATGGGTCCCTAACCGCTCGTTGTCACATCAAAACGTGGACTTGTGTCAATTTATTTTCTTTTTTTGACGATATATTTTTTTTAATGATGCCATGGCTGCTAATGTGTTATAAGGGGGCATGGGCACCTAGGTGCTCATAAGAAGTAACATGCCAAATACCTCAACCGCCAAGAAAAGGGATAGCTTTACTCAATGAAGATAGGTCAACAACATTCAATTTGCAAGGTTAGTGATTCTACTGGACCTTATTAAAAAAAAAGAAATTAGTATGCTATTGTATTGTACGATTTAGCATGACTACTGAGGCTTCTAAATTTTTCACCTTTAATGCCAATAGAATGTTATAAACTATAAAATCCAAAGAATCATCTACATTTAGTTTGGAACAATCATTGGATTGTGATATGTGATTCTTAATGTTTGTTTTACTTTGTTATGGGTTAGCTGCACATATATATACATATATATATATATATATATATATATATATATATATATATATCAAGTATTATGTGATTTGATTGTCTCTATAAATTAAACTTATACTTTACAAATTGTGAAGAAGATTATGATCAATAAGTTAATGAATTTTAAGCAATTAATTTACATGGTTTTGATAATATGTCATCATTATGATACATAAAAGATCACATAACTCCACTGTTTTTAGGCGGGAAGAGATGGTGCTTTTAAATATTGAGTTAAAATTTGGAGGGCTTTTTTCAAGAAAGAAGGAAATATTACTTACAGTGCGAGGAACTACTGTCGTTGTATTCTGATGGACTTCCACCAATAGAGATTGCTTCTATTGCTGAGGAGGTCATTGGTTGCGTACGTAATATTATGAAATTATGGTATTTTGACAAATCTTGTAGATGACTTGATGATGGTCTTAAAGAGACAAAAACATAGAAAGAAGCGGTAGACTTGATTGAGATGGTTCAATTCACAAATCAAAAGGTCAAAGCATATGTTATTCTTGATGCCCTAAACCCCAAAACCTAAACCCAAACCCTAAACCCCAAACACTAAACCCTGACAACCACAACATGACAAATACGATAACTGATAATGATTATCACAAAATTAAAGCGTTATCACCTGCAATTAAAAGATAAGTGTGAATTTTTCCTTAAAAAAATGAAAAGATAATTATCCATAAAAAAAAAGGTTATTGATAGTGATAATGGGTTCCTAACCGCTCGCCATCACATGAAAACATGGATTTTTATCAATTTATTTTCTTTTTTTGACGATGTATTTTTTTTAATGATGACATGGCTGAGGATTTGTTATAAGGGGTCTTGGGCACCGAGGTGCACGCAAGAAGTTACATGCCAATTACCTGCTCCCCCAAGAAATTAGCTAGCTTTACTCAACGAAAATTGGTCAAGAACATTCAATTTGCAAGGTTAGTGATTGTACGGGACCTTATTGACAAAAAACAAATTAGTATGCTATTGTGCTGTACGATTTAGCGTAACTACTGAGGCTTCTAAATTTTTCACTTTTAATACCAATAGAATGTTATAAACTACAAAATCCAAAGAATCTTCCACATTTAGTATGGAACAATCATTGGATTGTGATATGTGATTCTTAATATTTCTCTTACTTTGTTATGGGTTAGCTGCACATATATATATCAGGTATTATGTGATTCGTTTGTCTTTTTAAATTAAACTTATACTTTATAAATTGTCAAAAAGATTATGATCAATATGGCAACGAATTTTAAGCAATTAAGTTACATGGTTTTGATAATATGTTTTCGTTATGATACATTAAAGATCACATAACTCCATTGTTTCTTGGCGGGCAGAGATGGTGCTTTTAAATATTGAGTTAAAATTTAGAGGGCTTTTGTTAAGAAAGAGGGAAATATTACTTACAGTGGGGGAACTACTACCGCTCGATTCTAATAGGCTTCCAAAAATAGAGATTGCTTCTATTCCTAAGGAGGACACTGGTTGCGTACATAACATTAAGAAATTATGGTATATTGACAAATCTTGAAGATGACTTGATGATGGTCTTAGAGAAACTAAAACATAGAAAGAAGTGGAGGACTTGATTGTGATGGTTCATTTCACAAATCAAAACGTCAAAGCATATGTTATTCTTGATGCCCTAAACACCA
>JACYFF010003369.1:41856980-41879153 GCA_017589665.1 Selenicereus undatus
TGTATTTTATAACATTCTATTGGCACTAAAAATGAAAAATTTAGAAGTCTCAGTAGTTACGCTAAACCGTACAATACATTAGCATACTAATTTTTGTTTTGTCAATAAGGTCGAGTAGAATCACTAACCTTCCAAATTGAATGTTGTTGACCTATTTTCGTTGAGTAAAGCTAGCGCTTCTCTTGGGGGAGGAGGTATTTGGCGTGTAACTTCTTGCATGCACCTCGGTGCCATGCCCCCTTATAACACATCAGCAGCCATGTGATCATTAAAAAATTACATCGTCAAAAAAAGAAAATACATTGATACGAATCAACGTTTTCATGTAACAACAAGCGGTTAGGAGCCCATTATGACTATCAATAACCTTTTTTTGTTCATGGATAGTTATCTTTTCATTTCTTTAAAGAAAAAATCGCACTTATCTTTTAATTGTAGGTAGTAACGCTTTAATTTTTTTGATAATCGTTATCAGCTATCTTATTTATCACGTTGTGGTTGTCAGGGTTTAGAGTCTGGGGTTTAGGGTTTGGGTTTAGGGTTCGGTGTTTAGGACATCAAGAATAACATATGCTTTGACCTTTTGATTTGTGAATTGAACCATCTCAATCAAGTCTACCACTTCTTTCTATGTTTTAGTTTCTCCAAGACCATCATCAAGTCATCTACAAGATTTGTCAAAATACCATAATTTCTTAATGTTATGTACGCAACCAATTTCCCCCTTAGGAATAGAAGCAATCTCTATTTTTGGAACTCTATTAGAATGGAACGGTAGTAGTTTCGCCACTATAAGTAATATTTCTTTCTTTCTTGACAAAAGTCCTCTAAATTTTAACTCAATATTTAAAAGCACCATCTCTGCCCGCCTAAAAACAATGGAGTTATGTGATCTTTAATGTATCATAACGAAGATATATTATCAAAACCATGTAAATTAATTGCTTAAAATTCGTTGACATATTGATCATAATCCTTTTGGCAATTTATAAAGTATAACTTTAATTTAAAAAGGCAAACAAATCGCATAATACCTGACATATATATGTGCAGCTAAACCTCAACAAAGTAAGATAAATATTAAGAATCACATATCACAATCCAATGATTGTTCCAAACTAAATGTAGATGATTCTTTGCTGGAGCGTGTGCTAATGGGCCGGAAGTAGATTGCTTGAGTTTAGTTGCAAATTTCCACTTTGATGCAAGATATGACTTGAACTAAAGGCTAGGCCACCATTCAAGCCTAAGGATCCACCAAGAATTGTTTAAAGGCAATCCCACCCACAACTCTATAAAGGATTCCACTTAAGACTCCCCACCTTTGAAGAAAGGATAAAGAGAACTAAAGATTTTTGAGAGAATGAAAGCATAAGCTTCTTTGCATAAAAATTCAACCACCTCTTCTACATCCTAAGGCTCCTCCTTATATAGGAGAGCTTCACAAGGCTTCAAATCAGCAAAAAAAAGGCCTTGGTTGACCATAAAGCAAAGAAGGGAACCAAAAATCAAGAAACAAAAGCTGAAAAGTGCTTTTTACTTTATGTCGGCACTTTTCAGTTTACGTAGGTCAACTTTAAAGGGCTATATATCCTAGGTTTGTTGTCCAAATGAGCTGAAAAAAGACTTGTTGGAAAGATCTAGAAGTCAGCTTTCAGGATCCTCCTCTTTCAGGCAATTTGGATCATCCGTTTGGGAGAGATAAGGCAAAACGTACAAGGTGGTGCAGATTGGGCAGAAACTGCAACATGTGGGAAAAGCCTTCACTTGACCCATGACCTATTGCTTTGGCCTAGAACTATTTTTATGCCCTTTTAGCTGACATAATAAGGTTCCCAAAAAGTGCGTTTGCAGCAAATTAAACCCATTCTAAGCTTGATTAAATAAGCCCACAATACCGGGTTAAAACCGGGCTAATTTGCCGTTAACATGCAACTTGTTATTTTTGGTCTTCTTTATTATCTCCAAGGGTTTAACTTCAATTTAATGGCCTAAACCCTTTAGAAGCCCCCTTGACCTTCCCAAAATAGGCGAGTCACGCATCCCAATGGTTTAGGATGAGGATGGAATTGGAGCTCCAAATCGGTACAAGGGCCAAGTCCCCTTTTGATGTAGCTTGTGAGCATTAAGGAGAAGTTGTGAAACCACTTGGACTTGTATGGGCATGACGATTGCTTCATCCTCCCCTTCTTGAATGTGATTTTTCCTCAAATAATCACCTTCTTCTTCATCCTCCAGATAAGGTGTGAGATCACCCACATTGAATGTAGAGGAAATATCCATGTCCCCGGGTAGCTCTATGTTGTAAGCATTGTCATTGATCCTTTCAAGGACCTTGAATGGACCATCACATCTCGGCATGAGCTTGTTCTTCCTTCTAGAGGGGAACCTTTCCTTCCTCAAGTGTATCCATACCAAGTCCCCGGGCTTGAAGGTAATGGCTTTGCGGTGCTTGTTGGCCCTAGCCTTACACATCTCATTTGTCTTCTCAATCTTGGCCCGAATCTCTTAGTGAAGCTTCTTCATCTCTTTGGCCCTCTCCTGGGCCTCATAGCTCACTCTAGACTCAAGTGGGAGTGGTATGAGTTCTAGGGGGTTAGAGGGTTGATCCTATAACATGATTCAAAGGGAGAGTGGGCCGTAGCAAAACTAGGAGTGCGGTTGTATGCAAATTCAGCATGGGGGAGCTTGAGATCCCACTCCTTGATGCTTTTACTCACCAAACTTCTAAGCAAAGTAGCAAGAGTTTTGTTGGTGACTTCGGTTTGGCCATCGGTTTGAGGATGATGGGAGGTACTATACAAGAGCTTAATACTAAGGAGCCTCCATAAACACCTCCAAAAGTGGCTAAGAAACTTTGTGTCCTGATCCGACACAATGCTCTTAGGGATGCCATGAAGCTTAACAACTTCTTTGTGTCCTTGATGCATCATCTTTGAGAAACGGTCCACCACCACCATAATAGAATCTTTACCTCTTTGAGTCCTTGGGAGAGCAACTATAAAGTCCATGCTCACATCCTCCCATGGGCCATTAGGGATAGGTAAAGGAGTGTACAACCCTTGGTGGAATTGACTTTTGGCCTTTTGACAAATAGGACACTTGGAGATTACCTCATGAACATCACCTCCCATTCTTGGCCATTAAAAGTGCTCCTTAAGCAGATCAATGGTTTTGTTGATCCCAAAATGACCGGCTAGACCACCTCCATGAACTTCCTTGACAAGAAGCTTTCGGATTGGACCCTTTGGAATGCATAGCTTGTTGCCTTTGAATAAGAAGCCCTCTTGAAGAATATAAGGGCCATGCTTGTTGCCCTCTTGAGCATTGAGGTAGGGCTTGAAATCCTCATCTTCTTGGTAGTGATCACGGATAAATTGGAAGCCAAGGACACTTGCTTCCATCACGGCTAGTAGGGAATGTCGCCTTGAAAGAGCATCCGCAACCACATTGGTACTCCCCTTCTTATGCTTGGCCACAAATGAGAAACTTTGCATGAACTCAACCCATTTAGCATGCCTTGGATTGAGTTTGTGTTGGCCATTCAAATACTTAAATGCTTCATGGTCCGAATGGAGTACAAATTGTTTTGGCCTCAAGTAATGAGACCAATGATCAAGAGCTCTTACCAATGCATAGAACTCTTTGTCATAAGTGGAGTAATTCTTCCTTGAACCATTGAGCTTTTCACTAAAGTAGGCAATGGGGTGTAGATCTTGCATAAGGACAGCCCCTATACCAACTCCACTTACATCACAATCAACTTCAAAGAGTTTGTTGAAGTCGAGAAGGGCTAACACCAAGGCCTCACATATCTTTGACTTGAGCTTCTCAAAGGCACCATTGGCGGCCTTGGTCCACTCAAAAGAACCTTTCTTCATGCATTCAGTGATGGGGGTCGTGAGGGTGCTAAACCCCTTGATGAATCTCCTATAAAAAGATGCCAAGCCATGGAAACTCCTAACTTCGTTGATGGTGGTGGGAGTTGGCCATGACTTAATAGCTTCCACTTTGCCTTGGTCCATGGAGATGCCATCACTAGAAACAACATACCCCAAAAAGGTGACATGGGGTGTAAAGAACTCACATTTTTCAAGCTTGCCAAAGAGTTTTTGAGCTCTTAGAACCATGAATACCTCTTCCAAGTGTTGTAGATGATCTTCTTGATTCTTTGAATATATGAGGATATCATCAAAGTAGACCACCATAAATTTCCCAAGAAAAGGCCTCAAGACCTCATTGATCAATCTTATGAAAGTGCTAGGGGCATTAGAGAGGCCAAAGGGCATCACTAGCCACTCATAAAGCCCACCCTTTGTCTTGAATGCCGTTTTCCACTCATCACCTTCCCTCACGCGGATTTGGTGATATCCACTCCTTAGATCAATTTTGGAGAAGATGGAGGAGCCATGGAGTTCATCAAGCATGTCATCAAGCCTAGGTATGGGGTACCTATACTTGATAGTGATGTTGTTCATGGCCCTACTATTCACACACATGCGATATGACCCATCCTTCTTCGGCACTAACAAAGCCGAAACCGAGCAAGGACTCATGCTCTCTTTCACATAACCTCTAGCCAATAGTTCATCAACTTGTTTTTGAAGCTCTTTGGTCCCTTGAGGGTTACATCTATAGGCCGCTTTGTTTGGGAGTGGAGCACCAGGAATGAGGTCAATTTGATGTTCAATTGCCTCAAATTGGAGGGAGGCCGGGGGGTAGATCTTGTGGGAAGACATCTTTGTATTGTGAGATGAGGGGAATGATTTTTGGATGTAATGGAGTCACTTCCTCACTTTTGTTGCTTTCAAGCATGAGTAAAGCTAGAACTTGCTTACCCTTGCCTAAAGCTCTCTCAACCCGTGTTTCACTCAACATGAGGAGGTCTCTCTTTTTCTCACTTCCCACCCCGGGTTTTGATTTGTGGATGTGGTTTGGGGGTAATGGGTTTAAGACTATCTTCTCTTTTTCAATGACCAATGAATAAATGTTCTTGAACCCATCATGCACAACATGTCTATCAAATTGCCAAGGCCTACCCAAGAGTATATGACATGCACTCATGGGTACCACATCACAAAGCACATTATCTCTATAGTTTTTACCAATTGAAAAAGAGATGAGTGCTTGCTTAGATACCTTAATGTCGCCTCCATCATTAAGCCATTTGAGAGAATAAAGCTTGGGATGTGAAATAGTAGGAATGCCAAGCTTCTCAATAAGTGTGCTAGAGGCCATATTGGTGCAACTTCCTCCATCAATAATTAAGTTGCAAACCTTGTCTTGAATGGTTCACCGGGAGTGAAAGATCATGTCCCTTTGAGTTTTGTCACAAGGAGTGTCTTGGGTGTGTAAAACCCTCCTCAAGACAAGTAACTAACCTTCATCGGCTTCAAGTTGAGTCCCTTCTTCCATGGAGTCCGATTCTTCCTCATGAGCTTCCTCTTGAGTTGCCATCAATAGGGTATCTACTTCCTCAACCTCTTGGATGGTCATAACCCTTCGGTTGGGGCAATCATATTGGAAGTGACCATACCCTTGACATTTAAAGCACTTCTTACCTTCAAGTGTCTTAGGCAATTCTTTGGGTGTAGGAAGTGCCATGGTCTTGCCCTTGTCAACCCGTGAAGTACCTTCGGGTTTAGGAGGAAAGAAGGGCTTGAATAGGGGCTTTGAACTTACTTGCTCCCTTGGGAATGGCTTGGTGAAGACCTTCTTTTCTTTCTTCCTCTTTTCAACCTGGAGGGCTAGTTTGAAGACATCATCCAAGGTGAAATAGGTTTGAAGTTCCACCTTTCTTGCAATAAGAGGGCTCAACCCATTAAGAAACCTAGCCACAATTTGCTCTTGGGGTTCATGGATACCTCCCCTCAATAGGAGTTGCTCAAATTCCCTCATGTACTCACCCACACTCATGTTGTTTTGCTTGAGTGAGAATAGTCGGTTGTAGATGTCTTGCTTGTAGCTTTCGGGGAGAAATCTCTTATTCATAAAAGACTTAAGCTTTTCCCAAGAATTGATCTTCCTTCTTTCTTCTCTAGCCCTTTGCTTCTTGACATTTTCAAACCACAAGGAGGCATACATTGTAAGTTTGAGACTAGCAATCTTGAAGCTCTTCTCATCATCATAGCCTTTAGCTTCAAAGATTCGGTCCAAGGCTTGGACCCATTCAAGGAAATCATTGGGATTCAAGTTGCCATTGAACTCTGGGGGTTCCACTTTGATGTCCCTAAATTCATCCATAGGAGGTCTTCTACCTCCCCTTCTTGGATTGCTTCACATGCTTGAGTCACTAGAGAAGCCTTGTTCATCTCCATCATCACTAGGCTCTTGAGTTCTTTGGCCTCTTTGGAAGGCCATAATTTGGTTGGTCATTTCCTCAAGTTGCCTACTAAGTTGCTTCACACTTTGTTGCAAGGCTAGAATGGCATTGTCTTGTCTCATGATATGAGCTTGTTCTAGGCTCATACCCCTTGGTACCCTTGCCGGTTGGGGAGAACTAGATGAGGGATCTTCCTCAATGGACATGGTGAAAGGTGGGAAAGGAGAAGAGGAGAGGTTTAGGGCTCGGTTAGGAGGTAGTCACGGGCGTGCTAGGGAGGCACGGTGTGCAAACAGGCTAGGCGAGGGGTGGCACGGTCGTGCAGGGTGGCACGGGGTGGCCGTGTTGGTGCTCTAGGGAGGAGAGGTGGTCGGACGGTCGTGCTTGGTGGCACGGGGTGGCCATGCCACTCTTCAGCCTCCTTGCACGGTTTTGGTGAAAGGTGTTTTTGTGGGGTGTTTCGGTGGGGGTTTGTGTTTGGCTATTTTGTGGGGGTTCTTTGAGGGGTAAAGGAGGTATTTTGGGGGAAAGCAAGTGTGGTTAAAGGGGTTAGGGAGTTTGGCAAAGTGTTTGGTCAAGTTTGTTTTGAGGAGTTTAAGCTAGAGAGATGTTTAGATTCACCGTGGTTTGCATAACAAGGGTGAATGAAAACTTGGGCAAGGATGAAATCAAAGCACGAAAATGTGATATAAACTCAAGAACATCAACCTAGATTAGGTCTGATACCAAATGGAGCGTGTGCTAATGGGCTGGAAGTAGATTACTTGAGTTTAGTTGCACATTTCCACTTTGATGCAAGATATGACTTGAACTAAAGGCTAGGCCACCATTCAAGCCTAAGGATCCACCAAGAATTGTTTAAAGGCAATGCCACCCACAAATCTATAAAGGATTCCACTTAAGACTCACCACCTTTGAAGAAAGGATAAAGAGAAGTCAAGATTTTTGATAGAGAATGAAAGCATAGGCTTCTTTGCATAAAAATTCAACTACCTCTTCTACATCCTAAGGCTCGTCCTTATATAGGAGAGCTTCACAAGGCTTCAAATCAGCAAAAACAAGGCCTTGGTCGACCATAAAGCAAAGAAGGGAACCAAAAAGCAAGAAGCAAAAGCTGAAAAGTGTTTTTTACTTTATGTCAGCACTTTTCAGTTTACATATGTCAACTTTAAAGGGCTATATATCCTAGGTTCGTTGTCCAAATGAGCTGAAAAAAGACTTGTTGGAAAGATCTAGAAGTCAGCTTTCAGAATCCTCCTCTTTCAGGCAATTTGGATAATCCGTTTGGGAGATATAAGGCAAAACGTACAAGGTGGTGCAGACTGGGCAGAAACTACAGCATGTGGGAAAAGCCTTCACTTGACCCATGACCTATTGCTTTGGCCTAGAAATATGTTTGTGCCCTTTTAGCTGACATAATAAGGTTCCAAAAAAGTGGGTTTGCAGCAAATTAAACCCGTTCTAAGCTTGATTAAATAAGCCCACAATACCGGGTTAAAACCGGGCTAATTTGCCGTTAGCATGCAACTTGTTGTTTTTGGTCGTCCTTATTATCTTGTAGAGTTTAAATTCAATTTAATGGCCTAAACCCTTTAGAAGGCCCCTTGACCTTCCCAAAATAGGTGAGTCACACATCCTAATGGTTTAGGATGACGCTGGAATTGGAGCTCCAAATCGGTACAAGGGCCAAGTCCCGTTTGATGTAGCTTGTGCGCATTAAAGAGACGTTGTGAACCCTCTTGGACTTGTATGGGCATGAAGATTGCTTCATTTGGATTTTACAGTTTATAACATTCTATTGGCATTAAAAGTGAAAAATTTAGAAGCCTCAGTAGTTACACTAAATCGTACAATACAATAGCACACTAATTTCTTTTTAGTCAATAAGGTCCTGTTGAATCACTAATCTTGCAAATTGAATGTTGCTCACGAATTTTCCTTGAGTAAAGCTAGCCCTTTTCTTACGGGAGGAGGTATTTGACATGTAACCTATTACATGCACCTAGTTGCCCATGCCCCCTTATAACAAAATCGTCAGCCATGTCATCATTAAAGAAAATACATTGTTAAAAAAAGGAAATAAATTGATACAATTCCACGTTTTCAGGTGACAACGAGCGGTTAGGAACCCATTATCACTATCAATAACGTTTTTTTATTTATGGATAATTATCTTTTCATTTTATTAAGGAAAAATTCACACCTATCTTTTAATTGCTTGTGATAACGCTTTAATTTTTGTGATAATCATTGTCAGTTATCTTAATTGTCACGTTGTGGTTGTCAGGGTTTAGAGTTTGGGGTTTAGGGTTTGGGTTTAGGTTTTGTGGTTTAGGGCATCAAGAAGAACATATGCTTTGACCTTCTGATTTATGAATTGTACCATCTCAATCAAGTATACCACTTCTTTCTATGTTTCTGTTACTTTAAGACCATCATCAAGTCATCTACAAGATTTGTCAAAATACCATAATTCCTAAATATTATGTACGCAACCAATGTCCTCCTTAGGAATAGAAGCAATCTCTATTTATGGAAGTCTATCAGAATCGAATGACAGTAGTTCCCCCATTGTAACTAATATTTCCGTCTTTCTTGACAAAAGTCCTCCAAATTTCAACTCAATATTTAAAAGCACCATCTCTTCCGGCCGAAAAACAGTTGGGTTATGTGATGTTTAATTTATCATAATGAAGACGTATTATCAAAACCATGTAAATTAATTGCTTAAAATTCTTTAACATATTGATCGTAATCTTTTTGACAATTTATAAAGTATAAGTTTAATTTAAAAAGACAAACAAGTCACATAATACTTGATATATATATATGTGCAGCTAACCCATAAAAAGTAAAATAAATATTAAGAATCACATATCCCAATACAATGATTGTTCCAAACCAAATGTAGATGATTCTTTGGATTTTATAGTTTATAACATTCTATTGGCATTAAAAGTGAAAAATTTAGAAGTCTCAGTAGTTACGCTAAATCGTACAATACAATAGCATACTAATTTCTTTTTTGCCAATAAGGTCCAGTAGAATCACTAACCTTGCAAATTGAATGTTATTCACCTACTTTCATTGATTAAAGCTAGCCCTTTTCTTAGCAGAGGAGGTATTTGGCATGTAACTTCCTGTACGCACCTAGATGCCCATGCCCCCTTATAACACATCAGCAGCCATGTCATCAATAAAAAAATAAATCGCAAAAAAAAGAAAATAAGTTGATAGAAGTCCAGGTTTTGATGTGATAGCGAGCGGTTAGGAACTCATTATCACTATCAATAACCTTGTTTTGTTTATGGATAATTATCTTTTCATTTTTTCAAGGAAAAATTCACACTTATCTTTTAATTGCTGGCAACAATGCTTTAATTTTTTGTGATATTCATTATCAGTTGTCTTATTTGTCACGTTGTGGTTTTCAGGGTTTAGAGTTCGGGGTTTAGGGTTGGGGTTTAGGGTTTGGTGTTTAGGGCATCAAGAATAACATATGCTTTGACCTTTTGATATGTGAATTGAACCATGTCAATCAAGTCTACCACTTCTTTGTATGTTTTAGTTTCACTAAGACCATCATCAAGTCATCTACAAGATTTGTCAAAATACTAGAATTTTTTAATATTATGTATGCAACCAATGTCCTCCTTAGGAATAGAAGCAATCTCTATTTTTAGAAGTCTATTAGAATCGAACGGTAGTAGTTCCCCCACTGTAACTAATCTTTCCTTCTTTCTTGACAAAAGTGCTTTAAATTTTAACTCAATATGTAAAAGCACCATCTCTGCCTACCTAAAAACAATGGAGTTATGTGATCTTTAATGCATCATAATGAAGACATATTATCGAAACCATGTAAATTAATTGCTTAAAATTCTATGACATATTGATCATAACCTTTTTGATAATTTATAAAGTATAACTTTAATTTAAAAAGACAAACAAATCACATAATACCTGATATATATATGTGCAGCGAACCCTTAACAAAGTAAGATAACTATAAAAATCACTCATCACAATCCAATGATTGTTCCAAACTAAATATAGATGATTCTTTGGATTTTACTGTTTATAACATTCTATTGGCATTAAAAGTGAAAAATTTAGAAGCCTCAGTAGTTACACTAAATCGTACAACACAATAGCATACTAATTTCTTTTTTGTCAATAAGGTCCCGTAGAATCACTAACCTTAAAAATTGAATGTTGTTGACCTGTTTTCCTTGAGTAAAGCTAGCCCTTTTCTTGGGGGATGAGGTATTTGGAATGTAACTTCTCGCATGTACCTACGTGCGCATGCCCCCTTATAACAAATCATTAGCCTTGTCATCATTAAAAAAAATACATCGTCAAAAAAAGAAAATAAATTGATACAAATCCATGTTTTCATGTCACAACGAGCGGTTACGAGCCCATTATCACTATCAATAACGTTGTTTTATTTATGGATAATTATCTTTTCATTTTTTTAAGGAAAAATTCACACTTATCTTTTAATTACAGGTGATAACGATTTAATTTTTGTCATAATCATTCTCAGTTATCTTATTTGTCACGTTGTGGTTGTCAGGGTTTAGAGTTTGGGGTTTAGGGTTTGGCTTTAAGGTTTGGGGTTTAGGGCATCAACAATAACATATGCTTTGACCTTTTGATTTGTGAATTGAACCATCTCAATCAAGTCTACCAGTTCGTTCTATGTTTTAGATTCTCTAAGGCCATCATCAATTCATCTACAAGATTTGTCAAAATACCATAATTTCTTAATATTATGTATGCAACCAAGGTCCTCCTTCGGAATATAAGCAATCTCTATTTTTGGTAGTCTATCATAATCGAACGACAGTAGTTCCCCCACTGTAAGTAATATTTCCTTCTTTCTTGACAAAAGCTTCCAAATTTTAACTCAATATTTAAAAGCACCATCTCATCCCGCCTACGAACAATGGAGTCATGTGATCTTTAATGTATCATAATGAAGACATATTATCAAAACCATGTAAATCAATTCCTTAAAATTCTTTGATATATTGATCATAATCTTTTTGACAATTTATAAAGCATATGTTTAATTTAAAAAGACGAAGAAATCACATAATACTTAATTTATATATATGTGCAGCTAACCCATAACAAAGTAAGATAAATATTAAGAATCACATATCACATCCCAATGATTGTTCCAAACTAAATGTAGATGATTCTTTGGATTTTACAGTTTATAACATTCTATTTGCGTTAAAAGTGAAAAATTTGGAAGCCTCAGTAGTTACGCTAAATCGTACAATACAATAGCATACTGATTTCTTTTTTGTCAATAAGCTCGAGTAGAATCACTAACCTTGCAAATTGGATGTTGTTGACCTATTTTCATTTAGTAAAGCTAGCCCTTTTCTTGGTCGAGGAGGTATTTGACTTGTAACTTCTTGTATGCACCTAGGTGCCTATGCCCCCTAGCAAGACACCAGCAGCCATGTCATCATTAAAAAAATGCATCTTTAAAAAAAGCAAATAAGCTGATACAAGTCCACGTTTTTATGTGGCAGCGAGCGGTTAGGAACCCATTATCACAATCAATAACCTTTTTTTGTTTATGGATAATTATCTTTTCATTTTTTAAAAGAAAAAGTCACACTTATCTTTTTATTGTTGGTAATAACGCTTTAATTTTTGTGATAATCATTATCAGTTATCTTATTTGTCGCGTTTTGGGTGTCAGGGTTTAGAGTTCGGGGTTTAGAGTTTCGGTTTAGGGTTTGGAGTTTAGGGCATCAAGAATAACATATGCTTTGACCTTTTGATTTGTGAATTGAACCATCTCAGTCAAGTCTACCACTTCTTTGTATGTTTTAGTTTCTCTAAGACCATCATCAAGTCATCTACAAGATTTGTCAAAATACCATAATTTCCTAATATTATGTACACAACCAATGTCCTCCTTAGGAATAGAAGCAATCTCTACTTTTAAAACTCTATTAGAATGGAACGGTAGTAGTTCCCCCACTGTAAGTAATATTTCCTTCTTTCTTGACAAAAGTCGTCCAAATTTTAACTCAATATTTAAAAGCACCATCTCTGCCCTCCTAAAAACAATGGAGTTATGTGATGTTTAATGTATCATAATGAAGACATATTATCAAAACCATGTAAATTAATTGCTTGAAATTCTTTGACATATTGATCGTAATCTTTTTGATAATTTATAAGGTATAACTTTAATTTAAAAAGACGAATAAATCACATAATACCTGATATATATATATGTGCAGCTAACCCGTAACAAAGTAAGATAAATGTTAAGAATCACATATCACAATCCGACGACTGTTCCAACCCAATTGTAGATGATTCTTTGGATTTTACAGTTTATAACATTCTATTGGCATTCAAAGTGAAAAATTTAGAAGCCTCAGTAGTTACGCTAAATCGTACAATACAATAGCATAGTAATTCTTTTTTGTCAACAAAGTCCCGTAGAATCACAAAACTTGCAAATTGAATGTTGTTGACCTATTTTCCTTGAGTAAAGCTAGCCCTTTTCCTGGGGGAGGAGGTATTTGGCATGCAACTTCTTGCATGCACCTAGGTGCCCATGCCCCCTTATAAGAAATCATCAGCCTTGTCATTATTAAAAAAAATACAACGTCAAAAAAAGAAAATAAATTGATACAAATTCATGTTTTTGTGTCACAACGAGCTGTTAGGAGCCCATTATCACTATCAATAACCTTTTTTTATTTATGGATAATTATCTTTTCATTTTTTAAAGGAAAAATTCACACTTATCTTTTAATTGCAGGTGATAACGCTTTAATTTTTGTGATAATCATTATCAGTTATATTATTTGTCACGTTGTGGTTGTCAGGGTTTAGAGTTCGGGGTTTAGGGTTTGGGTTTCGGGTTTGGGGTTTAGGGCATCAAGAATAACACATGCTTTGACCTTTTGATTTGTGAATTGAACCATCTCAATCAAGTCTACCACTTCGTTCTATGTTTTCGTTCCTCTAAGATCATCGTCAAGTCATCTACAAGATTTGTCAAAATACCATAATTTCTTAATATTATGTATGCAACCAATGTCCTCCTTCGGAATAGAAGCAATCTCTATTTTTGGAATTTATCATATCGAACGACAGTAGTTCCCCCACTGTAAGTAATATTTCCTTCTTTCTTGACAAAAGCTTCCAAATTTTAACTCAATATTTAAAAGCACCATCTCATCCCGCCTAAAAACAATGGAGTAATGTGATCTTTAATGTATCATAATGAAGACATATTATCAAAACCATGTAAATCAATTCCTTAAAATTCTTTGACATATTGATCATAATCTTTTTGACAATTTATAAAGCATATGTTTAATTTAAAAAGACGAAGAAATCACATAATACTTAATTTATATATATGTGCAGCTAACCCATAACAAAGTAAGATAAATATTAAGAATCACATATCACATCCCAATGATTGTTCCAAACTAAATGTAGATGATTCTTTGGATTTTACAGTTTATAACATTCTATTTGCGTTAAAAGTGAAAAATTTGGAAGCCTCAGTAGTTACGCTAAATCGTACAACACAATAGCATACTGATTTCTTTTTTGTCAATAAGGTCGAGTAGAATCACTAACCTTGCAAATTAAATGTTGTTGACCTATTTTCATTGAGTAAAGCTAGCCCTTTTCTTAGTGGAGGAGGTATTTGGCTTGTAAATTCTTGTTTGCACCTAGGTGCCCATGCCGCCTTATAACACATCAGCAGCCATGTCATCATTAAAAAAATACATCGTAAAAAAAAAAATTAAGTTGATACAAGTCCACGTTTTGATGTGACAGCAAGCGGTTAGGAACCCATTATCACTATCAATAACCTTTTTTTGTTTATGGATAATTATCTTTTCTTTTTTTGAAGGAAAAAGTCACACTTATCTTTTTATTGTTGGTAATAACGCTTTAATTTTTGTGATAATCATTATCAGTTATCTTATTTGTCACGCTGTGGTTGTCAGGGTTTAGAGTTTGGGTTTCGGGTTTGGTGTTTCGGGCAACAAGAATAACATATGCTTTGACCTTTTGATTTGTGAATTCAACCATCTCAATCAAGTCTACCACTTCGTTCTAAGTTTTAGTTTCTCTAAGACCATCATCAAGTCATCGACAAGATTTGTCTAAATACCATAATTTCTTAATATTATGTACGTAACCAATGTCCTCCTTAGGAATAGAAGCAATGTCTATTTTTCAAAGTATCATAATCGATTGGCAGTAGTTCCCCCACTGTAAACAGTATTTCCTTCTTTCCTTACAAAAGTCTTCCAAATTTTAACTCTATATTTAAAAGCACCATCTCTTCCCGCTTAAAAATAATGGAGTTATGTGATCTTTAATGTATCATAATGAAGGCATATTATCAAAACCATGTAAATCAATTCCTTAAAATTCTTTAACATATTGATCACAATATTTTTGACAATTTATAAAGCATAAGTTTAATTTAAAAAGACAAACAAATCACATAATACCTAATATATATATATATATATATATATATATATATATATATGTGCAGCTATCCCATAACAAAGTAAAATAAATATTAAGAATCACATATCACAACCCAATGATTGTTCCAAACTAAATGTAGATGATTCTTTGGATTTTATATTTTATAACGTTCTATTGGCACTAAAAATGAAACATTTAGAAGCCTAAGTAGTTACGCTAAACCGTACCACACATTAGCATACTAATTTCTTTTTTGTCAATAAGGTCGAGTGGAATCACTAACCTTGCAAATTGAATGTTGTTGGCCAATTTTCATTGAGTAAAGCTAGCCCTTGTCTTGGGGGAGGAGGTATTTGGCATGTAACTTCTTGCATGCACCTCAGTGTCCATGCCCCCTTATAACAAATCAGCAGGCATGTTATCATTAAAAAATTACATCGTCAAAAAAAGGAAATAAATTGATACAAATCAACGTTTTCAAGTGACAGCGAGCGGTTAGGAGCCCATTATCACTATCAATAACCTTCCTTTCTTTATGGACAATTATCTTTTCATTTTTTTAAGGAAACATTTGCACTTATCTTTTAATTGTAGGTAATAACGCTTTAATTTTTGTGATAATCGTTATCAGTTATCTTATTTGTCACCTTGTGGTTTTCAGGGGTTAGAGACTAGGGCTTAAGGTTTGGGTTTAGGGTTTGGTGTTTAGGGCATCAAGAATAACATATGCTTTGACCTTTTGATTTGTGAATTGAACCATCTCAACTAAGTCTACCACTTCTTTCTATGTTTTAGTTTCTCTAAGTCCATCATCAAGTCATCCATAAGATTTGTCAAAATACCATAATTTCTTAATGTTATGTACGCAACCAATGTCCTCCTTAGGAATAGAAGCAATCTTCGCCTTTTACAAGTCTATTAGAATTGAACGGTAGTAGTTACCCCACAATAAGTAATATTTCCTTCTTTCTTGACAAAAGCCCTCTAAATTTTAACTCAATATTTAAAAGCACCATCTCTGCGCGCCTAAAAACGATGGAGTTATGTGATCCTTAATGTATCATAACGAAGACAAATTGTCAAAACCATGTAAATTAATTGCTTAAAATTCGTTGACATATTGGTCATAATCTTTTTGACAATTTACAAAGTATAAGTTTAATTTAAAAAGACAAACAAATCACTTAATACCTGATATATATATGTACAGCTAACCCATAACAAAGTAAGATAAATATTAAGAATCATATATCACACTCCAATGATTGTTCCAAACAAAATGTAGATGATTCTTTGGATTTAACAGTTTATAACATTCTATTGGCGTTAAAAGAGAAAAATTTAGAACCCTCAGTAGTTACGCTAAATCGTACAGTACAATAGCATACTAATTTCTTTTTTGTCAATAAGGTCCCGTACAATCACTCACCTTGCAAACTGAATGCTATTGACGAATTTTCCTCGAGTATAGCTAACCCTTTTCTTGGTGGAGGAGGTATTTGGTATGTAACTTCTTGCATGCACCAAGGGGCCCGTGCCCCCTTATAACAAATAATCAACCATGTCATCATTAAAAAAAATACATCGTCAAAAACAGAAAATAAATTGATACAAATCCACATTTTCATATGACAACGAGCGGTTAGGAGCCCGTTATCACTATCAATAACCTTTTTTTGTTGATGGATCATTATCTTTTCTTCTTTTTTAAGGAAAAATTCACACTTATCTTTTAAATGCAGGTGATAACGCGTTAATTTTTATGATAACCATTGTCAGATATCTTATTTGTCACGTTGTGGTTGTTAGGGTTTAGATTTCGGGGTTTAGAGTTTGGGTTTAGGGTGTAGTGTTTAGGACATCAAGAAAAACATATGCTTTGACCTTTTGATTTGTGAATTAAACCATCTCAATGAAGTCTACCACTTCTTTCTATGTTTTAGTTTCTCTAGGACCATCATCAAGTCATCTACATGATTTGTTAAAATACCATAATTTCATAATATTATATACGCAACCAATGTCTTCCTTAGGAATAGAAGAAATCTATACTTTTTGAAGTCTATTAGAATTGAATGGTAGTAGTTCCCCCACTGTAAGTAATATTTCCTTCTTTCTTGACAAAAGCCCGCTAAATTTTAACTCAATATTTAAAAGCACCATCTCTGCGCGCCTAAAAACAATGGAGTTATGTAACAGCCCGAACCTAATCTTCTTTCTAATTACATTAATTACAAATTAATCAAGTTAGGCCTAATATATTCCATGGTATAATATATACATATATGTAATATGGGGGTAATGGATGACGAAAAAAATAAAAACTAAAAAAAAAATTTAGCAAAGGGGCCGAAGCCCCTTCTTCTTTTTTCGGTTCAGCAATCGCGAAGGGGAGAAGGAGAATAAGGGGGAAGCAGCAGCAGAGAGGGGGGGTCCGTCGACCCCCAGCCAGCACATAGACAGAGAGAGCGATGGGGCTGGGGAGGCCACTGGCCACCGGCTGACGATGCCTGGCCGTCCCACGCCCCAACCGGCCCCCGTTCGAGCAAGCCACAGAGAGAGAGAGAGAGTGGGTCAGCGACAGCCAAAGGGGGGGGGGGGGCGGTACCGGCCGTACCAGGCCACGGCGGCGCCGCCAGGGCCGTCGGCGATGAGTAAGAATGGCGGAAGAGGAAGGGGCGTCGACGAGTTCAGTGGGGGTAGCCAACCGGCTACCCGAGCCGCACCAAAACGACCCAAATCGAACCCTAAAACGGGTCCTTTAGCTTGGATTCGAGGTGGGTTTCCTCATCCTCCTATTTATGGTTAAATTGTTAATTTCGATAAAGCTTATTGATTATTGATTATAGTTTGTTCCGGTTGAATTCAATAGTTATCGATTATAGTTCATTCAGGTTGAATTCGAATCAATTATCAGTGATATGAGGAAATTTTATCGTAAATTGAATGATACTCCATGTATATATATGTTATTTGTACTGAACTAAAGTTTATCGACGACTAAAGTCTATCGTGTATATATATAGTTTATTGACTAGATGTCATTTGGTGATTATATGAAATTATTGAATACGTCAAGTGTATCGATTATATGAATTTATATGTAAGGTTATCGACTATGAGGGCGTCGGTTTATAAAGTTCATTGAATATATAATGTCCATCGCCGGTTTATAACATTAAGTTCATTGAATATAAAACGCTCATCGATACAGGCTCACTGTTCCTATAAAAAGTATTCATTATGTAACTTTCATTAATTGCATTTTATTGATCATTGATTATATAACGTTCATTAATTATACATTTTATCGTTTATATAAAATGGTCATCGTTATTGATTATATAATGTTCATTGATTATGCATTTTCTCGAATTATGTATAATGTTCATCGTTATTGATTATATAACTTTCATTAATTGCATTTTATTGATCATTGACTATATAACGTTTAGCATTTTATTCATCATAGCATATAACGTTCATTGAGTGTATAACTCTTAAGTACATAACGTTCATTGATGGCTTTCACTGATTATGCATGGTTATATTGAAGGTATCGAGTATACGACGTTTCTTGTTTGCATAATGATTATCGATTGCATAAAAATCTCGATGATACGTAGTTCTTGGTTACATAAAGTCTATAGACATTTTAGGTTAATCATATGAAGCCACCTAATTATAGAATAGACATGAAATCATTACCAAAGATCTTGATCCACAAGGTGAATTCATGGATTATATGATAGACATTTTAGGTAGAAAATAGTTCCACCTTAAATTGGAGCAGAAGTAAGGCCACATCGGTCGCTTCAAGCTGTCAACAAACAATGTACAGTATAGGAGAGAGATTTTCCGAAACCAGGGACGTACATTGCCTACGTTCTTCAAAAACTCTATGTTCTTCAAAAACTCACAGTATTCTCAGTAATGAAAAATCAAAACAAGATTCATTTAATGAACCAAGTTCTCAATGTTTTGTCACATAAACAAGTGGCCCCGCCAATTATCATCAGGGCTTATGCCCTTCAGTTTTCAAGGCTTATGCCGACCAATACACCCGCGTGCGGCGTCAGGGCTTATGCCCGTCAGTTATGAAGGCTTATGCTGACCAATATACCCGCGCGCGGCGTCAACTCAGGCTTCTCGATCGGCCTGGGGGGTGTGAGCACCTAAAGTACGATCGTTTCAAGATGTACATCGACCAAGGGGTTCACTTTCAGATAAGAATCAACAAATCAATTTTACTTATACATTCTCTCTTTCCTGTTTGCAAAACAAAATATTTGAAATGCGGGCGCCCAACCATTTAACCTCCAAGTCTATTTTACTGCATAGGGATGTACGTCTGAGTTTCGGCTCATATTTCGAAACATGTTAGGTAGAAAATAGTTTCATGCTTCGTCTATTGCCTAAGTTGTAACCAACCTAAAATAGTTTCATGTCTAGTCGATAGACATTAGTTTATCGATCGACATTTTTAAGTCTATTGCCTCTATATGTTTATCGATCGTATACACCGTATCCATTATATAGTTTATCGATTGCATAGTTCATCGTATCGTATCCATGGATTATGTGAAGGGCATTGAGTCTATTCATATCGTATGGTGATTACATGACGTTTGTCAATTATATATTATAGTCAAGGTCCATAAATGCTTTATTACATGAACGCTAAGTGCTCCTAACTGTTTATCAGTCGCCTGTTCTCATCGACAAGTAATTGGTAACGAAATAACTTAAAACCATCGGATTGATCAACCGAGCGAGTCAGGTGACTAGTAAATAGGTCGAGGGATGAGGCATTTTTTAAAGGTTATTTGCATCGTTAGCTTAACCAACCCAGTACCTTCCTAGAAGTTTGCATGTAACTTCAACTTATATGTTTCAAGACTCATTATTTGGTAGAGAATTCAAAAATCAGTGTTTCGCTTCTCTGCTAGAAGGCAGAGACAAAAATCAGTATTTTATGTCTCTGCCAGTAGGCGGAGGATGCAAAAATCAATATTTCATTTCTCTGCTAGAAGGCAGAGACAAAGCTCAGTATTTCATTTCTCTGCCAGTAAGGAGAGGATTCAAAGTTTATTGTTTCATAATTTGCCAGTAGGCATAAGTTGAAGTTACATGTTTCATAACTCTGTTAATATGCAGCAGAGTCATGAGAAACATGGTCAATTGCATAAACAAGCATGTAAAGTTCAGAGGTTAATATATTCATTTTATTGCTCTTACTACTTGATACTGAAGAAGGTTATTGAATAATTGAATTGAAATCCTGAAAATGTGATTAATTGTTTATATCCTATTTAGAAAATGATGTTATAGATCCAAATTTATGACACAAGTACAAGAGGAGAGGAGATAATGGTATTCATAGATCATGTCCACTACTTACGTTAACATATGATATATGCAATAAAGTTTTAGTAGTGTTTCTCTCAATTTGTAAGCATCACACAATTCATTTGCCATTTGACTCAGTATAACCTTATTTTTAATGATATTGTTTCGCTAAGTTTACGAGTTCATACGAGTGGCATTTGGTGCAAATGCTATTTCTCTTGCCTTGTGATTGGAACACACTATGCGGTAGGTGAGTTCTTCAATGATAGGTGAATTCTTCAAAGAAAAGGAATTACGAACGACGGTTATAAGTTATTATTGCATCGTATTTATTGTTTTAGGAGATGGGGTTATCTACTGAGTGATAATTGCTCACTCCCTTCTATTTTGATCCCTTCCCAGGTTTTTTTGAAATAGTAGGAAAGGGTCGGCCCAAGTAAGCCGAGATGGAGTCATCGCTGGCCTAGGAATTAACGATGTGCTTGTATGTGAGCTGCAAAATGTATTATGATGTAATGGTTTGTTATTCTAGTGCTTGAGTGCTTGGGTTGCATACCATTTAGAGTCGCTCTATATGGCTGTATGAGCCACCATCTAAGTTGCCAGGGTTGTATTTGTCACTGTTTAATTGGTTAAACCTTGAACTGCATTGGTTATAGTGCTCCGGGCGGGTGGCCCGTAGAGCTGTGTACTCCGGCGGGTGGCCGTTGAGTTGGTCTTTATTGTTTTTCAGTGCAGGGGGTTAATTCTAAGGCTGTAAGCCTGCGAAAATGGTCAAGTTTTATGGGAAACTCTGTCCGTTTTCTCCCAGGATTTAAGAACAAAATTGTAACACTCCTGGCTTTAGGGTTGGGGGCGTTACAAGTTATGTGATCTTAAATGTATCATAATGAAGACATATTATCAAAACCATGTAAATTAATTGCTTAAAATTCTTTGACATATTGATCATAATCTTTTTGATGATTTATAAAGTATAACTTTAATTTTAAAAGACAAATAAATCAAAGAATACCTTATATATATATATGTGCAGCTAACCCTTAACAAAGTAAGATAAATATTAAGAATCACATATCACAATCTAATGATTGTTCCAAACTAAATGTGGATGATTCTTTGGATTTTACAGTTTATAACATTCTATTGGCATTAAAAGTGAAAAATTTAGAAGCCTCAGTAATTACGCTAAATCGCAATATACAATAGCATACTAGTTTGTTTTTTGCCAATAAGGTCCCGTAGAATCACTAACCTTGCAAATTGACTGTTGTTGACCTATTTTCCTTGGGTAAAGCGAGCCCTTTTCTTGGGGGAGGAGGTATTTGGCATGTAACTTCTTGCATGCACCTAGGTGCCCACGCCCCTTTATAACAAATCATCAGCCTTGTCATCATTAAAAAAAATACATCGTCAAAAAAAGAAAATAAATTGATACAAATCCACGTTTTGGTGTCACAACGAGCGGTTAGGAGCCCATTATCACTATCAATAATCTTTTTTTATTTATGGATAATTATCTTTTCATTTTTTAAAGGAAAAATTCACACTTATCTTTTAATTGTAGGTGATAACGCTTTAATTTTTGTGATAATCATTATCAGTTATCTTGTTTGTCACGTTGTGGTTGTCAGGGTTTAGAGTTTGGGGTTTAGGGTTTGGGTTTAGGTTTTCGGGTAAAGGGCATCAAGAATAACATATGCTTAGACCTTTTGATTTGTGAATTGCACCAGCTCAATCAAGTCTACCACTTCCTTCTATGTTTTTGTTTTTTTAAGACCATCATCAAGTCATCTACATGATTTGTCGAAATACCATAATTTCTTAATATTATGTACGCAACCAGTGTCCTCCTTAGGAATAGAACCAATCTCTTTTTTTGGAAGTCTATCAGAATCGAACGACAGTGGTTCCCGCACTGTAAGTAATATTTCCTTTTTTCTTGACAAAAGCCCTCTAAATTTTAACTCAATATTTAAAAGCACCATCTC
>JACYFF010003369.1:41899209-41912080 GCA_017589665.1 Selenicereus undatus
CGTTTTGCCTCAGGATTTAAGAACAAAATAGTAAAACTCCTGACTTTGGGGTTGGGCGCCTTCAATTTGAGCCCCCATAAAGTTCACTAAATCAAGCAGCCGTGTTCCATCATGGAACGGCGGTAATGCCTCCAATCAAATTAGAGGTCTTCCGTTGCTAAATTATAATAATAAGTGGTTATGTTAGAATAATCAGATATTAGCTATTGGGGGCGTTACACAACCAATGTTCTCCTTAGGAATAGAAGCAATCTCTACTTTTAGAAGTTTATCAGAATGGAACGGTAGTAGTTCCCCCACTGTAAGTAATATTTCCTTCTTTCTTGACAAAAACCCTCTAAATTTTAACTCAATATTTAAAAGCACTAACTCTGCCCGCCTAAAAACAACGGAGTTATGTGATGTTTAATGTATCATAATGAAGACATATTATCAAAACCATGTAAATTAATTGCTTAAAATTCTTTGACATATTGATCATAATCTTTTTGATAATTTATAAAGTATAACTCTAATTTAAAAAGACAAATAAATGACATAATACCTGATATATATATGTGCAGCTAACCCTTAACAGAGTAAGATAAATATTAAGAATCACATATCACAATCCAATGATTGTTCCAAACTAAATGTAGATGATTCTTTGGATTTTACAGTTTATAACATTCTATTGGCACTAAAAGTGAAAAATTTAGAAGCCTCAGTAGTTACGCTAAATCATACAATACAATAGCATACTAATTTCTCTTTTGTCAATAAAGTTGACTAGAATCACTAACCTTGCAAATTGAATGTTGTTGACCTAATTTCGTTGAGTAAAGCTACCCCTCTTCTTGGTGGAGGAGGTATTTGGCATGTAACTTCTTGTATGCACCTAGGTGCCCATGCCCCCTTGGAACACATCAGCAGCCATGTCATCATTAAAAAAATACATTGTCAAGAAAAGAAAATAAGTTGACACAAGTCCACGTTTTGGTGTGACAACGAGCAGTTAGGAACTCATTATCATTATCAATAACCTTTTTTTGTTTATGGGTAATTATCTTTTCATTTTTTTAAGGAAAAAGTCATACTTATCTTTTTATTATTGGTAATAACACTTTAATTTTTGTGATAATCATTATCAGTTATCTTATTTGTCACGTTGTCGTTGTAAGGGTTTAGAGTTCGGGGTTTAGAGTTTGGGTTTAGGGTTTGGTATTTAGGGCATCAAGAATAACATATGCTTTGACCTTTTGATTTGTGAATTGAACCAGCTCAATCAAGTCTACCACTTCCTTCTATGTTTTAGTTTCTCTAAGACCATCATCAAGTCTTCTACAAGATTTGTCAAAATACCATAATTTCTCAATATTATGTACGCAACCAATGTTCTCCTTAGGAATAGAAGCAATCTCTACTTTTAGAAGTTTATCAGAATGGAACGGTAGTAGTTCCCCCACTGTAAGTAATATTTCCTTCTTTCTTGACAAAAACCCTCTAAATTTTAACTCAATATTTAAAAGCACCAACTCTGCCCGCCTAAAAACAACAGAGTTATGTGATTTTTAATGTATCATAATGAAGACATATTATCAAACCCATGTAAATTAATTTCTTAAAATTCTTTGACATATTGATCATAACCTTTCTGATAATTTATAAAGTATAAGTCTAATTTAAAAAGACAAATAAATGACATAATACCTTATACATATATGTGCAGCTAACCCTTAACAGAGTAAGATAAATATTGAGAATCACATATCACAATCCAATAATTGTTCCAAACTAAATGTAGATGATTCTTTGGATTTTACAGTTTATAACATTCTATTGGCACTAAAAGTGAAAAATTTAGAAGCCTCAGTAGTTACGCTAAATCATACAATACAATAGCATACTAATTTCTTTTTTGTCAATAAGGTTGAGTAGAATCACTAACCTTGCAAATTGAATGTTTTTGACCTATTTTCGTTGAGTAAAGCTAGCCCTTTTCTTGGTGGAGGAGGTATTTGGCTTGTAACTTCTTGTATGCACCTAGGTGCCCATGCCCCCTTGGAACACATCAGCAGCCATGTCATCATTAAAAAAATACATCGTCAAGAAAAGAAAATAAGTTGACACAAGTCCACGTTTTGGTGTGACAGCGAGCGGTTAGGAACCCATTATCATTATCAATAACCTTTTTTTGTTTATGGATAATTATCTTTTCATTCTTTTAAGGAAAAAGTCACACTTATCTGTTTATTGTTGGTAATAACACTTTGATTTTTGTGATAATCATTATAAGTTATCTTATTTATCACGTTGTGGTTGTCATGGTTTAGAGTTCGGGGTTTAGAGTTTGGGTTTAGGGTTTGGTGTTTAGGGCATCAAGAATAACATATGCTTTGACCTTTTGATTTGTGAATTGAACCAGCTCAATCAATTCTACCACTTCCTTCTATGTTTTAGTTTCTCCAAGACCATCATCAAGTCTTCTACAAGATTTGTCAAAATACCATAATTTCTCAATATTATGTACGCAACCAATGTTCTCCTTAGGAATAGAAGCAATATCTACTTTTAGAAGTTTATCAGAATGGAACGGTAGTAGCTCCCCCACTGTAAGCAATATTTCCATCTTTCTTGACAAAAACCCTCTAAATTTTAACTCAATATTTAAAAGCACCAACTCTGCCCGCCTAAAAACAACGGAGTTATGTGATTTTTAATGTATCATAATGTAGACAAATTATCAAAACCATGTAAATTAATTGCTTAAAATTCTTTGACATATTGATCATAATCTTTTTGATAATTTATAAAGTATAACTTTAATTTAAAAAGAGAAATAAACAACATAATACCTGATATATATATGCGCAGCTAACCCTTAACAAACTAAGATAATTATTAAGAATCACATATCACAATCCAATGATTGTTCCAAACTAAATGTAGATGATTCTTTGCAATTTACAGTTTATAACATTCCATTGGCACTAAAAGTGAAAAATTTAGGAGCCTTAGTAGTTACGCTAAATCATACAATACAATAGCATACTAATTTCTTTTTTGTCAATAAGGTTGAGTAGAATCACTAACCTTGCAAATTGAATGTTGTTGACCTATTTTCGTTGAGTAAAGCTGGCCTTTTTCTTGGTGGAGATATTTGGCTTGTAACTTCTTGTATGCACCTAGGTGCCCATGCCCCCTTGGAACACATCAGTAGCCATGTCATCATTAAAAAAACACATCGTCAAGAAAAGAAAATAAGTTGACAAAAAAAAACGTTTTGGTGTGACAGCGAGCGGTTAGGAACCCATTATCATTATCAATAACCTTTTTTTGTTTATGGATAATTATCTTTTCATTTTTTTAAGGAAAAAGTCACACTTATCTTTTTATTGTTGGTAATAACACTTTAATTTTTGTGATAATCATTATCAGTTATCTTATTTGTCACGTTGTGGTTGTCAGGGTTTAGAGTTCGGGGTTTAGAGTTTGGGTTTAGGGTTTGGTGTTTAGGGCATCAAGAATAACATATGCTTTGACCTTTTGACTTGTGAATTGAACCAGCTCAATCAATTCTGCCACTTCTTTCTATGTTTCAGTTTCTCTAAGACCATCATCAAGTCGTCTACAAGATTTGTCAAAATACCATAATTTGTTCATATTATGTACGCAACCAATGTCCTCCTTAGGAATAGAAGCAATCTCTACTTTTAGAAGTCTATTAGAGTCGAACGGTAGTAGTTCCCCCACAGTAAGTAATATTTCCTTCTTTCTTGACAAAAGCCCTCGAAATTTTAACTCAATATTTAAAAGCACCATCTCTACCCGCCTAAAAACAACGGAGTTATGTGATCTTTAATGTATCATAATGAAGACATATTATCAAAACCATGTAAATTAATTGCGTAAAATTCTTTGACATATTGATCATAATCTTTTTGATAATTTATAAAGTATAACTCTAATTTAAAAAGACAAATAAATAACATAATACCTGATATATATATATATATATATATATATATATATATATATATATATATATGTGCAGCTAACCCTTAACAGAGTAATATAAATATAAAGAATCACATATCACAATCCAATGATTGTTCCAAACTAAATGTAAATGATTCTTTGGATTTTACAGTTGATAACATTCTGTTGGCACTAAAAGTGAAAAATTTAGGAGCCCTAGTAGTTACGCTAAATTATACAATACAATAGCATACTAATTTCTTTTTTGTCAATAAGGTTAAGTAGAATCACTAACCTTGCAAATTGAATGTTGTTGACCTATTTTCATTGGGTAAAGTTAGCCCTTTTCTTGGTGGACGAGGTATTTGGCTTGTAACTTCTTCTATGCCCCTAGGTGCCCATGCCCCCTTGGAACACATTGGCAGCCATGTCATCATTAAAAAAATACATCGTCAACAAAAGAAAGTAAGTTGATGCAAGTCCAAGTTTTGATGTGACAACGAGCGGTTAGGAACCCATTATCATTATCAATAACCTTTTTTTGTGTATGGATAATTATCTTTTAATTTTTTTAAGGAAAAAGTCACACTTATCTTTTTATTGTTGGTAATAACGCTTTAATTTTTGTGATAATCATTATCAGTTATCCTATTTGTCACGTTGTGGTTGTCAGGGTTTAGAGTTTAGGGTTTAGAGTTTGGGTTTAGGGTTTGGTGTTTAGGGCATCAAGAATAACATATGCTTTGACCTTTTGATTTGTGAATTGAACCAGCTCAATCAATTCTACCACTTCTTTCTATGTTTCAGTTTCTCTAAGACCATCATCAAGTCGTCTACAAGATTTGTCAAAATACCATAATTTCTTAATATACTGTACATAACCAATGTCGTCCTTAGGAATAGAAGTAATCTCTACTTTTAGAAGTCTATTAGAATCGAACGGTAGTAGTTCCCCCACAGTAAGTAATATTTCCTTCTTTGTTGACAAAAGCCCTCTAAATTTTAACTCAATATTTTAAAGCACCATCTCTGCCCGCCTAAAGGCAACAGAGTTATGTGATCTTTAATGTATCATAATGAACACATATTATCAAAACCATGTAAATTAATTGCTTAAAATTCTTTGACATGTTGATCATAATATTTTTGATAATTTATAAAGTATAACTTTAATTTAAAAAGATAAATAAATAACATAATACCTGATATATATATATATGTATATATATATATATATATATATATATATATATATATATATGTGCAGCTAACCCTTAACAGAGTAAGATAAATATTAAGAATCACATATCACAATCCAATGATTATTCCAAACTAAATTTAGATGATTCTTTGGATTTTACAGTTTATAACATTCCATTGGCACTAAAAGTGAAAAATTTAGGAGCCTTAGTAGTTACGCTAAATCATACAATACAATAGCATACTAATTTCTTTTTTGTCAATAAGGTTGAGTAGAATCACTAACCTTGCAAATTGAATGTTGTTGACCTATTTTCATTGAGTAAAGCTAACCTTTTCTTGGTGGAGGAGGTATTTGGCTTGTAACTTCTTGTATGCCCCTAGGTGCCCATGCCCCCTTGGAACACATCAGCAGCCATGTCATCATTAAAAAAATACATCGTCAAGAAAAGAAAGTAATTTGATGCAAGTCCACGTTTTGATGTGATAGAGAGCGGTTAGGAACTCTCTATCACTATCAATAACCTTTTTTTGTTTATGGATAATTATCTTTTCATTTTTTTATGGAAAAAGACACACTTATCTTTTTATTGTTGGTAATAACGCTTTAATTTTTGTGATAATCATTATCAGTTATCTTATTTGTCGAGTTATGGTTGTCAGGGTTTAGAGTTCGGGGTTTAGAGTTTGGGTTTAGGGTTTGGCGTTTAGGGCATCAAGAATAACATATGCTTTGACCTTTTGATTTGTGAATTGAACCAGCTCAATCAAGTCTACCACTTCTTTCTATGTTTTAGTTTCTCTAAGACCGTCATCAAGTCATCTACAAGACTTGTCAAAATACCATAATCTCTTAATATTATGTACGCAACCAATGTCCTCCTTACGAATAGAAGCAATCTCTACTTTTAGAAGTCTCTTGGAATCGAACGGTAGTAGTTCCCCCACTGTAGGTAATATTTCCTTCTTTCTTGACAAAAGCCCTGTAAATTTTAACTCAATATTTAAAAGCACCATCTCTGCCCGCCTAAAAACAACGGAGTTATGTGATCTTTAATGTATCATAATGAAGACATGTTATCAAAACCATGTAAATTGATTGCTTAAAATTCTTTGACATATTGATCATAATATTTTTGATAATTTATAAAGTACAAATTTAATTTAAAAAGGCAAATAAATCACATAATACCTTATATATATATTTGCAGCAAACCGTTAACAAGTTAAGATAAATATTAAGAATCACATATCACAATCTAATGATTGTTCCAAACTAAATGTAGATGGTTTTTCAAATTTTACAATTTATAACATTCTATTGACATTAAAAGTGAAAACTTTAGAAGCTTCAGTAGTTACGCTAAATCATACAATACAATAGCATACTAATTTCTTTTTTGTCAATAGGGTTGAGTAGAATCACTAACCTTGCAAATTGAATGTTGTTGACCTATATTAATTGAGTAAAGCCAACCCTTTTCTTAGTGGAGGAGGTATTTGGCTTGTAACTTCTTGTATGCACCTAGGTGCCCATGCCCCCTTGGAACACATCAGCAGCCATGTCATCATTAAAAAAATACATTGTTAAGAAAAGAAAATAAGTTGATATAAGTCCACGTTTTGATGTGACAGCGAGCAGTTAGGAACCCATTGTCACTATCAATAACCTTTTTTTGTTTATGGATAATTATCTTTTCATTTTTTAAAGGAAAAAGTCACACTTATCTTTTTCTTGTTGGTAATAACGCTTTAATTTTTGTGATAATCATTATCAGTTATCTTATTTGTCGAGTTGTGGTTGTCAGGGTTTAGAGTTCGGGGTTTAGAGTTTGGGTTTAGAGTTTGGTGTTTAGGGCATCAAGAATAACATATGCTTTGACCTTTTGATTTTTGAATTGAACCAGCTAGTTCAAGTCTACAACTTCTTTCTATGTTTTAGTTTCTCTAAGACCATCATCAAGTCATCTACAAGATTTGTCAAAATACCATAATCTCTTAATATTATGTACGCAACCAATGTCCTCCTTCCGAATAGAAGCAATCTCTAATTTTAGAAGTCTCTTAGAATCGAACGGTAGTAGTTCCCCCACTGTAAGTAATATTTCCTTCTTTCTTGACAAAAGCCCTGTAAATTTTAACTCAAAGTTTAAAAGCACCATCTCTGCCCACCTAAAAACAGTGGAGTTATGTGATCTTTAATGTATCATAATGAAGACAAATTATCATAACCATGTAAATTAATTGCTTAAAATTCTTTGACATATTGATAATCATCTTTTTGATAATTTATAAAGTATAACTTTACTTTAAAAAGACAAATAAATCACATAATACCTGATATATATAAATGTGCAGCTAACCCTTAACAGAGTAAGATAAATATTAAGAATCACATATCACAATCCAATGATTGTTCCAAACTAAATGTAGATGATTCTTTGGATTTCATAGTTTATAACATTCTATTGGCATTAAAAGTGAAAAATTTAGAAGCCTCAGTAGTTACGCTAAATCATACAATACAATAGCATACTAATTTCTTTTTTGTCAATAAGGTTGAGTAGAATCACTAACCTTGCAAATTGAATGTCGTTGACCTATTTTCATTGAGTAAAGCCAGCCCTTTTCTTGGTGGAGGAGGTATTTGGCTTGTAACTTCTTGTATGCACCTTGGTGCCCATGCCCCCTTGGAAGACATCAGCAGCCATGTCATCATTAAAAAAATACATTGTTAAGAAAAGAAAATAAGTTGATATAAGTGCACGTTTTGATGTGACAGCGAGCAGTTAGGAACCCATTATCACTATCAATAACCTTTTTTTGTTTATGGATAATTATCTTTTCATTTTTTAAAGGAAAAAGTCACACTTATCTTTTTATTGTTAGTAATAACGCTTTAATTTTTGTGATAATCATTATCAGTTATCTTATTTGTCGAGTTGTGATTGTTAGGGTTTAGAGTTCGGGGTTTAGAGTTTGGATTTAGGGTTTGGTGTTTAGGGCATCAAGAATAATATATGCTTTGACCTTTTGATTTGTGAATTGAACCAGCTCATTCAACTCTACAACTTCTCTCTATGTCTTAGTTTCTCTAAGACGATCATCAAGTCATCTACAAGATTTGTCAAAATACCATAATCTCTTAATATTATGTACGCAACCAATGTCCTCCTCATGAATAGAAGCAATCTCTAATTTTAGAAGTCTCTTAGAATCGAACGGTAGTAGTTCCCCCACTGTAAGTAATACTTCCTTCTTTCTTGACAAAAGCCCTGTAAATTTTAACTCAATGTCTAAAAGCAACATCTCTGCCCGCCTAAAAACGGCGGAGTTATGTGATCTTTAATGTATCATAATGAAGACAAATTATCATAACCATTTAAATTAATTGCTTAAAATTCTTTTGACATATTGATAATCATCTTTTTGATAATTTATAAAGTATAACTTTACTTTAGAAAGGCAAATAAATAACATAACACCTGATATATATAAATGTGCAGCTAAACCTTAACAGAGTAAGATAAATATTAAGAATCACATATCACAATCCAATGATTGTTCCAAACTAAATGTAGATGATTCTTTGGATTTTATAGTTTATAACATTCTATTGGCATTAAAAGTGAAAAATTTAGAAGCCTCAGTAGTTACGCTAAATCATACAATACAATAGCATACAAATTTCTTTTTTGTCAATAAGGTTGAGTAGAATCACTAACCTTGCAAATTGAATGTCGTTGACCTATTTTCATTGAGTAAAGCTAGCCCTTTTCTTGGTGCAGGAGGTATTTGGCTTGTAACTTCTTGTATGCACCTAGGTGCCCATGCCCCCTTGGAACACATCAGCAGCCATGTCATCATTAAAAAAATACATCGTCAAGAAAAGAAAATAAGTTGATACAAGTCCACATTTTGATGTGACAGCGAGCGGTTAGGAACCCTCTATCACTATCAATAATCTTTTTTTGTTTATGGATAATTATCTTTTCATTTTTTTAAGGAAAAAGTCACACGTATCTTTTTATTGTTGGTAATAACGCCTTAATTTTTGTGATAGTCATTATCAGTTATCTGGTTTTTCACGTTGTGCGTTTCAGGATTTAGAGTTCGGGGTTTAGAGTTTGGGTTTAGGGTTTGGCGTTTAGGGCATCAAGAATAACATATGCTTTGACCTTTTGATTTGTGAATTGAACCAGCTCAATCAATTCTACCACTTCTTTCTATTTTTTAGTTTCTCCAAGACCATCATAAAGTCATATCCAAGATTTGTCAAAATACCATAATTTCTTAATATTATGTACGCAACCAATGTCCTCCTTAGGAATAGACGCAATCTCTACTTTTAGAAGTCTATTAGAATGGAACGGTAGTAGTTCCCCCACTGTAACGCCCCAATAACAAATAAATCATAGCTGAACATCAAGAACTCCATGGATGGGCGTTACCGCCATCCGCAAGGACAAGGCATCTCTAAAATATATGAAAGTTGAACCATAGAATCAAAGTACAACCTTAGAGGTCATTCACGAGCAGTTTGAAACCTTTAATAACAACACGGGATCGATTCTAAAATCCCAGGGTTACATCAAACATAGCACAACTTAAGCTTACAAATATAACATTAAAATACATATTGCAGTTCAGATGTACAGCTGGGGCTCCAAAAAAAACACCACAAAAAGGCATGAAAACGTCTTAGTGCTTCTATCCGCCAATCAAAGGGGCGGTCCTGATTTAATTATCACCTTCCGCCTCCCTGCCCGCCTGTGAGCGGTTTACAGAGCATCTTCCTAAAACAAAACATAAAAGCATTTCGAACTGTGAGCCAAAGCTCAATACGTGCATCCCTGTACTGATAAAGATTCAATGGGGAAAGAAAGTATGAGGGCCCGCTTTGTAATTCATTTTGATTTTAAAACAGGGAATGAGACGTATATAAAACTAACTTGCCAATTATTATCTGTTAGTGCACCCCTTAGTAACTGTTACGATCTATGTATAGGTGTACACCTGCCAAGCCGACCGGAAGACCTGACCTGAAGCCGCGCAGGTAACTGAAGGGCAAAGCCCTGTAACTGATAACTGATGGGGTCACTAATTATGTGATAAATCACTGGTTCAATTGATTCATTGATGTACTTACCAAAACATTATAATTTCGATAAATACGTGCTGATTTTTAAAGATACAGTCAATGAACGTACCTGGAGTCTTTAAAAGTTAGTACACAGATTAAATAGATGACTAGAATGGAGAGGATGAAAGCTTAGGCGTTGATGCTGTTAAAAAATCATTATAGGCATAAAATTAGTACAATGAATACTCTTAAATGGAAAAAGACTTATAAAGAATTTGTGTGAATCAGTTAAAAGAAAAGGCTTATGAAACTGGTAAAGTTAAATAAAGTATGAAAATGCTAAGGTAAAGCACGGCGGCGAGTTTAGAGGGTAGGGTTGATGACAAGGTACGGAATGAATAATCCACAACCTATACTCCCAACCTCCAACCGAGACGTAAGACCCCAATATAAATAGCTTAGGAAGTCCTCTAAAACTCTCCTGAAGGGCACATAACCAGATTCCTATGACAGGTTTCATAAAATAGGGTCAGAACAGCAACATGTCAGGCTTTGGTAAAAAAAACAACCATTTTGTCCACCCTGCATAGGTTCCAGTAAAATAGCCATAACTTCCTCCACAGACCTCAGATTAAGGCGACTCAAGAATCATTTTAAAGATAACATCCAGACCTATCTACCCACCAAAAAGCAGAATTTTTGGCCTGGCCAATCATTACCAGTTTTGTTTCAAAGCTTGTCCTGTTTCACTAAAAATTCAAGCAGCACTTCTTTTAGTTGATAATTCCCTTTTTAACACCAAACCTCAACTCAAACTCTTTCTCAAGAGTGTATAACACACTTTGGTACATCCCAATCACATACAACATCACCACACTCAACTTCAATTCATATATATATCCAACAAAGCTTACTTTCCAAGTACATAAACACATACCCCAAGGTTAACACAACCTTGGTCCAAACCATGCATTTATGGACAAAACCCTAACTTTGGGTCAACTTGAATCCCATCACAACATTCCAACACATCATAAAAGCCATATTAAACTTCAATACATTAAGAGATAGGCAAAAACATGGAGAAATCAAGCCATAATTATCACTTGAACAAGAAACTTGCATACCTCAACATGAAACCCTAACCCTAACTTCATCCAAAATCAACCCCACCATAAACCCTCAACAAGATGATTCTTAACACCACAAAAACAACTTAATCCACCATTAAAACAACCAAAATAAAGAACAAAACCCAACAAAATCAAAGATCAAAAACAAAATCAGCATAAAGGTGAAAGAACACTCACTTTGAACTAGCAAGAGAGGTTAAAAATGATCCTTGATGCTTTTGAAAGTGGAAGAGGTGTTTGGGGGTGGTGAGAGGGGGTCGTTTTGTGAAGTTTTGGTGGTGGAAAGATGGTGGTTATGGTGGTGGGAGAGGGCTGCCGTGGGCTAGGGAGAAGGGGGAGAGAAATAGGAGAGAGAAAGTGACTAGAAATTACTTGGTGATAAAACGAGTTAAAAGGAAAAATTTGACTTTTTTATACCAAAATTACTTGGCTGCAAATTTAAGTAGAAAAGTCAATGTGGTCATGCTTGGATTAGGCTTAATTAAGAGGATTAGTTAATCAAATAAAGGTCAAGTCTTGTTGCATCGAAATCGGCTTTAAACGAGCTCGGGTTTAGCGAAAAATGGGAACCGAGCGCGTTTCTGAATTTTATTTTATTTTTTTTAAAACAAATTTTAAATAAATGGTTGTGATGCCATGAAAAAGGATTTTCAATATTAAATTCTTAAATACCAAGGCCTAACTCAATTTCCAAAATTAACGAGAAGAAATCTCTGAATTGCAAAGCAAGGGCCCCGTTAGAAATGTCCAAATGAGAATAATAAAGAGATGAAAATATGAAAAGAAATGATGTGAATGAAATGAAATTAATAACCAGAATCTAGGGTTGGACTATTACACCCACAGTAAGTAATATTTCCTTCTTTCATGACAAAAGCCCTCTAAATTTTAACTCAATATTTAAAAGCACTATCTCTACCCGCCTAAAAACAACGGAGTTATGTGATCTTTAATGTATCATAATGAAGATATATTATCAAAACCATGTAAATTAATTGCTTAAAATTCTTTGACATATTGATCATAATCTTTTTGATAATTTATAAAGTATAACTTTAATTTAAAAAGACAAATAGACAACATAATACCTGATATATATGTGCAGCTAACCCTTAACAGAGTAAGATAAATATTAAGAAGCACATATCACAATCCAATGATTGTTCCAAACTAAATGTAGATGATTCTTTGCATTTTACAGTTTATAACAATCTATCGCCACAAGAAGTAAAAAATTTAGGAGCCTTAGTAGTTACGCTAAATCATACAATACAATAGCATACTAATTTCTTTTTTATCGATAAGGTTGAGTAGAATCACTAACCTTGCAAATTGAATGTTGTTGACCTATTTTCATTGAGTAAAGCTAGTCCTTTTCTTAGTGGAGGAGGTATTTTCCTTGTAACTTCTTGTATGCCCCTAGGTGCCAGTGCCCCCTTGGAACACATCAGCAGCCATGTCATCATTAAAAAAATACATCGTCAAGAAAAGAAAATAA
>JACYFF010003369.1:41932637-41944545 GCA_017589665.1 Selenicereus undatus
GTTTTAATTCCTCTTGGACCGGTTTATAGCTTGTTATCCAATTTGATTTATTTCTTGTTTCTTTTTGTTTCTTGCTGCAAATTGACTTAATGCTGAGTATTCCCACCAGAATTAGAAGCTTGACACCTCATTTAAATGCATCATTAGTTCTAGTGAGGTGTCCCAAGTAGGATTAGACTTTGTCATGGCTAGGCTTAGCTAGATTGGATGCCTACTTGTACCTTTTGTCTCTTGGCTGATCTTTGGGGCTTTGGACAGCTGAGTGAGGCCTTAAAACTCAGCCAAAGAGTTTGCTTGTACTCACTTTTGATGAATGAAAAGCTTTGAGTTTGAAAACTCTCTTCCTTCTCTCTAAAAAAATCCCTAGTGTTGCATCTTAAGTTGTGGCTAACTTAAGTGGGTCTCTAGGTTCTTCTTTCATCAACTAAGAAGATTGCTTGCATCTCCACTTAGTTGAAGCAAGAAGAATTCGCCCCAAGTGAGTAAACCAAGGTCGGTTAATCACCCCCTTGCTAACACACTTGTGTTCTATCTTGTTCTTGAGGTCTTCCATCCTTGCTTGCTATTCCCTACCCCGTATGCATTCTTGCTTCCCTTTGGCTAATCTTTGCTTTAGGTAAGCTAGAATACATCAGTTTGGCAGAGAGGGCTTGTTCCTCAGCAAAGGCTGCCTTGACGGCTGAGAGATCATCCTTGAGACGAGCATTGTCCTCAAGAACAGCCTCAAACTGGATGGAAGGTTGCTCAGAAACAGGTGGTCGAGGTGGTCGACGACCCTGTTTGGAGACTGACCCTTCGCCAATCTCATAACCACACCCTAGCAGAGTGTCAACCCCAATTTCATCAATGGATTGGGCTGCTACTCTCCGTGTGAGCACTATTCCAAGGTGCTCAAACACCCTTGTCAGCAGAAACCCATAGCCAAGATCATGGGTCCGTGTGGTGTTTGCAATTCGCCTTATGTGGCGAATCATCAGCGCAGGGAGGTTTATTTGTTCCTCCCGATTTAGGAGGTCCACCAGGCATTGATCGAAGGCATCTGCTGAGTTGCGCCCTTGACCTCGGGGGATTATGTTCTTGATGGTGAACATAAACAGGAGTTGGTGGAGGGAGGTCATTTCACCCTTCTTAACCGAGAGGGGTGTTCTCAAGCCCTGTTTCTGACTGAGGCGTTTTGACACCTCCAAGAGCCTGGCTGGTTCCAGGGCGGTTTTGTCTTCCTTCACATACACAGCAAAGCCTTGTGAAGGCACTCCCAGAATCTTCCCAAGTATGGGCGCATCAACTGTGATGCCTTGCCCACTCACTAAACTTGTCACCACCCCTTCGGTGACTCTGCAGTTGGCGTAGAACTCAGGCAACTCAGGCACAGAACACCCCAACTGGGTGTTCGCAAACAAGTAAAGCCATCCTTGGGCTTGCAACTTGGTCAGGAACACCCCCAGACCTTGTTCCTTGAAGAACCATTCATTGATTACCTTCTCCCTGACGACATTGCGCTTAAGCAATTGCGCATGCATGTCAGACATAGGAGAGGGAGTAGACAGTTTTGGGCGTTTGGGAGGAGGAACAGGGCTGGTAGCGGTTGATGGGGGGGTTGTTCTGGGCTTTCTTGGGATGGTTGTTTTTGCAGGAGAGGGCTTTACAGAAGGTTTAGAGGATTTTTGAGGGGCTTGTTGTTTAAGGATATCGAAGAACACCGGTCGTCCCTGTTTGAAAGAGGTGTTCTCAGAATCAGAGCTTGAGAACCCTTCGGTAGAGGACGAGGAAATCTCCTGGATGATTGGAGCAGATGGTTCAGAGGTACAAGGAGAGGATTGAAAAGCTAATCTCGCCAATTTGCGAGAGGGCAGAGAGGATTTTGAAGACAGGGGAGCTTGAGACCTTGGTTGTGGCATTGTTCTGCTACGCTTGGCCACGATTTTGATTCTTTTCCGTTTTTCTCCGGTTTGAATGGCCGGAGTCTCCTTCTGAAGACACACCAATTCCCTCCCAACAGTGAAGGGAATAGTGCCAATCCCTAACCCGACTGAATTTAGAAGAAAGGCTTGTATAGAAGTGGGCGAGGAGGGACAGGGATTGAAGAAGCAAGAATCAGGTCGGTTGAGGGAGAGGGGGTATTGGAGGCCATTGACGCTAGGAGAGAGATTAGGGTTAAGCTTGTTTGTGGGTTCTGCTTTTGAGAGGGAGTCAGGTGAAGTGACAGCTGAGAACAGGGTAATAAAAGAAAGCCGCCAAGATTTTGAAGAGACGCAAGGATTGTAACAGCGAAAAATAATAAAACCGTGTACCTTGGGAAGGAAGAAAATTTAATGAAAACACATTCCCATATGCACCGAATAACCAAGAGACATACCTGTTTTTGTAGTTCGATCAAGATGTCTGCCTGTTCTTTGTCGTTTGATCTTGATTAGAGATGGCAGGGCTGTTCCAGTGATCCTTAATACATCCCCTTATGCTGCACTTTTGTATAGATTAAAGCAAATGCAAACAATTCGAGTGTATGCACTCATAATACACATCAGTTGCCAATAAGATTTGCACATAAGGAAGAGAACAGGGTGTAGAGGTTGTTTTTACCACCCCTAATTCATGTCTTGGAAACAGGTATCTCAAGGTGTTCTTACCAATCCTAGTTCCAATCTATTTCTCTCAAATTGATCTCTAGCTAGTGCCTTAGTGAATATATCAGCAATTTGATTTTCCGTTGAGCAAAAATTCATTGAAATTAAACCCTTTTCAACATTATCTCTCAAGAATTGATGTCGAATGTCAATATGCTTTGTTCTTTTATGTTGACATGGATTTTTGGCGATATTAATTGCACTTGTGTTATCACAAAAAATAGGAATGCATCCAATGTCAACACAAAAGTCTTTAAGTTGTTGCCTTATCCATAACAATTGAGCACAACATGAAGCTGCTGCAACATATTCAGCTTCTACTGTGGACATGGCAACTGAATGTTGCTTCTTGGTAGCCCAATATACCAAACAAGGTCCAAGAAAATGAGCCATACCTGAGGTACTCTTTCTATCAACTAGGAAACCTGCATAGTCAGCGTCAGCATATCCAACAAGATCAAGATTGCAACCTCTAGGGTACCATAGAGCTAAATCAGGTGTATGCTTTAAATATCTTAGTATCCGTTTAACAGCCTTAAGATGAGTCTCTTTAGGATTAGACTGAAAATGGGCACATAAACCAACACTAAAAACAATATCCGGTCTACTAGCGGTTAGGTATAGGAGTGACCCAATCATGCCCCTATAGAGTTTTTCCTCAACTGAGGGACTCCCATCATCCATAACCAACTTGGTTGAAGGAGAAATAGGAGTGTCTATGGGTTTGGCCAACTCCATCCCAAAACGCTTAAGTAGCTCCTTGATATACTTTTGTTGATGGATCATGGTGCCGTTCGGAGTTTGCTTGATTTGTAAGCCTAAGAAAAAGTTAAGCTCACCCATCATGCTCATCTCAAACTTACTCCTCATCATATTTAAAAATTCATGGCATAAATCATGATGAGTTGCACAAAATATAATGTCATCTACATATATTTGGACAATCAATAAATGCTCCCCCTTAGATTTTAGAAACAAGGTATTGTCTACCTTGCCTCTTCTAAAATCATTTTCAAGTGAAAAGCTTGACAACCGTTCATACCAAGCTCTTGGAGCTTGTTTTAAATCATACAGTGCTTTGTCAAGTTTAAAAACATGATTTGGAAAATCACCATTTTCAAAACCAGGGGGTTGTTTGACATACACCTCTTCTTTAAGGTATCCGTTTAGGAATGCACTTTTCACATCCATTTGATATAGCTTGATTTCCATATGAGCTGCAAAGGCTATTAAGATTCGAATAGCCTTAATTCTAGCAACTGGTGCGAAGGTTTCTTCATAATCAATCCCTTCTTCTTGATTGTACCCTTGAACCACCAGCCTTGCCTTGTTCCTAGTGACTGTTCCTGACTCATCTAGCTTATTTCGGAACACCCACTTGGTTCCAATGATTGTTCTCTCTGCAGGTTTAGGTACAAGGTGCCACACTTTGTTTCTTTCAAATTGATGAAGCTCTTCTTGCATAGCTGTGATCCAATCTGAATCTGCAAGGACTTTATTCACACTTTTTGGCTCAATGTTAGAAAGAAAAGCATAGAAAGCACAAAAATTCTTAAGTTTAGATCTAGTTTGCACTCCAGTATTAATATCTGACAAGATTTGATCAAGAGGGTGCAAACTATGGTGCTTCCATGGTCTTGGATTAATTGGATCCACAGACACATGTTCTGTTCTAACTGAAGTGTGTGTACGATCAGGCTCAAGACCACTTCCTGATCCTGTTTCTGCACCTGTTTGCAAGCTGGTTCTTGAGGAACATGGTTCCGAACATGGTTCAACGGTGTTTCCCTCGGTTTGGTTCTCACCTTGTCTGCCATTTTGAGGAACAACTTCTGTACCTGTTTTCTTCAGGGTGTTCTCACCTTGTTTTTCTTGGTTCAACAATTCCTTTTGGACAAGACCTAATTCAAACTCTTCATCCTGTGCATTATTCTCATTCAAAGAGTTAGATTCATCAAAAAGCACATGCACACTTTCCTCAACGCACAAGGTTCTTTTGTTAAAGACTTTGTATGCCTTGCTGTGAGAAGAATAACCGAGAAATATTGCCTCATCACTCCTGCGATCAAACTTTCCTAAATCATCCTTCCCATTATTATGCACAAAACACCTACAACCGAATGTTCTTAAATGCATAATGTTGGGTTTTTTGCCTTTGAAGAGTTCGTAGGGAGTTTTGTTCAAACTAGGTCTAATCATACATCTATTCATAATATAACAAGATGTGTTCAAAGCTTCTGCCCAAAAGTTCCTAGGAAGACCACTAGCAATAAGCATTGTCCTAGTCATATCTTCTAGGGTGCGATTTTTGCGCTCAACCACCCCATTCCGTTGGGGTGTTCTCGGGGCTGAGAAGTTATGATCAACACCATGCATATTACAAAAATTTGTAAAACTTGCATTTTCAAATTCAGTACCATGATCAGACCTCAAACTAACCAATGAGTGTCCTACTCTCTTTTCAACCCTTTTGGGAAGGGCAATAAAATTCTCAAAAGTTTCATCCTTGGAGGTCAAGAACAGGGTCCAAGTAAATCGACAGTAATCATCCACTATGACAAGCACATACCTCTTCCCACCTCTACTTGATATCCTCATAGGACCACATAGATCAATGTGTAATAATTCAAGAGGTTGGGTAGTGCTAACACACCTTTTTGATTTAAAAGACAATCTAACTTGTTTTCCTTTTGCACAAGCTTCACATACCTTATCATCATTAAATTTGATGGAAGGTAGTCCAACAACCAAGTCCATAGAAACAAGTTTGTTTAAAAGAGTAACGCTCGCATGACCTAGTCTCTTGTGCCAAAGCATTATATCATCATTTAATGCATTTAAACAAGTCAGATTATTTTGGGGAAGAGTGGAAATACAAACTTTATAAACATTTTGACATCGCTTCCCCCTCAACACAACATTTCCGATGTTGTCATTCACAACCAAGCAACGTGTTTTTGAAAATAGTACTAGGTTGTTCTTGTCACACAGTTGGGACACACTTAGCAAATTGTGTTTTAACCCATCAACTAAGTGCACATTATCAATTGAGTGGGAGAGAGTTTTACCAATATTACCTATACCGACAATTGTCCCAGACTTGCCGTTTCCAAATGCTACACTCCCACCATTTAAAGCTGTAAGTGAGAGAAAATTTGATCTTTCACCAGTCATGTGCCGTGAACACCCACTATCAACAAACCACAACTGCCTGTTTTCAAGGTTGTTGGTGGGGTTGTTCGTAAGGTTGTTCTCTCTCACTTCAGCCTGCAAAACAAATCACGGGTTAGTTTTGGGAACCCAGATCCACTTGGGTCCCATTCTTTTAGACATGTAAAGCTCATCTTTTCTAATCCAGATTCACATACCTTTCATTCTTTTCATTGGCATGTTTTCTCAAAGGGCAGGTGTATCTATAATGACCCGTTTTGCCACAATGAAAGCAAACAATGTTTTCATGTAATCCCACATATTTTCTATGGATTGGGTAAACTGTTCGTTTAGGCTTATATCCAGGTCCCTTTTTGTTTCGATTGTGGTGAGTGTTTAACCAATCAAGGGCTTGTGAGGATTTGTTCCAGCGGTTGTTTGTGGCAAGATCAGTTTCCAATTTTTCTATGGTGGCATTGAAGCTCTGCTTTTCATTTAGCAGGGATTCAACTGTTTCTTCTACTTTAGAGAGTTTTTCCTCTACTTGAGTGTAATCGCCTTCTTTTAGAAAGAGATCTTCTCTAAGCAGGTTAATACTCTCATGTAAACCGAGTTTTTCATTTTTAAGAATTTCATTTTTAAGCTCTAGGTCACAAACTTGTCTTTTTAGATCAGCACAGGTGTCTATCAAATTATATAGAAGTTCTTCTAAAGTAGCTTTGTTAAGACCATGTACCTTGTTCTTGAGATCTGAGAAGCTGATTGTTGATTCATCATTTGAATCTGAATCACTTTGTGCCATTAGTGCTACAACCCCTTCTTCAGCTTCAGATTCTCCTTCATCCTCAGAGGAATCTCCCCAACCAGGCAGCATAGCTTTCGAGAATCGCTTGCCCAGATTGTTTACAGGGTGTTTTCGACCCTGTTTTCGAGGATGTTCGGGCATCTGATCTTCTCGAAGCAGAGGACAATTTTTGACTAAGTGATCTGGTTTGCCGCACTTGAAACACCCTGTGAGCTGTTCTTTGGGGGTGTTTCTGGACTTACTGAAGTCTTTTCTTTTGTTGTTTTCCTTGACCTTTTTGAAGAATTTCTTGAATTTTCTAGTCATTAGGGCCATATCTTCATTTTCAAGGTCAGAGTCAGTGTCCTCATGTGCTTTCAAGGCAAGCCCACGATCCTTCTTTTGCTCCTCTTTTTGTTGTGAGTTCTTTCGGAGTTCATAGGTTTGGAGATTACCAATCAACTCGTCGAGGGTGATCTTGTTCATGTCTTTAGCCTCTTGGATGGCTGTTACTTTGGCCTCCCACGTACGAGGTAGAATTCTGAGGATTTTCCTAACCAACTCTTAGTGTTGAAAGATTTTCCCAGGGATTTTAACTCGTTCGTGATGTGGGTAAACCGTGTATACATATCCATCACAGTCTCACGATCACCCATATCAAACAACTCATACTGTCGCATAAGTAGCTCAATTCTAGATTGTTTAACTTGACTCGTACCTTCATGAGTGATTTGCAGGGCGTTGTAGATAGCTTGGGCTGATTCACACTCAGAGATGCGAGTGTATTCATCGGGTCCTAAGCCAAAATATAGTAGCTTCTTGGCCTTGGCATTTTTCTCCATTTTCTTATAATCTTCAACATCAAACTCTTTAGGTTCCTTGGAAACCGTCTTACCATCTTCAAGCAGCTTGGTCGGAACAAGGGGCCCGTTCTTGATGAGCATCCATAACTCATAATCTTCTGCCTGAATATAATTCTCCATCCTGTTCTTCCACCAACTGTAATGTTGGCCGTTGAAATAGGGTGGACGAGTAACGGATTGTCCTTCAAGAATTCCTTGTGGTGTACTCATCTTCAGAATCTCTCAAGGTGTTAGCCTTTTGTGAGAGAACCTGCTCTGATACCACTTGTTAAGATCGTAAGTATTCTACCACAAGAGGGGGGGTGAATTGTGGTGTCTGATTTTCGCGTTGTAAATAACAAACACCCTTGTGACTTGTTTGCAGAGGGTGTTCTCAAATATTGCAAATGCGAAAATCATCAAGATAAATGTGGAAAATAAAGCACACACAATTTTTACGTGGAAAACACATCTAGCCCAAATGAGGTATGAAAAACCACGACCTACCTCGTGTAGGATTTAACCACTTCACTAAACCGGGCTTAATTCATTACAAATGTAACACACCTTGTTACAACTTGCAACCACGTAACCTCCTTCTCTAAGGCAGATTACATCATGTCCAAATCTCACCAGATTGGACACATCCAAATCTCACCAGATTGGACACGTCCAAAGCCCACACGACTTAGGACCACTCACTCACTTTTCTGATTCAAGATCAGGGTTACAAAACACCTTACCGGGTGCTTCTGTCTTAAGCAGATGTAAGGTACAATGAAGTCCTAGTATGCCAATATATTGAAAGCTTAGTTTAAACACAACTTGTGTCGGTTTTTCTTTTCTCAAGTGTAGCTCGAAAAATTCTTTTCACTAGAAAAACCACTTTTGAAATTTTGCTTTTTGCGTATGTTGTGTTTCTAGATTTTTTCTCTTGCTTTCTTTTCTTGCTATTCTCTCTGTGTCTTTTTCAATGGGAGTAAAATGCTATACTTAAACACAAATTCCAACGGTCAAAACCAAGAGAATCAGCTAAGTATGGAAAATGATTTTTTCAAGAAAATACTCCCCAACGGCTAGTGACAAGTTTTTCCCAAAGTATAAGGGATTTGTTATCTTAAGAGATAACCCTTATCTTCCCATAGCCGTGAAGAAGATTCAAAAGGCAACCAGAAATCTTCAGCTTTGGAAATTTTATCTTATCCGAAAATATGGGCAAAGGAAATCTTTTAGTTTTGGCAAATCTCCAAAAACTTATTTTCGCAAATCTCCCATAATATTTTCAAGAAATATCCGTTGCAGAAAAATAGCAATCTTGGAGTTTAAAGAAAGTATTCTGGAGATCTTGGCCAACCAAAATGAATTTTCAAAGATAACCGGGTATGGCCACTTCAGTTCAGAAACACCCTAGGCACCCTGTTTGCAGGGTTGTTCGCAACTGGTGTTCTGAAGTACTTAGCGCAAATATCGATTCAAGAGGTGTTTAAAAAGCATTTTCAATATTGGCATATTAACAAGAGTCTAAATAAATAAAACCTATATACCCAAGACTTCTTGTTTTGAATCAGTCATCTTGTCCAAGATTTGTAGAGCTGTTGTGAACATCAAGGCCACCTTGTTTGCTGGGGTTGTTCTTTGCATTGCCAGAGTTCAGGAACATGCCTTACAATCAACTGTCGAGATGATGTTCTTGACTTAATATAGAATCGCCAATTGAAACCTGTTCTAAAAACTTGTTCTCACATGTAGCAAACCAGTTAATACAATAAAGATTACAAACACCAGTTAGGCCTGTTTGGAGATCGTGTTTGGAGCAACATTACTTGGACAAATTTTTACACTTGGATTTGTTATCATCAAAACTTAAATATAATAACTCAACAACAACACTTGAAAAACACTGCCCTGCTTCCCTGCATCAACCGACCATCTTGTTCCAAAGAAATTGTCACCATCCATTTCAAATCAAAGTGACGACATACAAGTAAGCTAACATGACAGACAAGATGACACCTCTTAGTTTAAGGGATAGCAACATCCCCTTAGCAATCATCCAAAAGCCAAAGGGGTAATGCTAGTCCTTGCTCGCTATACGTGGACCAAACTTTCACAGACATTAGACAAAAATCCAGCTCCCTGCCACTGTCTACTAAAGCAAATCATTCAGGATACAAGTTAAACCACCATTCTGTTTACGACCCGTATATTAAGACAATTTACGAATCATAAAATAGATCGCAATACTAAATTGCAACTAGCAAAAGCAGACCAAACCAAAATGTTCCACTTCGTCTAAACCAAGAATAGATTATTATCTTTTACGAAATCATTGACGACACCTGACGTTCATTTATTCATCTCTTCAGATATCATCATTCAGGGATAATTGCATTCACTAATTTTAAAGATTTATATTGATGAGTCTCAGAGTGCTTCACAAATTTTAGATGGTTTCTACAAACTGCAAACATCGGCAGTCCCTCTCAATTGACATTCTACTGGCTCACAATTCTTCATCTGGTACTGCTAAGTTAAACAAATTAATGAGTGTTAACTACCTTCATTTAGCATGGGTTACAGTTTCATAAATCCACACCCAAAAGTAGTGCTAGAAAGAAACAAAAAGAAATCAAACTCAAACAAAATTGAAAATTGAAATCTTCACAAAAAGAACTCAAACTCGAACATATGAAACTAAACTTAAATTATGAGATATCAAGAAAGATATGAACCTGGGGTACAGTTTCACAAATATGCCAATCGGGATTGAAAACCAAGTTCACGTTCAAGAGGCCTGTAATATCCTTTCGAATTCCAGATCTGGAAGAGTTGCAATTGCTAATTCACTCACAATTTGGAGATTATCAAAGTCAATAATCGTGTGTGTGCCACCAAAAAAAAAAAAAACAATCAAACCTGTGTGCTCAAACAAAAAGAAACAGTGTATTCCCCCAAAAATTTAAGAACCAAACATCAATGCCTAGATTCTTTGTTTGATGAAGAAGAAAAGGGATGATCGTTTCTGGGCTTTGCTTACCTGGCTATTTTGATGATCGATTCACAAGCTTTGGGATATTCTTAAATCATTGCCCAGATTATTCTTTGATTTTGAAGCTTCTTCAACCGGAAATCATTGCCCAGATTAATCTATCAATCTCTCCACACAAAATCAAGAAGATAAGCGTAGATCAAGGCTATAGCGAGCTAGGTCTTAAACAATCGTGAGCGCAAGGGACTGAAGATGCTAAGGTATACTGTGTGAATGTTCTAATTTTTTCGTTTTTTGGGGAAGCCACGCAAGTCAATTTCCCAACCATTTTATTTTTACCCAACATGCCTGGTTAGCTATTGATTGTTTTAATTTTAAATTTATTTTTTTATTCTTTTGGCTGCAAATTAAATGTTTATATATAAACGAATATTCAAATATTTTCTATCTTTTTAAAAAATTCCCCACAAGTAATATATTTTGCAAGTTAATTAATTAAGTTTATATCTACATAAAAAAATTGAGTTCCCCACAATTGATAAGTATAGGAAAACGTTTATGACTTCCTCACACTTTTTAAATGTGGAGTTAAGAAAACTATCAAATTTATCATTTTTTTCTCCACACTTCATTAAGTGTAGTGACACAAATGTGGGATGATGCATTATTTTTTTGTTGTGCTCTCTCTCTCTGTCTTCCCTTTCACAAATAAAACCACATTTCTTAAATTAACTAGCCTAACAAGTAGCCCGTAGTGGTGGAAATAGTAGCCATAGCGTGTAACACAATATGTAGAACTATCACGAAAGACCAAGATTGCAGTGGCAAGATGCTATAAAGCACAGAAGTGCTAAGCAAAGAGAATAGGTAGATAGAGATAACATAAAAAATCAAATACGGCAGCAACTAGAGCAGCAAGAACATTAGACAACAACAACCTAATCTGTGACAATAATAAATAATCATTAGCGATGGTGATATAGTAACAACACTAGCTGATTGGACGCTCTTAGACAACCCTCTATTTCTCTTCTTTTTTGGAAACTTGAAAGTGTAAGCTTGGGCCCCCTCATCAAGCTAATGACATATCTAAATCATGGAAATATGTACACAAAGTGATATGTCTATAGACAAAACCTTAAGCTACAATCTAGGAATACAAGCCATTTACAAATCTCTTACAATATCACAACTACATGCCACGTACTTTGATTAATCACATTGACAATTATGTTTCCTAACTTAGTTTTTAAGTAATATAGCATAGACTCCAATATGACTATGAGTGCATCTAGCATATATCTATTACCTAAGACACCTATAGGTAAGCACATGTACGTGCAAATGTAAACACGAAAGGTAGTGTGAAAACTAGTATACCTAATGACCAGAATTAGGAAAGGTGATGCATAATAACCAGAAATTAGCAAAACAACAAGGCCAACAAGCTTAACGGCTAATAAAAGGCATAACCCTAGAGTTTCCTATGAAAATTACCATGTAATACATCCAACTTATA
>JACYFF010003369.1:41955767-41986915 GCA_017589665.1 Selenicereus undatus
CTAAATGTAGATGATTCTTTGGATTTTACAGTTTATAACAATCTATTGGCACTAGAAGTAAAAAATTTAGGAGCCTTAGTAGTTACGCTAAATCATACAATACAATAGCATACTAATTTCTTTTTTGTCAATAAGGTAGAGTAGAATCACTAACCTTGCAAACTGAATGTTGTTGACCTATTTTCATTGAGTAAAGCTAGCCCTTTTCTTGGTGGAGGAGGTATTTGGCTTGTAACTTCTTGAATGCCCCTAGGTGCCAGTGCCCCCTTGGAACACATCAGCAGCCATGTCATCATTAAAAAAATACATCGTCAAGAAAAGAAAATAAGTTGATACAAGTCCACATTTTGATGTGACAGCGAGCGATTAGGAACTCTCTATCACTATCAATAACCTTTTTTTTGTTTATGGATAATTATCTTTTCATTTTTTTAGGGAAAAAGTCACACTTATCTTTTTATTATTGGCAATAACGCTTTAATTTTTGTGGTAATCATTATCAGTTATCTTATTTTTCACGTTGTGGTTGTCAGGGTTTAGAGTTCGGGGTTTAGAGTTTGGGTTTAGGGTTTGGCGTTTAGGGCATCAAGAATAACATATGCTTTTACCTTTTGATTTGTGAATTGAACCAGCTCAGTCAATTCTACCACTTCTTTATATGTTTTAGTTTCTCCATGACCATCATAAAGTCATATACAAGAATTGTCAAAATACCATAATTTCTTAATACTATGTACGCAACCAATGTCCTCCTTAGGAACAAAAGCAATCTCTACTTTTAGAAGTCTATTAGAATGGAACGGTAGTAGTTCCCCCACAGTAAGTAATATTTCCTTCTTTCATGACAAAAGCCCTCTAAATTTTAACTCAATATTTAAAAGCACTATCTCTGTCCGCCTAAAAAAAACGGAGTTATGTGATCTTTAATGTATCATAATGAAGACATATTATCAAAACCATGTAAATTAATTGCTTAAAATTCTTTGACATATTGATTATAATCTTTTTGATAATTTATAAAGTATAACTTTAATTTAAAAAGACAAACAAAAAACATAATACCTGATATATATATATGTGCAGCCAACCCTTAACAGAGTAAGATAAATATTAAGAATCACATATCACAATCCAACGATTGTTCCAAACTAAATGTAGATGATTCTTTGGATTTTACAGTTTATAACAATCTATTGGCACTAGAAGTAAAAAATTTAGGAGCCTTAGTAGTTACGCTAAATCATACAATACAATAGCATACTAATTTCTTTTTTGTCAGTAAGGTAGAGTAGAATCACTAACCTAGCAAATTGAATGTTTTTGACCTATTTTGATTGAGTAAAGCTAGCCCTTTTCTTGGTGGAGGAGGTATTTGGCTTGTAACTTCTCTTATGCCCCTAGGTGCCAGTGCCCCCTTGGAACACATCAGCAGCCATGTCATCATTAAAAAAATACATCGTCAAGAAAAGAAAATAAGTTGATACAAGTCCACATTTTGATGTGACAGCGAGCGATTAGGAACTCTCTATCACTATCAATAACCTTTTTTTTGTTTATGGATAATTATCTTTTCATTTTTTTAAGGAAAAAGTCACACTTATCTTTTTATTATTGGCAATAACGCTTTAATTTTTGTGGTAATCATTATCAGTTATCTTATTTTTCACATTGTGGTTGTCAGGGTTTAGAGTTCGGGGTTTAGAGTTTGGGTTTAGGGTTTGGCGTTTAGGGCATCAAGAATAACATATGCTTTGACCTTTTGGTTTGTGAATTGAACAAGCTCAATCAATTCTGCCACTTCTTTCTATGTTTTAGTTTCTCTAAGACCATCATCAAGTCATATACAAGATTCGTCAAAATACCATAATTTCTTAATATTATGTACGCAACCAATGTCCTCCTAAGGAATAGAAGCAATCTCTACTTTTAGAAGTGTCTTAGAATGGAACGGTAGTAGTTTCCCCACAGTAAGTAATATTTTCTTCTTTCTGGACAAAAGCCCTATAAATTTTAACTCAATATTTAAAAGCACCATCTGTGCCAGCCTAAAAACAACAGAGTTATGTGATCTTTAATGTATCATAATGAAGACATATTATCAAAACCATGTAAATTAATTGCTTAAAATTCTTTGACATATTGATCATAATATTTTTATAATTTTTAAAGTATAACTTTAATTTAAAAAGACAAGTAAATAACATAATACCTGATATATATATGTGTAGCTAACCCTTAACAGAGTAAGATAAATATGAAGAATCACATGTCACAATCCAATGATTGTTCCAAACTAAATGTGGATGATTCTTTGGATTTTATAGTTTATAACATTCTGTTGGCATTAAAAGTGAAAAATTTAGAAGCCTCAGTAGTTATGCTAAATCATACAATACAATAGCATACTAATTTCTTTTTTGTCAATAAGGTTGCGTAGAATCACTAACCTTGCAAATTGAATGTTGTTGACCTATTTTCATTCAGTAAAGCTAGCCCTTTTCTTGGTAGAGGAGGTATTTGGCTTGTAACTTCTTGTATGCACCTAGGTGCCCATGCCCCCTTGGAACACATCAGCACCCATGTCATCATTAAAAAAATACATTGTCAAGAAAACAAAATAAGTTGATACAAGTCCACGTTTTGAAGTGACAGCGAGCGGATAGGAACCCTGTATTACTATCAATAACCTTTTTTTGTTTATGGATTTTTATCTTTTCATTTTTTTAAGGAAAAAGTCACACTTATCTTTTTATTGTTGGTAATAACGCTTTAATTTTTGTGATAATCATTATCAGTTATCTTATTTGTCACGTTGTGGTTGTCAGGGTTTAGAGGTCGGGGTTTAGGGTTTGGGTTTAGGGTTTGGTGTTTAGGGCATCAAGAATAACATATGCTTTGACCTTTTGATTTGTTAATTGAACCAGCTCAATTAATTCTACCACTTCTTTCTATGTTTTAGTTTCTCTAAGACCATCATCAAGTCATATACCAGATTTGTCAAAATACCATAAATTCTTAATATTATATACGCAACCAATGTCCTCCTTATGAATAGAAGCAATCTCTACATTTAGAAGTCTATTTGAATGGAACGGTAGTAGTTCCCCCACAGTAAGTAATATTTCCTTCTTTCTTGACAAAAGCCCTCTAAATTTTAACTCAATATTTAAAAGCACCATCTCTGCCCGCCTAAAAACAACGGAGTTATGTGAGCGTTAATGTATCATAATGAAGACATATTATCAAAACCGTGTAAATTAATTGCTTAAAACTCTTTGACATATTGATCATAATCTTTTTGATAATTTATAAAGTATAACTTTAATTTAAAAAGAAAAATAAATAACATAATACCTTATATATATATGTGCAGGTAACCCTTAACAGAGTTAGATAAATATTAAGAATCACATATCACAATCCAATGATTGTTCCAAACTAAATGTAGTTGATTCTTTGGATTTTACAGTTTATAACATTCTATTGGAATTAAAAGTGAAAAATTTAGAAGCCTCAGTAGTTACGCTAAATCATACAATACAATAGCATACTAATTTCTTTTTTGTCAATAAGGTTAAGTAGAATCACTAACCTTGCAAATTGAATGTTGTTGAGCTATTTTCATTGAGTAAAGCTATCGCTTTTCTTTGTGGAGGAGGCATTTCCCTTGTAACTTCTTGTATGCACCTAGGTGCCCATGCCCCTTGGAACACATCAGCATCCATGTCATCATTAAAAAAATACATCGTCAACAAAAAAAATAAGTTGATACAAGTCCACGTTTTGATGTGACAGCGAGCAGTTAGGAACCCGTTATCACTATCAATAACCTTTTTTTCTTTATGGATAATTATCTTTTCATTTTTTTAAGGAAAAAGTCACACTTATCTTTTTATTGTTGGTAATAACGCTTTAATTTTTGTGATAATCATTATCAGTTATCTTATTTGTCACGTTGTGGTTGTCAGGGTTTAGAGTTCGGGGTTTAGAGTTTGGGTTTAGGGTTTGGCGTTTAGGGCATCAAGAATAACATATGCTTTGACCTTTTGATTAGTGAATTGAACCAGCTCAATCAAGTCTACCACTTCTTTCTATGTTTTAGTTTCTCTAAGACCATCATCAAGTCATCTACAAGATTTGTCAAAATAGCATAATTTCTTGATATTATGTACGCAACCAATGTCCTCCTTAGGAATAAAAGCAATCTCTACTTTTTGAAGTCTATTATAATGGAACGGTAGTAGTTCCCCCACTGTAAGTAATATTTCCTTCTTTCTTACCAAAAGCCCTCTAAATTTTAACTCAATATTTAAAAGCACCATCTCTGCCCGGCTAAAAACAATAGAGTTATGTGATCATTAATGCACTATAATGAGGACATATTATGAAAACCATGTAAATTAATTGCTTAAAATTCTTTGACATATTGATCATAATCTTTTTGATAATTTATAAAGTATAACTTTAATTTAAGAAGACAAATATATAACATAATACCTGATATATATATGTGCAGCTAACCCTTAACAAAGTAAGATAAATATTAAGAATCACATATCACAATCCAATGATTGTTCCAAACTAAGTGTAGAAGATTCTTTGGATTTTACAGTTTATAAGATTCCATTGGCATTAAAAGTGAAAAATTTAGAAGCCTCAGTAGTTACGCTAAATCATACAATACAATAGCATACTAATTTCTTTTTTGTCAATAAGGTTGAGTAGAATCACTAACCTTGCAAATTGAATGTTGTTGACCTATTTTCATTGAGTAAAGCTAGCCCTTTTCTTGGTGGAGGAGTTATTTGGCTTGTAACTTCTTGTATGCACCTAGGTGCCCATGCCCCCTTGGAACACATCAGCAGCCATGTCATCATTAAAAAAATACATTGTCAAGAAACGAAAATAAGTTGATACATGTCCACGTTTTGATGTGACAGCGAGCGGTTAGGAAGCCATTATCACTATCAATAACCTTTTTCGTGTATGGATAATTATCTTTTCCTTTTTTTAAGGAAAAAGGCACACTTATCTTTTTATAATTGGTAACAATGCATTAATTTTTGTGATAATCATTATCAGTTATCTTATTTGTCGAGTTGTGGTTGTCAGGGTTTAGAGTTCAGGGTTTAGAGTTTGGGTTTAGGGTTTGGCGTTTAGGGCATCAAGAATAACATATGCTTTGACCTTTTGATTTGTGAATTGAACCAGCTCAATCAAGTCTACCACTTCTTTCAATGTTTTAGTTTCTCTAAGACCATCATCAAGTCATCTACAAGATTTGTCAAAATAGCATAATTTCTTAATATTATGTACGCAACCAATGTCCTCCTTAGGAATAGAAGCAATCTCTACTTTTAGAAGTCTATTAGAATCGAACAGTAGTAGTTCCCCCACTGCAAGTAATATTTCCTTCTTTCTTGACAAAAGCCCTCTAAATTTTAACTCAATATTTAAAAGCACCATCTCTGCCGGCCTAAAAACAATAGAGTTATGTGATCTTTAATGCACCATAATGAAGACATATTATCAAAACCATGTAAATTAATTGCTTAAAATTCTTTGATATGTTGATCATAATCTTTTTGATAATATATAAAGTATAACTTTAATTTAAAAAGACAAATATATAACATAATACCTGATATATATATGTGCAGCTAACCCTTAATAAAGTAAGATAAATATTAAGAATCACATATCACAATCCAATGATTGTTCCAAACTAAGTGTAGATGATTCTTTGGATTTTACAGTTTATAAGATTCCATTGGCATTAAAAGTGAAAAATTTAGAAGCCTCAGTAGTTACGCTAAATCATACAATACAATAGCATACTAATTTCTTTTTTGTCAATAAGGTTGAGTAGAATCACTAACCTTGCAAATTGAATGTTGTTGACCTATTTTGATTGAGTAGAGCTAGCCCTTTTCTTGGTGGAGGAGGTATTTGGCTTGTAACTTCTTGTATGCACCTAGGTGCCCATGCCCCCTTGGAACACATCAGCAGCCATGTCATCATTAAAAAACTACATCGTCAAGAAAAGAAAATAAGTTGATACAAGTCCACGTTTTGATGTGACAACGAGCGGGTAGGAACCCATTATCACTATCAATAACCTTTTTTTGTTTATGGATAATTATCTTTTCAATTTTTTAAGGAAAAAGGCACACTTATCTTTTTATTGTTGGTAATAACGCTTTAATTTTTTTGATAATCATTATCAAGTATCTTATTTGTCGAGTTGTGGTTGTCAGGGTTTAGAGTTCGGGGTTTAGAGTTTGGGTTTAGGGTTTGGCGCTTAGGGCGTCAAGAATAACAAATGCTTTGACCTTTTGATTTGTGAATTGAATCAGCTCAATCAAGTCTACCACTTCTTTCTATGTTTTAGTTTCTCTAAGACCATCATCAAGTCATCTACAAGATTTGTCAAAATACCATAATTTCTTAATATTATGTACGCAACCAATGTCCTCCTTAGGAATAGAAGCAATCTCTACTTTTAGAAGTCTATTAGAATCGAACGGTAGTAGTTCCCCCACTGTAAGTAATATTTCCTTCTTTCTTGACAAAAGCCCTCTAAATTTTAACTCAATATTTAAAAGCACCATCTATGCCCGCCTAAAAACAACGGAGTTATGTGATCTTTAATGTATCATAATGAAGACATATTATCAAAACCATGTAAATTAATTGCTTAAAATTCTTTGACATATTGATCCTACTATTTTTGATAATTTATAAAGTATAACTTTAATTTAAAAACGCAAATAAATCACATAATACCTGATATATATATATGTGCAGTTAACCCTTTACAGAGTAAGATAAATATTAAGAATCACGTATCACAATCCAATGATTGTTCCAATCTAAATGTAGATGATTCTTTGGATTTTACAGTTTATAACATTCTATTGGCATTAAAAGTGAAAAATTTAGAAGCCTCAGTAGTTACGCTAAATCATACAATACAATAGCATACTAATTTCTTTTTTGTCAATAAGGTTGAGTAGAATCACTAACCTTGCAAATTGAATGTTGTTGAGCTATTTTCAATGAGTAAAGCTTTCGCTTTTCTTTGTGGAGGAGGTATTTGGCTTGTAACTTCTTGTATGCACCTAGGTGCCCATGCCCCTTGGAACACATTAGCAGCCATGTCATCATTAAAAAAATACATCGTCAAAAAAAAAAAAAGTTGATACAAGTCCACGTTTTGATGTGACAGCGAGAAGTTAGGAACCCGTTATCACTATCAATAACCTTTTCTTGTTTATGGATAATTATCTTTTCATTTTTTTTGAGGAAAAAGTCAAACTTATCTTTTTATTGTTGGTAATAACACTTTAATTTTTGTGATAATCATTATCAGTTATCTTGTTTGTCACGCTGTGGTTGTCAGGGTTTAGAGTTCGGGGTTTAGGGTTTGGGTTTAGGGTTTGGCGTTTAGGGCATCAAGAATAACATATGCTTTGACCTTTTGATTTGTGAATTGAACCAACTCAATCAAGTCTACCACTTCTTTCTATGTTTTAGTTTCTCTAAGACCATCATCAAGTCATCTACAAGATTTGACAAAATAGCATAATTTCTTAATATTATGTACGCAACCAATGTCGTCCTTAGGAATAGAAGCAATCTCTACTTTCAGAAGTCTATTAGAATGGAACGGTAGTAGATCCCCCACTGTAAGTAATATTTCCTTCTTTCTTGACAAAAGCCCTCTAAATTTTAACTCAATATTTAAAAGCACCATCTCTGCCCGCCTAAAAACAATAGAGTTATGTGATCTTTAATGCACCATAATGAAGACATATTATGAAAACCATGTAAACGAATTGCTTAAAATTCTTTGACATATTGATCATAATCTTTTTGATCATTTATAAAGTATAACTTTAATTTAAAAAGACAAATATATAACATAATACCTGATATATATATGTGCAGCTAACCCTTAACAAAGTAAGATAAATATTAAGAATCACATATCACAATCCAATGATTGTTCCAAACTAAATGTAGATGATTCTTTGGATTTTACAGTTTATAAGATTCTATTGGCATTAAAAGTGAGAAATTTAGAAGCCTCAGTAGTTACGCTAAATCATAGAATACAATAGCCTAATAATTTCTTTTTTGTCAATAAGGTTGAGTAGAATCACTAACCTTGCAAATTGAATGTTGTTGACCTATTTTAATTGAGTAAAGCTAGCCTTTTTCTTGGTGGAGGAGTTATTTGGCTTGTAACTTCTTGTATGCACCTAGGTGCCCATGCCCCCTTGGAACAAATCAGCAGCCATGTCATCATTAAAAAAATACATCGTCAAGAAAAGAAAATAAGTTGATACAAGTCCACGTTTTGATGTGACAGTGAGCGGTTAGGAACCCATTATCACTATCAATAACCTTTTTTTGTTTATGGATAATTATCTTTTCATTTTTTTAATGAAAAAGGCACACTTATCTTTTTATAATTGGTAATAATGCATTAATTTTTTTGATAATCATTATCAGTTATCTTATTTGTTGAGTTGTGGTTGTCAGGGTTTAGAGTTTGGGTTTAAGGTTTGGCGTTTAGATCATCAAGAATAACATAGGCTTTGACCTTTTGATTTGTGAGTTGAACCAGTTCAATCAAGTCTACCACTTCTTTCTATGTTTTAGTTTCTCTAAGACCATCATCAAGTCATCTACAAGATTTGTCAAAATACCATAATTTCTTAATATTATGTACGCAACCAATGTCCTCCTTAGGAATAGAAGCAATCTCTACTTTTAGAAGTCTATTAGAATCGAACGGTAGTAGTTCCCCCACTGCAAGTAATATTTCCTTCTTTCTTGACAAAAGCCCTCTAAATTTTAACTCAATATTTAAAAGCACCATCTCTGCCTGCCTGAAAACAACAGAGTTATGTGATCTTTAATGCACCATAATGAAGACATATTATCAAAACCATGTAAATTGATTGCTTAAAATTATTTAACATATTGATCATAATCTTTTTGAAAGTATACAAAGTATAACTTTAATTTACAAAGACAAATATATAACATAATAGCTGATATATATATATGTGCAGCTAACCCTTAGTAAAGTAAGATAAATATTAAGAATCACATATCACAATCCAATGATTGTTCCAAACTAAATGTAGATGATTCTTTGGATTTTACAGTTTATAAGATTCTCATGGCATTAAAAGTGTAAAATTTAGAAGCCTCAGTAGTTACGCTAAATCATACAATACAATAGCATACTAATTTCTTTTTTGTCAATAAGGTTGAGTATAATCACTAACCTTGCAAATTGAATGTTGTTGACCTATTTTGATTGAGTAGAGCTAGCCCTTTTCTTGGTGGAGGAGGTATTTGGCTTGTAACTTCTTGTATGCACCTAGGTGGCCATGCCCCCTTGGAACACATCAGCAGCCATGTCATCATTAAAAAAATACATCGTCAAGAAAAGAAAATAAGTTGATACAAGTCCACGTTTTGATGTGACAGCGAGCGGCTTGGAACCCATTATCACTATCAATAACCTTTTTTTTGTTTATGGATAATTATCTTTTCATTATTTTAAGGAAAAAGGCACACTTATCTTTTTATTGTTGGTAATAACGCTTTAATTTTTTTGATAATCATTATCAGTTATCTTATTTGTCGAGTTGTGGATGTCAGGGTTTAGAGTTCGGGGTTTAGAGTTTGGGTTTAGGATTTGGCGTTTAGGGCATCAAGAACAACATATGCTTTGACCTTTTGATTTGTGAATTGAATCAGCTCAATCAAGTCTACCAGTTCTTTCTATGTTTTAGTTTCTCTAAGACCATCATCAAGTCATCTACAACATTTGTCAAAATACCATAATTTCTTAATATTATGTACGCAACCAATGTCCTCCTTAGGAATAGAAGCAATCTCTACTTTTAGAAGTCTATTAGAATCGAACGGTAGTAGTTCCCCCACTGTAAGTAATATTTCCTTCTTTCTTGACAAAAGCTCTCTAAATTTTAACTCAATATTTAAAAGCACCATCTATGCCCGCCTGAAAACAACAGAGTTATGTGATCTTTAATGTATCATAATGAAGACATATTATCAAAACCATGTAAATTAATTGCTTAAAATTCTTTGACCTATTGATCATAATATTTTTGATAATTTATAAAGTATAACTTTAATTTAAAAAGGCAAATAAATCACATAATACCTGATATATATATGTGCAGCTAACCCTTAACAGAGTAAGATAAATATTAAGAATCACGTATCACAATCCAATGATTGTTCCAATCTAAATGTATATGATTCTTTGGATTTTACAGTTTATAACATTCTATTGACATTAAAAGTGAAAAATTTAGAAGCCTCAGTAGTTACGCTAAATCATACAATACAATACCATACTAATTTCTTTTTTGTCAATAAGGTTGAGTAGAATCACTAACCTTGCAAATTAAATGTTGTTGACCTATTTTCATTGAGTAGAGCTGGCCCTTTTCTTCGTGGAGGAGGTGCTTGGCTTGTAACATCTTGTATGCACCTAGGTGCCCATGGCCCCTTGGAACACATCAATAGCCATGTCATCATTAAAAAAATACATCGTCAAAAAAAGAAAATAAGATGACACAAGTCCAAGTTTTGATGTGACAGTGAGCGGTTAGGAACCCATTATCACTATCAATAACCTTTTTTTGTTTATGGATAATTATCTTTTCATTTTTTTAAGGAAAAAGCCACACTTACCATTTTATTGTTGCTAATAAGGGTTTAATTTTTGTGATAATCATTATTAGTTATCTTTTTTGTCGAGTTGTGGATGTCAGGGTTTAGAGTTCGGGGTTTAGAGTTTGGGTTTAGGGTTTGGTGTTTAGGGAATCAAGCATAACATATGCTTTGACCTTTTGATTTGTGAATTGAACCAGCTCAATCAAGTCTACCACTTCTTTCTATGTTTTAGCTTCTCTAAGACCATCATCAAGTCATCTACAAGATTTGTCAAAATAGCATAATTTCTTAATATTATGTACGCAACCAATGTCATCCTTAGGAATAGAAACAATCTCTACTTTTAGAAGTCTATTAGAATGGAACGGTAGTAGTTCCCCCACTGTAAGTAATATTTCCTTCTTTCTTGACAAACGCCCTCTAAATTTTAACTCAATATTTAAAAGCACCATCTCTGCCCGCCTAAAAACAATAGAGTTATGTGATCTTTAATGCACCATAATGAAGACATGTTATGAAAACCATGAAAATTAATTGCTTAAAATTCTTTGACATATTGATCATAATATTTTTGATAATTTATAAAGTATAACTTTAATTTAAAAAGACAAATATATAACATAATACCTGATATATATATATGTGCAGCTGACCCTTAACAAAGTAAGATAAATATTAAGAATCACATATCACAATCCAATGATTGTTCCAAACTAAAAGTAGATGATTCTTTGGATTTTACAGTTTATAACATTCTGTTGGCATTAAAAGTGAAGAATTTAGAAGCCTCAGTAGTTACGCTAAATCATACAATACAATAGCATACTAATTTCTTTTTTGTCAATAAGGTTGAGTAGAATCACTAACCTTGCAAATTAAATGTTGTTGACCTATTTTCATTGAGTAGAGCTGGCCCTTTTCTTCGTGGAGGAGGTATTTGGCTTGTAACATGTTCTTCCACATTTCTTCTATACAAATGTTAACTTTTATGAACATTTCATTTTCCACCATTTTTCTGCCCATTTCTACTACGTTAGTGCTTAGAGCATCCACTGTCCATAGGCATGGCACCCAAGAAGAAAGCAAGAACCACTCAAGCGGCGGGGACTTAAAGTCAAGCACCACAACGTGCATTCCGGACCTCCCAAATCTTAACCAATGTAAGAAATCGAGATAATATTCCTAACTCCCTTAGTTTAACACATCCCGACCATGTTGCTCGATACAATATTTTGAGTAGTAAGCTAGTTGTTACTACTTTTTATTATAACCAGGACTTGTTCACCTGATTGGGCTAGTTGGATGACATTAATTGGTTGTTTGCTCAGCGTATGGATCTATTGTTAGAGATTAGGGACCATACCTATCATGACCTCATTGTTGAGCTTTTGAGTACATTGTAGGTGGAGGTCACGAGTGGCCCTTGTTGTCTAGAAGGATACATTTCCTTCTATCTCAATAGGGACTTTTATAAGCTTAATTTGAGTGCCTTTAATAGTATATTTGGTTTTTCATCGAGGATGGACTTGCTTTATCGCCATGCCCCCAAAGACTTTAACCAAAATGCCTTTTCGAATCAAATTTTGGGGATTATTAGTATGAAACAAGCAATTCAAAAGGCATCATTATTATAAACCACTGCATTCGAGTGGCCTAGAGATTACTTGGTTGTGATCTGTTTGTGATAGAGGATAGTTTGAATGTGTCTCACCTGTCTGAATTATATTTCTCGTGTAGCATGCTCCAAGGTCACTGTCTTGACCCAGGTTCTTTCTTGGTCAGCCAGTTACATGGTGCGGCCACTAGCTCCACAGAGAGGATTGTGATTGGGGGCCTCATTACCCCCTAATGCTAGGTCTGCTGGTGTTGACCCGAATCCCTATGATAGAGTTCCTTATTCCGAGTGGTTGAGCTTAGCCGCTTTTGAATAAATGAAGTTTTAGAAGGTGGAGGTTGGGCGTGCTTGTTGGATTTATCTTGGAAAACATCTTATGCCTCTCAATAATGTTGACCTGGTCAATCTTTTCTTTTTACCAGGTGACGAAGCGTTAGCATGACCCACACCATCTTCTCATCCTCCTCACCTAAGGGCTTCAAGTTCATCCCAATCGTCATCCTCCTTTGAGTTTGCTGATGTGCATGCTACCCTTCTGTTCTCCCAAGAGGAGCAAGCATCCCTCATTGCTTATATTCAAATTGAGCATACCACCCTTCGTAACTTTGTTCAAGGGCAACATGATGAGCTCTACGGGATGATTGGTTCCCATAACCAATATTTCTAGGACTTTAGGGCTTGTTTGGAGACTCAGTGTGATTGGAATATTTCTCAACCCCGCCCTCCTTCTTCTCCCCCTCCTCCTCCTTTTTAGTTTCTTCTTTTCTTCACCTTTGATTCTTGTGTCCTTGAGTTAAGGGCAATGCTTTGTCCAAGCATGGGGGAGTTGTGTGTAAATGTGTGCGTGTAATGTGGATGTGTGAATAGTTTACATTTTAGGTCATGCATTTAGGATAAGTTCGTAGTTTTAGTTGATCATTTTGTTTTTCTTTCTATTTTAGGTTTCTTTTCTTGGTTTTAGTTTTATTTTGGTATTTCCAAGTCTTAGTTGCATCTTAAGTTTAGCATGCATAAACTGAAATGAAGAAAAAAAACAAAAAAAAAAGAAAAACAAAAGAAAAAAAACAAAAAAGTAGTAAAAATCCTCTTATGATGAGCCTTAAGACTAAGTAGTTTCTTTAGCTTACTTTAACCCTTTTTATTATGCTCATTTGTGAATAAAATGTTCGATTATAAGTTTTTAAAATGTGCTTCATGTTTTGATCGTCATGCTAATTGCGATTCGATTACTCAATGATTTTTGTACAAATATTTGGCACATGAGAGCGAATGAGCTAGTTGAGCCTAAATAGTCGTCCCATGACATTTTGATCCTAATTGGACTAATTCTTCATTTCGGTTTCATATTCTTTTTCATGTGTGGATCTTCCTAGATTTCAAATCTCTAGAACTTGCCTTGATTCTTGTTCAAGTTCACATTTAGCATGCACATTTAGGCCATATGATTGAGACATTCTTTGAATTTATGAGCTACATTGACCAAATGGCCACCTTTATTATGTCCGTTGCTACCCCCTATGAGCCTTGACATCATTTTCTTAATGTACCTTGGCCAAATATATATCTTACCATTTAGCCAAGACTATAAAGTTTTGTTAGTGATTGGGAGTAGTTTCTGGATAGTGATATTTTTGTTTGGTGTGATTTGTTTGGATGTGATATGGGACTTATATGGCCTTTCCGTTGGTGAAAATTAGGTTAGATTTTGTAAGTTGTTAGAAAAGTGTTGAAAAGTGCATAATTTCCTGATAAGTCCTTAAAGTGCACTCTATTTTGAGGTCATCTTGTGCTATTTTTAGAGAGAATCATGTTTTTTATGATATATTGTGTACTCCTTTTTCTGTTTTATGTTTGCATAAGTTTCTTTTCTATGATTTATAGGTTTTTAGATCATTTCACCTAGAATTTGACCATAAATGAGTGTAGCTTGATCCCCACGGACACCCCCAATCATTATGCCTGTGGAAGGAAGAAAGAACATAAGAGTATCGATACAGAGCTCACCATTGACAGTCTGTGGTGAAACCATAACTGCAAGTCCATTTTTGCTTTCCTTCATCGTGTGGCTGAGGTTGCCCGAGTTTTTCTTTAAATAGGGTCATTTCTTAGCAGATTGGAAGGAGACACTGCAAAAAAGATAACACTTACTCTCTAGTTTTCATATTCTTTTCCATTTTTCTAAGGTTAGTTTTAGATTTGTAGTTAGTTTTAAGCATAAGTTATGGAGACGTGATTGTTGTTTTGGAGCCCTTGCAAGGTTGGGAAACCCTTAAAGGATCTCCAATTGTGCTAAGTTTTCTTCTCTCAAACTTTATTTAGTTGTTGGTATTTTAGGTATGTTTGAGTGGTTTTCTCAAACTAGGGATTGTTAGCTAAGTATTGATGTTGGAATCTCTCATTTTTATTTACTTGTGCTTGATCTTGATTAGAATTCGTTCAATTCTATCTTGTGTGTGAAATTGTTGTGGCTGAATTTTGGCCACATTTAATTACTAATTCTAAATACTTAACGGAAGGACTAAAAGGTGAAACTTGCTTTTTGATTGATGAGATAAGACTTGACTTAGTAGTACTTGAGAAAGATTCGCTTGTTAAGAAGACCTTTAGCGAACAAAATCCATAATTTAGACTAAATAAGGACATTTGAAAGAAAGATAATTGGTTAGGTTACGAAATTCATTTTACTTCGAAAGAAAATATTGAATTCTAAATGCAATTGCACCCTTTTCTATCTCCCATTATAGATCAAGTACATGAGATATTCCTTTGATCCACATCTTTACTTGGTGAAACAAATGCCTAGCTATTTTAAATTAATTGAATTTTTCAATTACATTATTACGTCGTGAAACACTCAATTGAAATTTGCTTACTTAGCACATTTGTAGGACATAACTCAATAGACTACGATTAGTATCTATGGGAACAATATCTTTCCTAAGCTATAAGACCCGTGCACTTGCAGGCATTGGTCATTTCCCGTTCATAATCCTTCTCTTTGGGAAAAAAAAAAGAAAAAACGACAAGAACAAAAAAGAGACAAAAGAAGAATGATGAATAATAAAAAAAAGAAGCAAAGAAATACAAGGATTTAGCATTGGTTCCATATTCTATATACTTCAAGTCTTTCTCTCATTGTTGACCCACTGGGGGTGATTTTATTTGTTTGAAATGTATTGGTACAAGAAGTATCTTTTATGGAAAGTTGGGTGAACATGATTTATACTCATAGTCTTTGGCTTGAGCTCCATAAATCCTAATATATTTGTTGCCCACTTACCTTGACTTATAGCCCTGTTACAGCCCTCATGATTGCCTAGTGTGTTTTGCATTTTAGTGGTGGCAAATTGTTATGTTTTAGCAAGCTTATGGTAGATTTGATTCTTTTCATCAAGATTTGAGAGAACCGTATTATGCTTTAAACACATGAGTGATGAGTGCTTCATTACTAAAGTGAGGGTATACCGGTTCTTTTATCTCTACCTATTATATGTGCCAATATGATTATTTAAGTTGATTTGGGTGATTGATTCAATATTTTATGTGATGGTGCTTGCTCTTATTTCCAAAACTTCCTTTTTATGTATTTTGCAATGTTTTCAATCACTTTTAGGCTAACTTCTTGAGTTGATTTGGCTACTAATGTTGCTAGCATTGTTTACTTGAGGCGGTTCTTCATCATAGCGTAGGTTTCATAGTTGGTTGGGGACAAGCAACAGTTCAAGCATGGGGGACTTTGATAAGTGCTTAGAGTTTACTTCATTTTGGGGTCATTTGTTGTATTTTTAGGGAGATTTATGAGCTTTATGTTATAATCTACACTCCTATTCTTATTTTACCCTTGGATATGATTTTGTTCTGTGTCTTACGGTTTTTTTTATCCTTGTTGTCCTGGCTTGGACCCCTAATTTAGTATGATTTGACCTCCACAGATGCCCTTAAGTCACCATGCTCTCGGAGGAAAAGAAGAGCCATAGAATTCTAAGACGGAGGTAACCACCGACCTTCTATGGTAAAGGCCATGGTCAGTGGTGAACCTAAAACTGTTTGCCTCTTCGTCTTCCTTCATCTTATGGCTAAGGATGCTCGATTTCAAGCTTAAAAGTGGATGTTCGGTTGTAGAGATTAGGAAGAATTGATATCACCACACTCATCCCTCACATGTATTTCATTAGAATTAGGATTCTTAGTTTGTATTTTTAGAGCAAGAGAAGAATTGAAGAAAAGCTTTGCCTTGTGAGGTTCGAAGATTGGGACGTCATTGGAGAATCACCATTATTGCGAACCTTTCTTCCCCTTAGTATTCTTCTAGAACTCTTGTTTTAGATTGTTGATAATTCTAAACATAGGTGAATATTTTGCTTAATTTATGGATTTGTTAGCCAAAGTATTGATGTGGCATTGTTAATCTCCAATGGTTGTGCTTTTTTTGTTTTATAATGAATGAACTCTTCCTTGTGATTGAAGTGTTGTGAGTACAGTTTTGGCCAAATTTGCTTGCTTATGCTAGATAGTTGAGTTAAGTTTCGAAAGGAGAAATTTGCTATTTAATCGAAAGATACAACTTGATTAGCAATACTTAAAAAAAGATTTGCTTGTTAAGAGAAAACTTTAGCTAATAAAAACATACAACTTAGACTAAGAAAAGGGCATTTGAAAGAATGTTAATTGGACTAGTTTAGGCAATTTAGCTTTTTTCAAAAGAAAAGACCGAACTTTAGATCGATTGCACTCCTTCCAATCATCCATTCTCAGTGAAGTGCATGGCTTAATCCATGGATCCAACTCTTTACTAGGCGACACAACTCCCTAGATATTTTAATTCGATTGAATTTCCCAACCAGTTGATTGCATAATCCAAACAACCTATAGGAACCTGTTTGCTTACCTTTTTTAATATGTCAAAACTCGGTAGATCATATTCGGTATATGTAGGAACGACATTTATACTAAAGTACAACACTTCTATGCTTGTGGTTGTGTCAGCGAGGTACACTTTTAGAAACAAATGTTTGAAAATCATTCCCAACTTATATTTAATTTATTTGTGAATAAGCTAAACAATGGTATCAAATAGGTGATTTACAGTAGCCCTCACTCCCCAAAAAGACATAATCAATTAAATGCAGCAAAATATAACGAATGCATTAAATGCATACTTTAATTAGATCACTAGGAATTAAACCCCCAAAACATGTCATGTGTTGCCTCCCTAAGAGGGGGAGAGAGAGGGTGGGGGGGCGGAGAGAGTTTTAGAGGGATTAAAAGAAAGCGAGAATGATTAAGAAGCCAAAGAAAGGGATAGAAAGAGTTTGGTCGCACTACAACACTATAGCTGGCACCATTTTTGATCTCTTTAAAGCATAAAAAAGAAAGAAAGAAAGGGAGCAAAGAAAGACCTTGCATCAATGTTGAAGAACAAATAAGTAGGATGGAGAAGGAAGTATAAAAGAGAGGATAATAAAGCATTTACTAGATTGTTATCACTAGGGTTAGGATTATTCGTTCCAAACTAAAGTTTAGGCTTTATCAGCGGTAACATGCTTTGTTTACTTCCAATTGCAGCTCGATTGAAAGTCTTGCGTATAGAAAAATAGGGGTCGAGGCCCCTTGATGTTTTTCTTATTTTTTCTTGTTTTTAAATGGTCTATTATCATCTATAAAGCATTGGCTTTGTGTGGTTTTCACCTCGATTTGAAGGTTAGAACTTCTTAGAAAAGCACGAGCCCTAAGAATGGGCTACGCTTGCCCATTCCAAGGCATAATAGGGTGGGCTTCGGGCCTATACGGGCCTAGGCATGCCATGAACGTGCCTTTATAAACATAGCTTCTCACTCACTACTCATTTTATCTCTCAGCTTCTTAAATTTCTTTTCTTGTTATTCTAACTAACGAAATTCCTCCCATCCCCTGGTATTTCATCTTATCATCTCCATTACTCATATTCAATCACCATCATCAAATCATTCATCACCATTGATGGAGATAAGCCTAGTTCTAGTTAAGCTCAACCAAACATTTCATTACATAGCATTCAAGCACTAATTCCGAAGGTCATAAATCAACATCACAGTTCAGCTAATTATTTAAGCTCGCAAATAGAGCCACTATTTTGCCACTTAATCCATTCAGCACTGGAGTTATTTTGGGGAGTAACTTAGCTCATTTACTAGATCACATATCACCTAACAAATGATAGCTATGACCCAACATTTTGTGGTAGTGAAGCATACTAATTCACCTAAGTCAGTGCACTATCCCAGTTTCCAGCTCAGCTTGGCAATATTTTGGTAAGTCAACTTTGGCTCCATTTTGCAACAACCTTTTGGCTCGTTTAAATATATGAAACCTTTTAAAAAATATTACCCCAAATGCCCTCAAAACTATAGGCTGAGATCATATTACATCAGCCATTAACCAACCCTAAATCAAGGGAAATCCCCTTTGGTCCATTAAATCACAAGCTGTTGTCTGCTTGTATCTACCCAGGGAATTATCAAGGCTTGAGGCTACAACTTGCTATAAATAATCATCATTAGCAAGGCTTAGCTCTTACATAAACTTGACACCTCGTTGATGGAGACTAGTAAGTTGAACATGTGTGAAAGATCAAGTTATACCTGTTATTTAAAGGCTAGTTTTGTTAAACTTTTTGTTCATTGCTTTTATAATCTAATACTCTGGTATAGCCATTGAGAGAGGAAGTGAGGCCTAGTTTTAAAACCCTAATTTTCAAGTTGTAATACTGAGTTGATAATTAATGAAAGTAGAATATTATTCCTTCGTTCAAAATTCTATCGAGCATATCCTACAACTCGGTCATTATAGGTGTTGTCCTAGTGAGTCTTAGTGGATGAATGGTGATGAGTCTTATACATTCAATTTTGCAAGGGATTTGAATCCATCTTGGTGGTGAATCCTATCTAAACTTGGTTTAGTTTACATTGTTTTTTTTATCCAAACCTTTTAATTGCAGTTCAATCTATAAGTGAGCGTCAAGAGTTTTGGTTTATCACATTTATTCTTGAAATCTTGCCTAGTTAACCATCCTATTTGGTATTACAGTTCATGCTATTCTCCTAGGCTTGAACCTTAATGACAAACACATCCCTTGACCCAAACACATAACTGCACAAAACCTGTTTGATTATCTAGGCAAGATGAATAGTAGTATGACTTTGGACGAAAAGTTTAAGGATTTACTGAAGAAATTTGAGGATTTGGAAAAGCAAAATAAATATATGAGAAAGCAGCTTAGGAAATCCTCAAGAATAAGAGGGGAGCCATGCATTCTGATATAGTAAGCTCTGTAGGGCAGTCCCATAGGGAAATTAAAACCAAGGAACCCTTTTGGCACTGCCTGTGACGATGATTTTGAACCTTGGGCTGCAAGAGGCAAAAGACATCAATAACATCAGTCTAGCCATGATATCAAAATAGAAGTTCTTGAGTATGACGGAAAGCTTGACCTAGATGAGTTTCTTGACTGGTTGCATATGGTTGAAAGAGTCTTTGACTACAAAGATATGCTTGTAGATAACAAGGTTAAGCTAGTGGGTTTGAGACTGAGGAAGTATGCCTCTCTCTATGGACCAACTTATGTACTTAAAAAGCCAGGAGAGGGGAGGCAAAAATGAAAACTTGGGCCAAGATGAAATCCAAGCTCAAGAATAGGTTCTTACCCCCTACCTATCTTTAAGATAACTATTCTTAGTTGCATAGTTTGAGATAAGGCATTATGTTACTTGAAGAGTACATAAGATAGTTTGAAAAACTCTTGATCAAATGTGATTTACAAGAACTAGAAGACTAGACCATAGTGAGGTACCTCAGTGGTTTAGAACCTACGTACTCTTATGTTGTATAACTAAATCAGTATACAACTTTTGAAGCTATTTATGTGTTTGCTCATTGCGTTGAGCAACAAAAAATGTCCAAATTCATCAAGAAAAAGGCACCAATGCCTTTTCTTAAAATTTAACCTTTCAATAAGGGGACCACTTAGTTGACCCCTAAACCTACTGGGAGCTCATCCCAGATTGCTACTAACACCCCAGCCCCGTAAAACAAATGCCCATTAGGCTATAATACTAATAGGAGATATTATAAATGTCATAGATTGGGACATATTGCTTCTAACTATCCCAAAAAAAGGGTGGTTTCTGTAGTAGAGTACCAAGTTAAAAAAGAGGAAGAGATGGAGGAAAAAGGGGAGTTCTGCTTGATAGAAAAGCAAGAAGGAGAGGAGGTGGTTACTGAACCAGATGAGGGAGAAATATTTGTGAACAGGAGAGCTCTTAATGCCCAAAGAATTGCCAAGGATGAACAAGGGGGAAATATTTCCCACAACAGGTATATTATCCAAGATAAAGTCCGCTTCTTAATCATTGATAGTGCGAGCTACTCAAATGTGGCCCCTATTACCATGGTAGAGAAGCTGGGGTTGCATACTTCAGCGCACCCTTACCCCTACAATGTTCAGTGACTAAGCAAGCCAAACGATTATAAATTAACTCAAGATGCTTAGTAGCCACTTTCAATTGGCAAGAGTTATCTTGATGAATTCTAGTGTGACATAATCCCTATGTATGTATGTCTTATCCTTTTCAGAAGGCCCTAGTTGTCTAACACGAGAGCAACCCATGATGCGTACCTGGACACCTACTCATTTACCAAGGAAAATAACACTATCCCCTTTAGCTCTAGATCAATTACCCAAACATAAGCCTCCCAAACCCTCTGATTGAACTAAGTTGCTCCTTACTCTAGTGAAGCGTAACCTCAAGGCTTCACAGTATCAAGTTAGACCATTCAAGTAATGAATTCTACAAACAAAACCTGACAAAGAAGAGACACAACCTTTACCACTACACGCCAAAGCCATGCTTGGCTAGTGTACACATGTTTTCCTTAAGGATATTCCTCCTAGCCTTCCACCTAAAAGAACTATCCGATGTCATATTGATTTGATTCTAAGGGCTATCCTACCCAACAAACTAGCCTAAATGATGAACCCTAAGAACATACAAGAAGTGAAAAGCCAAGATGGGGAATTAGTAGCCGAGGGAAAAGTGAGGCAGAGCTTGAGCCCATGTGCTGTGCCAGCCCTACTTGTGCCCAACAAAGATGAGAGTATGAGGATGTGTGTGGACACTAGAGCTATCAACATGATCATTATCAAGCATAGACACCCAATCCCAAGGCTAGAAGACATATTGGATGAGCTCTATAGGTCTAAGGTCTTCTCTAAGGTGGACTTGAGAAGTGGATACTATTAGAACAGGATCAAGGATGGTAATGAATAGAAGACTACCTTTAAAATTAAAGGAGGCCTGTATGAGTGGTTAGTTATGCCATTTGGCCTCTTCATTGCACCCAACACCTTTATCAAGCTTATGAACCAAGTGTTCAAACCCCTTTTTGGTAGATTTGTTGTTGTGTACTTTGATAATATCCTAATCTACAACAAGATAAGATAAGTACACCAATTATCTTAAGCAAGTGATCCAGGCCCTTAGGAGGGGGAGACTATAAGGTAAGCTCAAGAAGTGTATATTATTTGCTCCTGAGGTCACATTCTTGGGTTATATAGTTATTGCTAATGGTGTCTAGGTACATGAGAGCAAGGTGGAGGCTATTAGGAGTTGGCTATTGGCTAACTCTTAAAAGCATCCATGATGTGAGAAGTTTTCATAGGTTAGCTTCATTTTACAAGAGGTTTATCGAAAGTTTCAACACCATTATAACACCAATGATTGAGGTGATCAAGGGAACTTCTTTCCAGTGGAACCCTAAGGCCTAATAGGCCTTTGAAGAGGTCAAAAGAAAATTGACTTAAGCACCAGTTATAGCATTGCCATGGTTTGGGAAGATATTTGAGGTTAAGTGTAATGCCTCTAGGGTAGGCATTGGAGGAGTTTTAATTCAGGAGCGCAGACCTCTAGCTTGTTTCAGTGATATGCTATGTGACTCTAAAAGAAAATATTCAACATATGATAAGGAATTCTCTGGCATCATAAGATGCTTTAAGCATTGGAGTCACTATCTTACACCTAATGAGTTTATACTCCACTCTGATCATGACGCCCTAAAGTACATCTGGGGAAAACATAAACTCAATGCTAGGCATGTAAAGTCGGTGAAGTATGTTCATTCATTCTATTTCACCATTAAACACAACTCAGGAAAGATGAATTAGGGAGAAGATGCACTATCTCGGACGCACCTTCTCGTATTTCACCTTGAAACCTATGTCTTAGGTTTTGAGCATCTTACATCATTGTATAAGTAGGATGAAGACATCAAGGAGATTTATAAGAGTTGTAAGTAGAAGTCCAAAGGAGATTTCCTAGTCCAAGATCGGTATTTGTTTAAGGGAGCAAGGCATTGTATCCCTAAATGTGGCACAAGGGAGATGCTAATTGTGAAATTCCATATAGGACCCTAGCTAGCCATTATGGTGAGAATAAGATAACAATTATACTCAAGGAGCATTACTATTAGCCAAGCACGTCCAAAGATGCTCAAGGCATCATTATGAGGTGTGCTAAGTGTCAACTGGCAAAGAGTCATTCATTACCTTAAGGACTCTATACCTCTCTCCCGGTTTGTTAGGCCCCATAGATAGATGTGAGCATGGACGTTATATGAAGACTAGCAAGAACCTAAAGGGGAAAAGATTTAGTCTTTATGCTTGTCAACAAGTTCTCAAACATGGCACATTTCTTAGCTTGTTTTAAGACCAATAATGCCACCCATATCGCTGAACTCTACTTCAGGGAAGTCATGAGGCTTCATCATCCCTAGGTCTATGATTTCAGATAGAAATACCAAATTCCTTAGCCACTTCTGGATTACTCTTTGGAAGAATCTTTGCACCAAGATCAAGTTCATCACCACATGACATCCACAAATTGATGGTCAAACTGAAGTTAGCAATATAACTCTACAGGCACTCTTAAGAGTATTGATCAGAGCTCAAGTCAAAGCTTGGGATCTCTTGCTACCTCATGTGTAGTATATATATAATAGAGCACCTTACAACACCACTAGTGTGTCTCTATTCAAAGTAGTTTATGAGATTAACCCTCACCACAAGTGATCTGGTCCCAAGAACTGCTGAGGGGAAGCTTAGTGTGGAGGTTGAAAAGAGAATTAAGGAGATCCAGGAGTTATACGACAAGGTTAGGGAGAGGATTAAGAAGACTAATGCTAGTTATCAAGCTAATACCAATAAGCATAGGAGGAAAGTGATCTTCTAACCTAGAGATCTTATATGGGTCCACCTAAAGAAGGAAGAGGTTCCCTTAAAAGAGAAAGTCGAAGCTTAGCCCAAGAGTAGGTGGACCATTTGATGTCTTGGAATGGATTAATGACAATGTCTATAGAATTGAGCCCTCAAGAGATAATAAGGTGTCAACCACTTTTAATGTGGCACATTTGAGCCCTTATTTGGATGATGTTCCCCATGATAATTTGAGGAAAAATTCTCATCAACAAGAAGAGCATGATTGAGATCACCCCAGTGCTAACTAAGCTCAACCAGACATTCCAGCTAACTTAGGAGGTCATAAATCAAGGTCACAGGCTACCTAATCATTTAAGTTGGCCAATCAAGCCACTATTTTATTTTGGGAGTGACTTAGCTCATTTAATGGCTCACATATCAGCTAACAAATTATAGAAGTTGCCTCTACATTTTGTGGCAGCGAGGCAGAATAATTCAATAAGGTTAGTGCACTGTCCTAGTGTCCAGCCTAGCCTAGCAGTATTTTGTTGAGTCAACTTCGACTCTATTTTGTAATAATCTATTGGACTATGTAAGGATGGGAAAACTTGCTAAAAATGTTATCCCAAATTGCCCCTAAAATACAGACTAAGATCAGATTGCATCAGCCATTAACCAGCTCAAAATCAAAGTAAATCCCTTTAGTTCATTAGATCACAGGTTGCTGCCACTAGCATCTGCCTAGGGCATTATCAAGGCTTAAGGTTGGAACTTTCTGCAAATAATCATCATTAGCAAGGCTTAGATCTTACGTAAACTTAACCCCTCATTAATGAAGATTAGCAAGCTGAATAGGTGTCAAAGATCAGGCTACACCTATTGTTTAAAGGTTGTTTTTCTTAAACTTTTATTTGCTATTTTTATAATATTATGTGCTTTAGTTTACCTATTGATAGAAGGAGTGAGGCTTAGTTTAAAACCCTCATTTTTATGTTGTAATACTCAGTTGATAAATCATGAAAGTAGATCACTGCTCCTTCACCCATCCTCTCTGGCTTATCCTACAACAAGACCATTATAAGTGGTGTCCTTGTGACTCTTAGGGGCTAAATGGCGATGTGTCTTATCCGTTCAAGTTGCTAAAGGCCCTAAATTCGGCAAGGAGGTGAGTCTTATCCAAACTTAGTTTAGTTCATGTTATTTCCATCTATTCAAGTTGTCAAGTTTTAGCTTAGTTTGTAAGTGTGCTAATAGTTTTGGTTTGTCACACTTATTCTTGAAACCTTGACGGGTTAACCATCAACTGTCAATTAGTTATCTCCCCTTTTTTCTTATTCACACATATCTACTAGGTAACAATGGAACTTCAATCACCCCTTCGGTGGTTACAAGGGCTTCACAAGGACTTTAATTTAAGGATTAATGGAAGCTATGGTTTGAATTTGTTCGAATAAATTAGTGCTCCAGGATCAATTAATCAAAGTAGGAAGTAACGAGTAGGAAGTAGAGTCACGAGTTGATTAAACTAGGAGTAAAGTAGAATTTACAGCTTTAGAGTTTTGTTTCTAGTTCTTTGCGATTTCATCAAATTTGAGATCCCGTCTCTAGCCCCAAGAATTTAGGTAATTGACTTGGGTCCACTTAATTTAACTGATTGTTGGGATTTTTGTATTAAATTTATAGGTTTCTTCACTCAATTTTAGATATGTTTCCTACCTGGTTCAATTTTTATGCTATGTTCATTTATGGTTCTATGGCCATTATTAAATTTGATCTTTTGTTATTATTTTCTTTGCTCAAGGTACTGTTTTTGGGGTAATGATTTCACTATGAGAAAGCCTCCATTGAAGCACTCCAAGACTGAGTATTCACTTTTAATACTCGTAATGCCTTATATAATCCTTTGATTTTGTTTTACATGCTAATTTGTCTCGTAACTACCGTTGAAGATGATTTGACAAAGTAGAGCAATCTTTTATTCCTTTTTTATATTGTTGTTTCCCATGGAAGAAATTGGGTAAGTCTTCTTGATTTTGATCTAATTTATTTCATTTGTAAGCATGTAGGTAGCCAAGTCAAAGTCATCAACATAGTTTGGTTGTTTGTCATTTTAGTCAATTTGTATTCGTCTATGTGTAGTAATTTAGTACTTCATTCTAGTGACCTAAATTTACATCCTGTCTCGATGGATCAACCCCCAAGTGTTAAGATGATAGTTGTCTGCTTGCAGTTTTCTTAAAACATTTTGAAAATTATTCAACATCATGCATCCAAGCTCCTCTTTGAACTTCTACTTACTCCATTAATGGCATTAAGGGTAAATTACATGGAATAAAGACAAATGGGATGCTTGGATAACCATATCTAAAATCTTTTCAGACAAACATCAATTTTCAAATTTATACATGAGAACCCCATCTAACAGCTTTCTATTTAGCTATTAATATGGGTTGATATTTAAAGGCCTTCCATGCATAGCAACTGAAATGAAACAAGTCAAGGCCATATCAATGCAGTCAAGTAAAATTAATTTCATTCTGCTACATAATGGATGTCAAAGCATTAAAGAATTAATGTAATTAGGAGAGCACCCTTCGTATTAAGATAAGCATAGTATGGCTTAAGCGTACGTAACATCAAGTTGTCTCCACTACAAATAAAGTTGCTTCCCTCCACATTTAATTTTACTAATAACTACACTTATAAGTGTAGAAATAGTAGTTGCCCACACTTAGGCTAAATGTGGGGAAGTTAAGTGTGTGGAAGTGTTCTCCACACTTAATGAAAATGCGGGTAGAGATATATTCCCCACTCTTACAAATGTGGAGTAAGTACTAATTACCCACATTCTATGTGTGGTCATTTTACGCTATGCCCACTCTGGGAGGTGCAAGAAGTTATAATTTCCCCCACACTTATAAGTGTTATTAGTGTCGTTTTAGTTTTTAAAAAAATAATGCTGGTAATTAGTATAAAACTTATTAAATTAAAAATAGAAAAATTGTATACAATTGTTCTTTTTTTAATTAATAAGTTTTATACTAATTAACAGCATCACCCTCCATAAATAAATAAAACTAGAATTGTATAATATAGATCGATACAATTATTCACCAATTAACAAACCAACTAAATTAAAATAGATTAAACATCAATTAAATAAATTACACATTAGTGCCTGGGAAAAAAAAATTGTCGACATAGCAACAAAGACTAAGCAAATCAAAATTAAATATTGTTGCATTGTTTTGAACCCATCCTGCTAATTTTTTTTATTGTAGCTAGTTGATTGAACATTTTATGCAAAAGTACTTGCTTTATATCCTACTTAAAACTATACATTGAAAACATGCCTAACTTCCAAGAATATATAAAAAAATCTCCATGTTTGTTTTCTTCATTGAGAGATGTTAGCTCTAATACAACTTGTTAGACAAATTGAAACACAAAAAAAAAATGCATTATTAGGAAAGACAACCAAAGAGATTAACTAAAGACACAAACCCTACAGAATCAAGTTTAAAGACACACAGCAAAGTTCAACCAACTATAGAACCACAACAAAGTTGAACTAAAAATAGAACCACAATTGAATTCAACTAACAATAGAAAGTCCACTACTTAAAAAGGCATATTAGGGAAAGCTATATACAAAATTCAGTGTAACTATTTCATAAGCCAAGCTATGCAAATATATACAAAATTACTGTTACCAACATATTGGATCCAAACCCAAAGTACTACTTCCCCCCAAACATCTAAACACATCACTCTTCATCAAGCAAACTGACATCGTCACTACAGGTTGAATGGATTAGTAACTGAAACAAACTCCATGGAGGCACCATACACAGTTTCAAATGACAACACCCTCATGTAATCTAAAGCTCAGTCACAATAGCTAAGTAGACCTCACTCACACACAATAGCACAATTGATCAAACATACATATGAGCCAAAACAAGCCAAAGACAAGCTGAGTTCAAGGCAAGCCAAAATGTTCAGGCTTGACAATTGATTTTTACCCCTCACAAACGACCAAAATAGCCATCCAACAACAAAATCTCTTACTAGGAAGAGTGGAGGGTCAGATCTAGCCACCTTGTTGGGGTTCTTTCCATTAAGGCTATATTAAAATCTCTTATTACTCTACAAAAAAGGAATGGAGGACAATCATGCTTCTTGCTTTAGCACACTATCACTAAAGACAGTTTTTTCTTTTTTTTCTTTTTTGGACAAGATACTATAACCCAAGCTTTAAAAGAACCAAAAGTGGCTCTACTGGTACTAGAAAGTTCCATAATCGTCATCCATTCTTGATTAGCAAATCAAACCATCTAATATTCATGAAAACACAAATCAAACCATCTAACATTGATGATACAAAAAATAAACCATCCAACAGCTACAATAATGTTAAGAAAGTTTAAAACTATGCTTGGCACAATAGAAGAACACAAAGGAGAGAAGGTACAACGGGAAATCTTACCAAACCAGCTGTTTGAGAAACTATGGGAGCGTTAGTAGTAGGTTGACTACGAATACCTAATGAATTAAGAACTGCCCTAATAATCTACAAAAAGAATCATAATTGGTTATTACCAATGATACATCAAGAATCAAAATCCAAAAGTTCAAGTGTACACACTAGGCATTCTTGTTCAAAGGTGACACACTCGAGTAAGGTCAGACACAACTCCTTTGCCTTGATCATCGACAATTAAAGTTCCAAGAACTACACTGTGGGAAATTTGTCCAATACGGTTGTGAGGAGCCCCAACACTACCATCATTTCCTTGCAATTTAAATAACAAAAATACTAGGTAAATTTCTAAAGCAAATTTAGTACCACAAGAACATGAGAATAAATGTTTAAATACAGCTAACAATGAGCACCACCATTCTTAGACAAATCAGCAGGGCCAGTACCGGACAAGGTTTGTGGTTGGGTTGGCTGTCTTTCAACTAAATGCAATGTGTCCCCATTCTTAATGTCTAACATGGTTAAGCTAACAAAACAACAGAAGTAGTCTTTGCTACACTCAGAAGTATAAAGCATGGGGAAAAAAATAAAGTAACAGAATTGGGGGGAAATCTGCTGTGCAAACAAAAGACACAACAAAAGGGGAAAGCATTTACAAAATTCTAATTGTCCTCAAACAATCCATGCCACCTCCTATAACCATCATGAAGTCATTTACTGACATAACAAGTGACAGAAAATAATATAGTCAACTACTGATGCACATAACACGAGAAAAGAATGCCCTTGCAGGATACGATACTCAGAGAGTAAATGCTCATCCTTTAAGACCTTTCATTAGAAAATAAGCCGCTGCTGACCTACAGGTACACCGATTTGATCAACAATTTTACCCTTAAATGATGACACAGGCATCTAATGTTTTCAAGATCACAGTCACATGAGTTTCAATATCAGCATTTGGAAGCATTACATAACATATTCAAGAAATGCTAGTGTATAGATTTGGGCAGGCAAGATACAAGTTCGCCCAAAACAAAAACCCAACCAAAAAAAAGCCCATAATTCTGCAACAACAATATCTACTTGACATCGACAAAGACCCTTTAAATGAGATTAGTAGTGTCACAGGATCTCATTATGCTTGAATAGAGTAATGAATACAACATTAGCTTCAATAAGCGCATTAATCCAAATATAGAACTACAAACCTAGTTGTCATCATAATATTTGACATTATCCTCTTCCTCTCTTTCTATTTCTTCGAAACAACCTTGATAATATCTAGATGAGGTAATAAATTAAGGAAATGGCAATGAAATACAATTTACTTACACTAGAGCTTCTGTCATGAAGCATTAGATGCTCTCTCAAGAGTGCAGCAAAATGAAACTTTGTTGTTTTTCTTCAACCATTAACTCTCACCCCCAGCACCCTCTATGGTACTATGAACATAAGCTAGAATCCGCTTCATGATCCCATGTTACCCATTTTAAAAGTTTTCTGAGTATGGTGCACCAGTTTAGGTGCAATTTTCTGCTACTGCTCACTATTTCTAGATTCTTTCCTACTGAGACGATAAAACGAATGCTCGTTCAGCATTAGAAAGTAAAAGAGGGGGTGGGGGACAAAGAATGCAAAACACAAATATATGAGACCTCAAGATATTAATAATACACTAATCTTAATTCCAAAACAACTCAAATAGCCAAATTGGAAGAAATATGAATAAAACAACATTTGAAAGAAAAACATCTAAGCCAAATGTTCCTTGCAGACAAAAACTGGACCTCAACTAAACAAGAGGATCCCATCCATGTACCAAACAAGTTGACCAATTGGTGAGACAAGTATATTTTACATAATCCCTCATTGAACCACCAAAATATGAAACGAGCCATTTCACAACTGTTAAGATCGTGAGTATTCTACCACAAGAGGGGGGGTGAATTGTGGTGTCTGATTTTCGCGTTGTAAATAACAAACACCCTTGTGACTTGTTTGCAGAGGGTGTTCTCAAATATTGCAAATGCGAAAATCACCAAGATAAATGCGGAAAGTAAAGCACACATAATTTTTACGTGGAAAACACCTCTAACCCAACTGAGGTGTGAAAAACCACGACCTACCTCGTGTAGGATTTAACCACTTCACTAAACCGGGCTTAATTCATTACAAATGTAACACACCTTGTTACAACTTGCAACCACGTAACCTCCTTCTCTAAGGCAGATTACATCATGTCCAAATCTCACCAGATTGGACACGTCCAAATCTCACCAGATTGGACACGTCCAAAGCCCACACGACTGAGGACCACTCACTCACTTTTCTGATTCAAGATCAGGGTTACAAAACACCTTACCGGGTGCTTCTGTCTTAAGCAGATGTAAGGTACAATGAAGTCCTATTATGCCAATATATTGAAAGCTTAGTTTAAACACAGCTTGTGTCGGTTTTTCTTTTCTCAAGTGTAGCTCGAAAAATTCTTTTCACTAGAAAAACCACTTTTGAAATTTTGCTTTTTGCGTATGTTGTGTTTTTAGATTTTTTCTCTTGCTTTCTTTTCTTGCTATTCTCTCCGTGTCTTTTTCAATGGGAGTAAAATGCTATACTTAAACACAAATTCCAACGGTCAAAACCAAGAGAATCAGCTAAGTATGGAAAATGATTTTTTCAAGAAAATACTCCCCATCGGCTAGTGACAAGTTTTTCCCAAAGTATAAGGGATTTGTTATCTTAAGAGATAACCCTTATCTTCCCATAGCCATGAAGAAGATTCAAAAGGCAACCAGAAATCTTCAGCTTTGGAAATTTTATCTTATCCGAAAATATGGGCAAAGGAAATCTTTTAGTTTTGGCAAATCTCCAAAAACTTATTTTCGCAAATCTCCCATAATATTTTCAAGAAATATCCTTTCCAGAAAAATAGCAATCTTGGAGTTTAAAGAAAGTATTCTGGAGATCTTGGCCAACCGAAATGAATTTTCAAAGATAACCGGGTATGGCCACTTCAGTTCAGAAACACCCTAGGCACCCTGTTTGCAAGGTTGTTCGCAACTGGTGTTCTGAAGTACTTAGCGCAAATATCGATT
>JACYFF010003369.1:42001915-42052907 GCA_017589665.1 Selenicereus undatus
TTGCATTTCATCAGGCTCATGCTATTGATCAAATAAACGTTGGCTTTAATTATGTTACATAACTCGTCCATCAAGTGCAGAGGCAAGAACATAGTTATATTCATAGATTCATTAGCATGCGCCTCATTCAACATAAAACAGACACAGATAAACATATGCAAAACCAAGGTGCTAAATACATAAGATCATGTTATTAAATGTATGTGCATAAAAACACCAAGACTTATAATACGAGAGAATAGAAGTAACGTAGTTCAATTAACGGCCGATCGGTCGTATCGTTAGACCTACCATGTAAGTTAACTCATGTTCCAAATTGAACCGCATCCCAACTAAACTCAAGCTTTACGTTCCCCAAAGAATTCATTTACTTAGCAACTCATTTAGAAACACATCAAAGATTATTTCGTGATGAATCTAGCAACCACAAAAGCTTTTATGTTCTTTGCGTTGCATGTAATACCATATTTATGCTCTAAAATATGTACACTCATCATACTATCATGTAAGAAGGTGCCTAGACCACTAAATGCCAACTGTAGGTTGCAATCTATGGTCGCATAACCTTACTCTAATACTGATTATAAACTCCTTGCGCCGGGGATAGTTGTTTTAGTGATTACTGAAATTTTAAAATGAAACTGACACAGTTTGGCCTATAAATTGACCATGATGCTAAACTTATAGCCTTACATTAGGTGCTTATAATAATAAAAGCACATAAGGCATATCTGAATAAGCTCAATGGCCACACTCCATAGGAAACACCCAGTGCGTAATCGTGTGTATCCCAAAACATCCAACTCAATCAGAGAAGTTAAACGACCAAATAGATGGTTGTCTCGCACAGTCATTTACAGTGAGAACGAGACAATGTGTAATAGGTGAACTCAAGGGATAGACTTACACATACTAAAAAAAGCTTCAAATGAACGATAATACAGGATTTAATTCTCGAACTCAAGTATACGTGCATAGGATCTCTTAGCAGCATACTATTAGGGCATTTAAGAGAAAGCAACTTATTTCACAAGAATGAACAACTTACACGTTTTCCAATGAGGGTGAGACTAAGGGAATAAGGGAAATAAGGGGGCAAGCAGCCGTACGCCTAGTAGGTAATCCACATCCTTAAAAAAAAAAACATTTACACGCAAAACAAATATGCAACAACCACAAAGAGTGATATTTAATAATAGAGTATCAGAGATTAATAAGTTAAGTAGTTAAAAGCTTCTTCAACTAATAACAGTCCTCAAACTGAACGAAATGCTATTTTGCCAAAGCAATAGCAAGACACCTTAAACCAGGAAGTAAAGATACTTGCTTGTTTTCCAGTGATGATCATGACCAAAGATAAATATGCCAAAAACGTTACTTTAGAGTACATGAAATGGGTTGGATACACTGGCTTCAAGCTCTTTCGAATAAAGGAAAATAATTACTGATTCAATTGAGGGTATTTTCAGACATTGTTGCACTTCTAAAGCCGCAACTTGAACTACCCTATGAACAATCAAATCACTCACTCTGTTTGAGTAAAAAGATTCCCTTGAGGGCGTTACACTAAAAGTTAGTGCACTCTTTGAGTGGGCAATTACAACCTATGATTTCTGTATAACGGGGGCCTTCCAACATCAATTGGACTCCTACCCTAATTGGGGTAGCAGTTAGTCGAATTGTCCACTGATACATGGTTTGAACTATGAAATATTTTAAACTCTATGACTTGCTTTGAAACCAAAAGAAGAGCTATACACTTTAAGTCTTGGTTTTGAATTTGTTCTTCGCCAAAAGAGATAGTCTGGTAGCAATAATTTATTGCACAAAAGGCCCACTGATACATGGTTCATTAAAATGATTTCAGCACAAACTTAGTCATAAGCAAACACTCAGACTCATTCAAATAAATCCAACATAGTGGAAACGTTGTTTCAAAACTTAGGGCCTGTTTGGTTGGAGGAAAAGGAATGGAACTTGATACCTTTAGGTATCAAGTTCTCATACCCATTGTTTGGTTGAGTCTCCAAGTGTATGGGACTTGATACCTAAGGGTTTGAAGTTCCCCCCATTCTAGTGGGACTTGATTCCCCCCATTTTGGGAGGGTTTGAAGTCCCATTCCCCATTTTAATTAAAAATAATTATTTATTTATTTATTTATTTATTTATTTATTTGTAAAGTGTCATGTGAGATTTAATTTTTCTTGCACCAAAAAGTTTACTATATAACTTTTTTTGTAAATTATCATACTTTAGAATTTTTTTTATTTTTGAATATTTGTACTTTTGTAATTTTGTAATTTTCTAATTTTTATCTAATTTTCATTTTGTATTTTATTAAATAAATAGGACAATGCTCTCAACAAATGAGCCTCTCCGCACATGGTTCCATAACTTAACAAATGCAGTTTGTACCCTGTTCTTGGAAGGTTTGTTGTAACAGATTTTCATTAACCTATTAATTTAAAACAATCCTTGGAAGCTATTTTCAGGAACACTTAGACTAACTCAAATGGGCTTTAACAAAAGCACATGTCAGGCCTTTTTTCAATGACTTGGAAAGTAAATCATTTATAACAGACCATTCGTTTGAGCACATCACAATACCTTTTTTTAAATGCCTTTCATATAAATAGCCATTTGAGACACCTAATCAAAGAAACACCTTTTCAAGCTCAAGCTAATTTTTTTAATAAAACAAGACCGTGCTCTTTGCACTAATCCTTAGCCACATCCTAGTGCAGGCAAAACATTATCTGCAAATGAGTTTCAAACAAACGAACAGACTTAAGCATCCATCCAACTAATTCAGCAACTAATTCCTATAACTAAGTGCCAATTGCTAGACTTGCATTCTGACATACTGGAAGGGAGAAAAACCACATGAAACAGTGACGAATTGGGGACTTTAGCTGTTGTTTGGTTTACAACCTAATCCAAACCCAAACAAGTCGCAGCTCGGTTTCTCCCTTTCTAGTTCCATTACAAAACAACAACGCATACCCCTAGGATTTTCCCGCCAACCGAAGTTATCATTCTAATTCTAATGCATTGACAAGTCATCAAGAAATAAGTTTGAGAACACAAAAATTCACATCATGACTTTTGAAAAGGGAAAAATAACTACAAAACAGTGATGTGATTCGTAATCTCTAAAATTATTAGTTAGCTTACAATAATTTCTAAATTTTTCAAGAGTATTTGATTCCGTTATTGAGTTAAAATTCTGATGAATTGAAAGTTATGAGAAGAAGGTGGATTGTTTGACTTGATTGAGATTAATTGGATTGAAATTAAGATGATTATGAGGTTATTGTATGGGTAGTGCTGTGAAGAGGGAGTTCAGCTCTATAAGTTAAGTTGATGTTGTGAAGTGTATTTGTTGTTATTCTAATTCTGTTTCATTAATTGCTAACTGCCCAAATTTAGGTTGTAGCATTACTTAATTGTATGGGTCTCTCTATTATTTCCAGTTCATGTTTTCCTTATCTTTACCTAGGATTTAAATGGGAAATAGGAAAGTGAGCTGAATAGTCTAGTGAACCAGGTTTGTGAACTGAGCAACAACTTGCTTCTGTGCTCCTTACTCTGGCTAGACCATAGGTACCCTGCTTTGGCATGTCTAGCGCCTTTATCCATTGTAGCACCTTGAACCAAGAACATTGGACAGGTTTGCTAAACTGCTCAGCTAAACCATTCAGTTCGTTGCATCTTCAACCAAAACGGTAAAACACTACCCTTTCAATTAAAAAAGTATTGTGTAATGTTTTTGAGCTTGTTTTTAAATTTTATTTCGTATAAACTTGGAGTGAATTTAGCAAACTTGAAGCATGTGGCCAAATTTCAGAATGAAGCTACCAAGTTCTTTTAAGTAAAACCAATTATGAGTAAGTTGCAAACTGGTGGCTTCGGAAACACGTTTTACACATTTTATATGAAATTGGAAATTTGCTTGAGCGATGACTCACTTATAAGTTATCCCTACTAAGCTGAACATTGTTATGCTTTTTAGAAGTTGGTTTTTGCCATTATTAAGGCTTTCTTAGCCATTTTGAAAGTGTATATGTTGTTGTTGTGATATAAAGGGAATTTTAATGTGAAGTGTGTTTGAAAGTGAATTGCATTTGATATATTTTAGGCTACGACAATGGTGCTCATATAAAGTGTTTGGTTTTGTGAGTAGACCTTAGGATCATATGGAAGCAAGAATCCCAGTTGTCACTATCCTAATAAGGATCAAAGTCCGTTTACTTTGGATGCCCCACTGATATAAAAAATCATGAGTTGTGTTACTCTCCTAACTAGAGCACTAACTTGTGAATCCTATGACTTGTAGAGTGGTTTCATTACCTGTAATATGTTAAATCCCCTCGATTCTTATTTATATCAATGCAAAGATTTGAAATGTGTAGGAACTACTTGAAAAAGGGTTCTTATTCACATATGAATGAGATTCTTTATAGGGGAAAGCTTTTTGTAGTGAAATGACTTAACTTAGGTGGAGCTTCTTATTCTTTTATATGTTATTTCTGTTTCTTGCTAAAAGAACTCCAGTGGTAGCTTTATCTGGAATTCTTTGATGCTAAGTGTATAGCGAGGATCAACCATCCTACTAACCTTAATGATTGGGATGACTTGATGGATGGTGTGATTTTGGGATCTTGTGTGCCTAATTTGCTAATATTAAAAACAAGTTTAGTGTCTGCTACTTACAGTATTGTGCGTAATTGCTTTGGTTTTTAGGACTATAGATTATCAATTGAGCATGTGGTAAGTTACCCCTCTTTGTTTCCATTTTCCCTAGATTCTTGAAATGACAGCTAGAAGTCCTCAATTCACGTAAATCGAGTTTGAACCTCTCTGTTGGTTCGAAAAGGATTCACATGTATGTATACTTGAATTCATGAGTTCAGTGATGTAATATGATGTATTCATATATTCACAAGCATATGTAAGTTGAATACGTTGGATCATGTACTGCATCTTGACTAGTAGTCGCTTTGAATGGCCATGTGGGCTAACCATCTGAACAATCAGTAGTGTTTGAGTGATGGAGTTGAGTTTTGTTTTGGGGATCTAAACCCCGGTGCTCCGGATGTATGATCTGTTGAGTTGTACCTTTCATTTCTTTCTTTAATTTAATTTATTAGTCTGTGTACTTTAGGCCAATGGCCCGTGGAGTTATTGTCCACAATGTCTGACGATCAAGCTTATTGGATATATTTTTTATGTTTTTACTACTATGTGTAACCTACTCTAAAGTTATAGGCCTAAGTTTTGGTCAGCTTTTCGTAGAGCTCTATTTGTTTCTTTCTAAAATTTTGTAAATTACTAACATCACTAGCCCTAGTCGAGGTGTTATAGATGGTATTAGAGCAAGGTCCTGCAACCACTGGCCGTGACCTGAGTCTTGCATTTCACACAACCATCTAGGTGTGAGTGACAACATGGCATATGATATACGTTTAGGTGTAAATGTGTTCTTGATGTCCTAACTAATGTGATTGATTGATTGATGTGTGATTGGACTAAATAGAGTGATCATGAATTAAGTTGTGCATTAGAATGTGAGTTAAAGGACTTGTGCTCTCTTAAGTTAGCTAACTGTTCTTGTGTATACACCTTCAACAGCATAGTTGAAGGTATGCTTACTTTTGAATGCAAAGGTTGGAAGTGGTTAATCTTTAACCCAATCTTTGGCCACATATATGATTTACTCCTTTGGCCCTTTAATATACTCAAAAGTTGGTAAAAAAGAGGCTGGAAATGGTTAAATGATTTTCTATCTTCGAAACTCAAAGATTATGAGGTGTTAAAGCCTTTTCTTATTATTGAATTAGCTTATGCTCTTATATATACTAACTTGCATCTATTCTATGATAGCTCATTACTTTACACTCATAAGTATTTGTTCTTATAGGTGAATAGATGTTGTTTGTGAATATGTACATGTTGTTGTGTGTACATCATTGGGTTTGTTAGCAATGGACTACAAGAGGAATGATTAGAGATCATTTGCTATGTTTGACAATCCTACTAGGGGGACCTTCTTTTATGAATTCAAAAGAGCCTAGGGGGATGAAGTGAGACTTTCATATGGATGCATGCAACTTTGACTAACAATGGCAAAGTCATGTTAACCATGGAATTATTGTTGTTTCTATCATCTCGCACTGCTATTATGGTTGTTTGTACCCTATAACTACTATACGATGCGTGGTTGGTGTTTATAAGACGTGTTTCATGCTTTCTATCATGGAACAACTCTTATTATTGAGTCAACTATGTGTTGTGCTTTTGTCCTATAGGCTACTCTTCTCGTTGTGGGGCAATATTCTAGCTAATGTAAACCTGAAAACACCTAAAAAGGATAAGGGAGAGAGAACCTGGCAGACTTGAGAATTGTCATAGTGCGTATGCCTCCTACTGGGATGAATGATCGATGTATTACCAGTGCTCTTCTAAGTGTTAATGGAAAGCTTGGGAGCTAGAACTCCCTATAGGTTCACCTCCTCTTCCTACCGTGGGTTCTTAAAGCCCTACGACCCCCGGTGAAATGGATATGCCTTATAGACCACCCAGGCATACCCACAGGGCTATTTATATTGTTACCTTAGTATAAATCAATCGTTAATTTGTGGAAACATACCTTTTCGATGAGTTAAGTGTCTGTGTAACTATTACCTTAGTAAGTCTTAGCCTTGGTACCCCGGCAATCGTTTAAAATAAAGCCTCTTGGTCATGCAATTGTTCCATATAGCAAAACAAGTTGTAAATCACATCCTGAGAACATAAAGTTTCTCTTGCCAACTAACTTCTCATTATTCTTGGAAAAGCTTCAGGACATACCTTCAACTATAAGTTGCAACCTAATGTTCAAAATCTTCCCTTGTGATAATACCATGAGTTTGTGTGTTTTAGAGTGTAAATATGGCATTATGTGCAATGTGTAGCTCATAAGAGCATACATAGTTGGTTGGACTCGTTATAAAATGATCATTGGTGTGTTTTGTGAATGAATTGTTTTAGTAAATGCACTTCCTAATGCCTGCTTAGCTTGAGTTTGATTAGGCGTGTGGCTGAATTAGCTGAACGATTGAACTTATGTGATTCATTGCATGGTATAACCTCTGAGGTATTATTCATGTTTCATGATTCTATTGCCTCATCGTATAGTTTGAGTGGTTATGTACATGTATTTGAAGCAGGATGTAATGACTGTAAGAGGTTGCATCCGCATGTATTGGCCTTTCTCTATGGAGGGAAGCCTGCTAGTGTATCCAAGGTCATATTCAAATGTTTTGTTCCAAATTTGATGTATGACATCTATAAAATAATCGTTGGCGTGACTAATCTGAGTGCCATAGCATGACATGTTTAAATGTACCACAGATTACGTGATAAGCTTCATGGGGAGGCTTAGCGTTGTGCTTTTATAGTTGATTTGCCCACAGACATTGGTGTTATAGGACTATTCCTTTTACCATATTGTCATTCCACCATTCTGCATACTAATATCTCGAGAGATCTGTGCCTGCATGAATATATGATTGCCTATGTACCTCACCCAGCATGATGATGTGCTAGGTATGCTCGTGGTCGCATAGGAGTCCGTACTGTATCACTTGATAATCGAATTGTGAAACATGATCATGATTGTGAATGATTGAAATATATGATTTGGCTTAGATTAGTTGTGTTGTATTATACATTTATGATCTTTTGATAAGGTCGCAAAGGGTGCAAAATTATGTTCATGAGCATGTCATTTACTTATATGTTCTCTCGACACAGAGTTAATCAATTTTACGTGGAGAACCCGTGATAGAACTTTTCATTAGCTAAGCTAATTTGATTACCTAGTCTGTTTGATTGTCCTTTTAACTATACATCCTCATCTCATGTCTTTCGTTTCATTAATTGCAGACATAAGTATAATATGAGGCATTAGTCTAGAAAACTCCGGACAACCATGCTTACCTTATGCTACTTGAAATGTTGTATTCTGTAAATCACCAGAACTAGAAGCCTCTTCAGTGATGATCCCCCAACAAGAATAGCCTATTCTAGGTGATTGAATCAGTGGCAAAGTTATAAATGTGTTATGCATTCTTGGATATAAAGACCTTACGAGAATCCAGTCCCTCCTACGATAACCTTACCACATTCTTTAAACAGCTTGGATGTAAGGGAATGTATTAGACGTCTGTAGCCCATTGGCCTGCATTCTTATCATACCATTTTCCTTTGAGGCTATTTTCTTGCTTGTTGATTGATAACCCATGTATTATTTTTAGTAACGTGCATATCGTATTCTTGTAACATAGGATAATGTTTCTTGCAATTCTTATTCTTTGAAGTGCTAAGTTGTCCTACATGATGTCCTCTGAGCTTTGGGTGTCATTTTGAATGTGGTTGTTGCTAGTATGATGCTATGCGGAGGCATGTGATGTCTTTATCAGCTCTGTTGTGGTTCGTCTCTAATTGATTGACTTGCTTTTAAAATGATTCGGTTTCCTTATACTTTAGAGTGTAGTTAACTTCGTTAGCTACCTTCATATGACCTTGACTTGCTTTGTTTAAGCTCCCATTAATCACAAGCCTTTACATGGCAGCTCGTGTTAACATATAATTAAAGAGTATTGGTTGCTAGGTTGGTGTTGCTTAAATATAAATTTGAAGGTTAGTGTTCGTTTCAAATTCAGGTTTAATGTGCTTATCCCCACCAACCCATTAAAATAGCCCCAGCCCTGGGTCTAGAAGTTTAAGTGATTTCTTAGATTTTGGAATGGAACGAGTAGAGTTCCACCAAAAAAGTGAGTACAACCTAGGCATAAAGCGTTACATTAGTTGCCTAAAAAAATAAAAGGGCTCAAAAGGCATATCTAAACGAGCTCGGTGGTTACACGTTGCAGACCACAACTCTACGGGTCACACAAATGCAGTACAAAAGCTATAAAGCTAAATAAAAGAAGGAAATAAAAGATACAACTCAATGGATCGTAGATCTAAAGCACCAAGGTTTACATCCCAAAAATAAAACTCTACTCCATCCCAAAAAAAACTGACTATCAAGATTGTTGGTCCACATGGCCATTCGGAGTGACCGCTGGTCAATATGTAATACATGAGTCAATGTATTCAACATACTTATTCTTTAGAGCCTATGAATACATTACATTACAGTACGTCACTAAGCTCATGAATCCAGGTGTACATTTACATGAACCCTTTTCAAAGCAAAAGGGATGTTCTGACTCAATTTGCTTGAACTAAGGACTTCTACCTGTCATTTCAAGAACCAAGAAAAAAGGGAAATAGAGAGGGGATTTGGTACCACACGCTCATTGGATAATCCACAATCCCAAAAACCAAAATAGTTATATACAACAAAGTAGGTAGCAACCATGATGAATTCTTACTTAATATAGTATATTAAGCATTCATGACCGAGCAACAACTTTCTAACCTTCACTACGATGCAAGAGTGGAAAGACGGTAGCCCATCTGGCTCTTAAGCGTACATTTAATGTCAAGGTTCGTTTGGGCGGCCAACGTGAACTCTCTTCGCATGAAGGTCAAAATAACGACCAAAAAGGAGTGAAAACTCTTATATGAACCAAGTTGCACTCTTGTACAACTCATTCCACATAAAGAATGTGATTTTTTATGTAATAAAAGACCTTTCTAGGAGTACTTCCATTTTTCAAAACTTCTGCGGTGACATAACTCAAAACGAGTAGTTTCTGGCTCATAATAGCCAAGACATCACCGTTGGGCACCAGATTCACATTTTGGTGCTCTTTTCAAGTGAGTCTCATAACTCATGACTCACAGTACCCTCGGGGCCTCTCATGGTCACTTAAGTTTACCCTCATCAGCATCCATTGGGGTTTCCACTTCTGCATCACCTCCCTAGAAATTAGGGTTGCCACATACCATGTCTATTCCCTGAACCATGCCCATACAATTAGCATTATTATGCTTCTGGCTTAACATCTAAAGTGAAATCTCATTTTCAGCACGAATAACATTGAATTTCTTAATGTAACTTCACAATAGCAAGCTTTAATTACAAGAACAACATAACCATACTTGGTTGTAAAGCAAATTCACAGGCACTTGTAATTGCACAGGCACTTATCATCGTACATGCACTTCTTAATGCTCATACTAACAACCAATTCTTAAAATTATTCAACGAAAAGGGTTTCAAAACTTCAGTTCAAGAATCAACATTACTTGACTTTTTATAAAGTTAAGATCATTTACTCTAAAAAAGGAAGAAAGGTTTTGACCAATGGATTAAATGTCCCCTTTTACAAAACTTTCTTTTCAAGTCCACTTTCTCATAAATAGGTCCATTTAACAAGAACCATGAAATTAGCGAAAATCCACAGCAATTAGCTTATTAAACATTGTTGAAATTCAACTCAAGCTGACCATACATAGCCTTACACCCCCCTTTTGAATGCAATAGGGCACACTTAATAACAATCTCAGCTTAGTTTAAACCTTATATGATTAAAATCCATTTCAAATAATTACGTTTGACATGAACCCACTTATTTTAGTAAAGCTCACAAGCCTAGGGACTGAGCAGACATTTATGAAATTGATTAAAGAAACATAATATCATATTGGCTAGTTAATTACACAAATGCACACTGCTTAAAATCATTTGGAATCACTTGTTTAAGCATACGCAAGGAAGTACTTTCATGAAGAAAAACAAAGTCACGCCCATCCAAAACCCACTCATCCTAAATGCTGGTACTTAATTTCACAATTGCACATATCAAATTTCAGGTATTATACTAGGCAAAATTAATTCTACGGATTGCATATGCTACGACATGCCGATCACTTGCATGGAAATTAGGAACATGCAAGTTCAGTTTGAGATTAGCTCAATTCACGTGCAGTTTGGTTCAGGTTTAGTTTAGTTCCATCTAGTTCGGTTCTGTTTAGGTCCATTTCAGTTCGGTTCGTGTTCGATTCGGTTTTGGCTCTATAGGATTCAATTCAGCTCAAGTTCAATTCAATTTTGTCCCATAACAAATCCACAACAAGCAACAATAAGCTCTGGGTTTTTATTGTTAGTCGTCGTCTACGATTCTAAATCAACTCTCCTAACATAATTCAATATCATAGCACAAAACAAATAGCAACATCCATTACCTTCTCTCAATAAATCTCCAACCTTCTATAAATCAAATCTGAACTATGCCTCAGTTAACTAAATTCCATATATAGGCTCACATAGTTTGAAATCAGTATTGAGTGTGGTGCTGAAGATTACCTCCCTAAATTCCAAGCTTAATGGACCCAATATAGGGTTGGACTGAGGTGGTTTGTAGTCGAACCTTAGTCTCCACACCTCCCCTTCGTGGTTGTCTTGAGCGTCTTCTCCTTCCCAGGTGTTACTCCACTACCAAATTGACACCGACAACGATCAGGAATCATCGCTGGAACAGTCCGCATCACGCCCAGCCTACCGCGCTCTTCCTCCTTCATGTTGGGCCATGCGGGCTGATAAGTGCTTTTGTATACATCATTTTCATGACATTTTGAAGCAGTTTTTCAGGAATATATGTGCTTAATGTTAATATTTATACTCGTATTCACGATTTATGCTTTGGTATGGTTGTCTGACGATTATTGTAGGATTCTAGGCTATTTGATCCTGCATTTTAGGCTCATTTGACTGTATTTTGACCCCCACGGGCACCCATGTGATGCTATGCCCGTGGAGCAAGAGAAGAGCAGAGAGTTTTGAGTCCAGCAAGTACCACAGGTTGCCAACAGTGACTGTCATGGCCGTGGCGGAAACATAACTGTTGGCCTGTTCATTTTCTCTCATCGTGTGGCTGAGGTTGATTGTGTTTCTCTATAAACAAGGCCATTTTGCAGCAGAAAGCACATTCGTCGTCCCATCCCCATTCCACTGTCCATAATCCACCATCTAGTTAGGATTTAGATTTGATTAGAGGAAGAGCAAGTTGAAGGTGAAGATTGCAAGGATTCCGGATCGAGTTTGCAACGACGGTTCAAACGTGATGGGCTGAGCAATTCCCCTCCCTTCTCTTCTCTTTTCTCTTTATATTTTTATGCCTTTAGATTATTGTTGATGTTTATGTTGAGTTTTGGATTATTAATCTTGGAACTGAATTGAGTTATTGTGATTGAATCAATTCTTGTTTTGATCCATAAGTGCTTTGGATTTGTTGGGTTTATTATATTGAATCTTAGATGTTGATTTGCAAGTAGGAAACTTGATCAATTTCTTGCTTTTTTTAGACATATGGTGAAAAACAGAAAGGTGACACCAGATGTTAGAAAACTAAAATTCGACTTAAGTGAGTGAGATCTTGATGATCTTAGATTAATCAAAAACCCTTGAGAAATGGTAGTTGATTAGATTTAAGAATTTCATTCCACCTTGAAAGAGGGGTTTGATAAATCGATTATTGCTTTTGGAATAAAGAAAAGACGCTTGATTAATTCTTCAGTTGAAAAATTGCATGATTTGATTAAATTCTTTGATTGATTATCCATTCGAGTAGATTACAGATCAATTAAATTTCATTCCCAAGTTTGGATTCGCTTAGCCTATCTTGAGGGAATATAGCCAATAGATCAACCTAGTCTTTGTGGGATCGACCTTGATTTGCCACAACGTCACCATGCGCTTACGGGCTTATCAAGTTTTTGGCACCGTTGTCGGGGACTAGCGTCGAATATTGGGTTTCTCTGGGTATGTTTGACTAACCATTTTGTTTTTCTTTGAAATAAAAAACCAAAAAAGATTGAATTTAAAAAAAAGAAGGTAAAAAATTAAGGAAAAAAATGGCAATTTTTCACTTCCCCCAATTCGAGCATGAATTATTTTGGAGATGTTTTAAGCATTTAAATGCTTTTCTTGCTCAATGTGGTTATTGTTTTGGTAAATGAAAAACTTTGGCCACTGTTGATGACAATGTAAATAGTGAAACCCGTATTCTTTCAGAGTTTTGGGGTTTTAATGCCAAAAATGTTGTTGATGCATGGTATTTGCTTGAGTGGATTGCGTGGGACTCATTTCAATTTGAGAAGGGTGGTCATGTTTCTAGATATTCATTTCCTGATCCTTGCTCGTTCTATGCTAGATCTTATAATGCCCCTTTTTGGTGTGATTTGTGTAATTCTTTTGACCATATTACTAATTCGTGTACTTATTATGCATGCTATGATCAGTCTGACTTTGTATCACCCTGGGACAATACTGAAGTTGTCTTGACTTTACATGGTTCTTCATTTCCTTTAGCTCAGTGCACGGGGCTTGAGGTGGAAGAGTCATTTGGGGTTGTTGCTAGGTATAGTGTTGTTGATGCAAGTTTTGGGCTACAAGATGCTTTTGATAAGTTGCATAATCCAGTTAACACTCCTTTAGAGGGGTGTTGTTATGAGTGTATGCATGAGGTGTCTTCTAGCCTTTGTTTTTAGTTATGCTTTCCCCAATCCCCTTGATCATACCCATGTTTCCCCTACGCATTTGAAACCCTCTATTTCTCCTAAACATTCTTTTGATGCGGCCAGTGATAACCCTAAGATTTGTGATTCTAATGTTGACTTGGGCCATGAGGGTTAATATGCTTGGTGAAAATGTTGATAATTTTATTTTCCTAGAATACTTTAGTGGGTATAATGCCTCTCGAAATATTACATGTACCTAGTGGATAAGCCTAGAAAAACCATGTGGAATACTTTCTTTGATTTGTCTTTTGATTTTTCTATTGTATTTGGTTTGTTGAAGAGAGCTCCAACTATCTTTGTTATATTCATCTTGATGCTCTCTTCTTACCATGCTTGGAAACTCTATGATGAGGAATTGGACAAGCTTCTACGTGCCATGACGATGTCTAATTTAAAGGGCCAAGTTCCGACATCGTGATGGAGTGGTTGATACTCCACGTTCCCCAGTTATTACGAGGCCGCATAGCTTAGGTGCACTTTGCACCTAACCTGGTGAGATCGTTGTACTTTGTTTTTCCTTTCCACACTCTTACTTTATGTCTTTGAATTATAATGCTTTACCCAAGTATGGGGGAAGGGTAGCTTCATGGTTTTCATTTTTGTTTTCAGTTTGCATACATGCTAGAGCATATAGGTTTAGGTTTCCTTTTGTTTGCATTACTGATTTGCATTTACTTAATTTTTAGAGTTCATAAACGATTGCATGTAGAGATGGTGAGCATTGGTTTATGATAACCTCTAGCGATGCTTTTGTCTAGGCATGATAGCTTTCATGACCTTGAGTAAGTTTTGAGGTGTAATTCCTTTTGGCGCTAAAATTTATGAAGGTTTTGTAAATATTTCTTGTTTTGACCCTTGTCTTGATTGAAAACTATTTTATCCCTTGGAGTCCTTAGCACTAATGTTTGTACATGAGAGTAATTTTATGAGCTTAATGAGACTTTACCAGATATCCTGTGAGATTTTGAGCCTTATTTGGACTAATTTATTACGTTTAGTCTTATGTTTCTATCAAGTGTGTGACACTTCCCTATTGCATCTCTAGAACTTGCCTAGACTCTTGTTCTAAACTGTATTAGCATGTGCATATTTGATGATGTGATAGAGGCATTTCTTTCTTTGGTCATTTTAGCCACATCGCCAAATAGGCCACCCTTGTATTACATGTTTATTCCCTTTGCTAGCCCTTTTGAGCTTATATCCGTCTTGTTATGATCCGTTCATATTAGCCTAGGCCAAACACATATTCCTACCTTTGAGCAAAGTCTATGGAGCATCACTTCATGTATGTAGTAGGTGGCTTTGGGAATAATTGAGTTTAAGGTGGATTTGGTATGTTCGATCATAGAGGGATTGATGACATTGATAATTTGTTTTGGTTCCCTCATGTTTGCATTGTGTATATATTTATTCAGTTGTGGGTTGACAGTTAGTGATCCTATGCCTTTTAGTAATTGCAATTTTTGTTTCATTTCCCAAAAAAAAACCCAAAAAAATGAATAAACAAAATTATGTTGAAAAAAAAGCAAAAAAAAGAGAAAATACAAGAAAAAAAAAGCGAAAAGAAAATGACTAAGTGGTTGGCATTAGATATGTACAGAGCTTGTGTTCCTTCTGTTTCAGCTCATTTCCTACTGGATTCATTAGGGTATGTTCATTATGTTGTTGGAGTTTGGAGTGTTAGTGAACTTCAAGGTTTCGTGGTGGTTTGTTGGTTGCTCCCTTTTCACTTGGCCGAGTAGCTCCACATTGTCCCAAATTTATTTGTCAACTCCTTTCCCTTAACCCTTTTAGCCCACATTACAACCTATATAAAGTCCTCTTGATTGTCTTGTACATATTGCATTCTAGTGGTGGAGAATTTGAGAGTCTTCGCAAGCATATGGTAGATTGCATCTTTGGAATAAGTCTTGAGTGAACCTATGGTATATTTTAAATACATGAGTAGGAGTGATTCACATTTCCCAAAACTGAGGTTCTACCAGTCTATTTAGCTCTACAATCTATTGTGCTTGCATAATGTGCTTCGTGGCTCTTTGGGGGTGATCAATTTTGATGTCGAGCTTGTGGTCATGTACTTTTTTGAAAACATTCACCGTCTTCTGATTTTGAAATGTTATACGCACTATTTGGGGTTTGCTATTGATTGCCATTCTTGCTTGTGATATGCTATGGCTTGCCTAATTAAAGTAGGTTGTTATGTTTTGAGTCCTAGATGCGGCTCCCTTTTTGGTTCTATTTAGTATTTACTTGAGGACAAGCAACGGTTTAAGCATAGGGGAGTTTGATAAGTGCTTTTGTATACATCATTTCTCTGACATTTTGTATCACCTTTTTGGGAATAAATGTGCTTAATGTTAAAATTTATATTCCTATTCTCGATTTCTGCTTGGGTATGGTTGTCCGATGATGATTGTAAGATTCTAGGCCATTTGACCCAATACTTCATGCTCATTTGATTGTATTTTGACACCCACGGGCACCCATGTGATGCTATGCCCATGAAACAAGAGAAGAGTAGAGAGTTTGGAGTCCAGCAAGTACCATGGGCTGCCAGTGGTGACTGCCATACTCGTGGTGGCAACAGAACTGCTTGCCTGTTCGTTTTCTCTCATCATGTGGCTAAGGTTGATTGTGTTTCTCTATAAACAAGGCCATTTTGCAGCAGAAAGCACATCCATCATCCCATCCCCATTCCACTCTCCATAATCCACCACTAGTTTGGATTTAGATTAAATTGGAGGAAGAGCAAGTTGAAGGTGAAGATTGCAAGGACTCTAGATCAAGTTTGCAACGACGGTTCAAGCGCGCATCAGCTGAGCAATTCCTCTCCCTTCTCTTCTCTTTTCACTCAATATTTTTATGCTTTTAGAATATTATTGTTGTTTATGTTAAATTTTGGATTGTTAATCTTGGAATTGAGTTGAGTTGTTGTGATTGAATCAATTTTTTTTTTGATCTATAAGTGCTTTAGATTTGTTGGGTTTATTCTATTGAATCTTAAATGTCGATTGGCGAGTAGGAAACTTGATCAATTTCGTGCTTGTTTTAGACATATGGTGGAAAACTGAGAGGTGACACTAGATGTTCAAAAAATAAATTTCTTCTTAAGTGAGTGAGATCTTGAGAAAGACTCTCCGTTTAAGAAACCTTCTAAATCTAATAATCGTGTTCTTAATGATCTTAGATTAATCAAAAACCCTTTAAAAATGGCAGTTTATTAGATTTAAGAATTTCATTCCACCTTGAAAGTGGGGTTCGATAAATCGATTATTGTTTTTGGATTGTAACGCCCCAAAAATGCTAATGACATAATTTACGGAAAACTGCAGTAGAAGACTTACTAATAGAAGGCGCTACCGTCGTCCTGATAAGGACAAGGCTCACTAAAACTATTTAATCTTCCAACTCATGTTCGCAGCCACAAAATCTATTAAATTGAAACACTTCAAGACCAAAGTCAAAAATAGTTCAACTTCAATACCATTGACTTAAGCATACCATGTGCTAACTCGCACTCCACACTACATAAGTATATTGAATATAGACCCAACTTGACCATGATGTCGATCCCAACATTCATGGTATATTGAATCCATTGTGAGCATCTGATGAGTTCCCAAAAGGGCTTGCTAAAAGGAGAAACATGTGATGCTTTATCACTTAAAATGGAAAACATAAAAACAATTCAAAAATGTGAGCAAAAACTCAGTACATGCATTCCTATATTGTAAAATGAGCATGGAAACACTGTTGATAGGTACCCGTCTTTGCAATTCGTTTAGTTGGCAATAACAAATGGAAGTAATATGAAATTGAATTGCTCATTATTATCTGTATGTGAACCCCTTGCAATGATACGATCTGTACATAGGTGTACACCTACCAATCCGATCAAGAATTGGCATAAAGCCGCGCGGGTAAATGAAGAGCTGACACCATATAGATGACAACTGACGGGGTCACAAGTTAAATGGCAAATCACTGTATAAACTGATTCATTGATAAACTCATTAAGAGTTGTAACTTGATAAACATGTTCTACTTTCAGAAGATACAAGTAATGGACGTACCTTAAGTCTTTAAAAATATCATCTAACTTGATAAAAGTCAGCTGTTTCATAAATATCACCTTACTTGAAAAATATGTTCTAACTTGATAACACTTATGTATAATGGAGAACGATAACTAGGCCTCGACTCTGTTTCATAATTGTCATTGTAAGTATATGTAGTCAGTAAATGATCGTTACTCAGATAATTGAGTAAGCAAAAGTATGTGTAATAGAAATTGAGTAACTAAATAGCATACATAACTTTGGTATTTCAATATAACTTCAAAACTGAATTGGTGGAAGTAATTAAATTTGATATAAAGTAAATGAAAGTAAAATAGACAACAGTGAGATAAATGAGATTACAAAGGAAAAGGCCTTGATGGTGACAAATGAGGGAGACGTTGTGCCTTTTTCTGAGATAGGTTCTTGATACAGGTTCAAGGCTCGCAGATGTATAGGTTGGTTGAAGATAACAGCGAGTACACAAGATTGGGTTGATAAATACATTTGATACATTTTGAATTGAGTAAGTAATAAAGGTTTGAGGCCACGAGAGATATATGTTGGTTCAAAATAGCACAAACTACATTAACTTGGTCTCATAAATATGGTTTTTGAGTCATAACTCTTCCCACTTCTCATATTTCATTTATAAATCCATTAGATATAGAATTTCACCCCAAATGAATGATTGAATTCAAAAGAATCTACTAAGCTCACTAAGCTTGGTATTTTCTTTGTAAAATCCATAAATAATTCAAAGCTCATAAACAAGCTCCCAAATTGTATACTTGTCTGTTTCTTTATCACTAATCAAGCTAAAAGCTCCATAAAAGTCCACGAATATTCATTTCCCCCTTAAATGACCTTACTTGGCCCAAATACACAAAATTAATGCATTATCAATCTCACTCAATCTTTATTATTGCTCTTTACACAATTTCTCAAAATACTTCCAAAAATCACCAAACTCAAAATAATCAACCAAAATTCATAAAACCTTACAGTAAATTCGAAAATAATATGGACAATCTACAGTAAAATATTATGAATTTTTCTCGAAGTATACGCTGCACAAAAATTGCAATAACAGCCCAATTTGCACCAAACTAGGTTAGTTCACTTTAAAAATTGATAACTTTCACCCTAGACCTCAATTGTGACATAAAACCCCATCATGAAAATATTAAGAAGTGTCGAAAAACTTTCATTTACAACACAAAACATTTCCCACAATAGAGTTTCCAAAATGGGGTTAAAGCACAAGTGTGTTAGTTTTTAGTCCATTCTGCACAGCTTTGGTAAAATGACCATAACTTTTTCCATGAACCTCAGATTAAGGCGATTCAAGATCCATTTGAAACATAATATGCTGAACGATCTACCCACCAAAAATCATAATTTTTCCATTGCCCGATCATTACTAGTTTAATCCTGAAATCTGCCTTGTTTTCCTAAAATTTTCAGCCTTCACTATTTTAGTTTTCTCTTCCTCTTTCACATAAATCCTCTTTTGAAATCATTCCAAATCACCAAAACATCATCATAATCATCAATAAAACTAAAGATTAGAAAATCAAATACAAATCAATCCATAAACATAGTTTAACTTATGCATGAACATGATCATCCCTAGCTTGATTCAAGCTCAACTCCACCATGATCAACACCAAAATAACTCTTATTTCTTATCAAAACATCATGATCAGTGATCACAAACATCAAAAAAAGAATCAAAAATAAAATAAGAATCAAAACCAACAAGATCAAGTTTCAAGGTTACTCACTTTGATTGAAAAAAAGTAGAGATGGTGATGAGGTTTAGTGGATTTGATGATGCAAAATGGTAGCTTGAGGTATTAGGATGTCGGGAGGGGTCAGAGATTGCTGGAGCTGGCCGAAAAAGTGGTCGGAAATCAGCTAGAATAGTGATGGTTGCTGCTGCCATGGGGAGGAAAGAGAAAGTGGAGAGAGAAGATGAAGTTTTGGACTGAATTGTGTTTTGTTGACTAATCTAACTATTTGGCTGAATTTTTACCTAGAAATGACTATTTGACTGACCATGGTTAAGCTTAATCATGGTAATTAGTTAGGTTAATAATCAAACTTGTTGGGCTTCAAATTGGGCGAAAAAAAATAGATTCGGGAATAAAACGCTTCATAACGAAAACGATTTTGCGTAACTCAAAATTAAATTTTTGCAAGGTTAAAAAATAATAATAATAATAATAATAATAATAATAATAATAATAATAATAATAATAATAATAATAATAATAATAATAATAATGATAATAATAATAATAATAATAATAACAATAACAACAATAATAACAATAATAATGATAATAATAATAACTTCTTAAACCATAATTATCAACGCCTACTATCGATACACTCAATATTTAATTAATCAACAAAACTTGAGTTAACAATTAATGAAACTTGAATTGCAAAATGGGAGCCAAATGAAATATCCCCTAACTGGGATGATTGAATGTGATAAATAAAAGTGAAAAATTGAAATGACATAAGGTAATTCGTTAAGGATAGAAATTGAGTGCAATTGAATTAATAAACATGATTTGGTTAAGCAAATAACCATGAGTGATTAAATCCATAAACATGATAAATTAAATAAATAAACATGATTAATTAAATAAATAAATATGATTTTAATAAATAAATATGGATTAGGGTCGGGTTATTACATGGATTATCCATATAAAGAAAAGGCACTTGATTAATTCTTGAGTCTGGTAATTGCTTGGGTTGATTAAATTCCTTAATTGATTATCCATTAGAGTACATAGTAGATTTGTTAAATTTCATTCTCAAGTTTGGAGTCGTTTAGCATATCTTGAGGGAATATAACCCAATAGATCAACCTAGGCTCTGTGGAATCGACCTTGATTTGCTATAATGCCACTATGCATTTGTGGGCCTATCATGGGCCGATAGCATCCCAGACTGGTCGACACCGACTAACGTCGTGCGCTTCCAGCTAAGCCTCTTTCTCTAACTCTCACTTATGGCTCAAAGGAATATAAGCATGGAGCGGGGCTCCCATCGTGAAGATGGTGGTTTCGAGCCTCCTTTCTAATTTTTTTTGTGTAAGTAATTGAACTTAAAGTGAATTCATGGAGTGCGCAAACCGGGGCCACTTTGCCAGCATTGTGTGATCACTTTGGCCTAATTTTAATAAGCTCGCGAATTTCACAAAATAAATTGACAAGTTACAGAAACTAATCCACATAAATTTATAAATTTAACTAACGCATAAAATTTAGTCTAATGTAACTAATATGTAAAGCGCAACTAATAAGACTCATTCTCTCGATCCACTACAGAAAAAGTTCATATAACGACGGAATCAGCAACAAAATATAAATTATCAAAGATGGAATTTTGATATCGGCGATGGAAATGCCAATAAATATGATGTGTTGATGTTTTTCTGGTCGCTGCGAACCTAACGACCCAATGTCACAATCCGTCACTACTTAGTGGTGGACAACGACTATGGCGGGGGATGGTGGCGTAGCAATTGAGTGACACACTTTTTGTTACCTGTATCCGTAGACGAATTGGCATTTCCAAAATAATTTATCGATAAAATCCGTCACTATTTTGTTATATTTTTTTAACAAATGCTTGTTTTTCCAAGTATCCCTTAGTACAAGGTATTTAATTCCATGGATAAAATTGCAGGGAGGATATTCAATTTGTTCAATACAAATGTTTCATTTGAAGCATTCTCAAAAAATTTCAAACCACAAACAAGCTAAGTATCACATACAAACCAAAATAAATTCCAAGTGTACTTGACAACAATTCCTAAAACCACAAACCAATCGTTTTTATGTCACAAACCACAACAATTCCCAAACCGAGCGCTCTCAAGTCACAAGTTTGGAACCAAAATAGTTTCCAAGTGAACTTAGCAACACCACCACTAAGAGGGGAGGAGAAGCAAGCAACTCAGGAATCAATCGCTGAGGGTAGTAAGATCACACTCCTCATTATTATGCTCATCTTTATTAGGTTTTAGATGGTCAATCATGGATGGTTGAGATCCCTAACAAGAAGCTTGTTGCATTTTAAAAAATGCTTGCATTCATTGATCGATGCTTATCATTGGTTGGCTCAGTTCCTTGTTGCTTTGGCTGAGCATTTTGTTGAATTCTTTCAGTTACTTATATTTTTCCATAACAATCCGATAATTATTAGCTTGCAAAGTTAGCTCAGCCCACAAGTTGGTTATCACACCCCTTAAATGATTCAAATCCTCTTGCAATGGCACATAACATGTACCTGCTATAAGCAATTAGGTAAAGTATATATTACTAACAATAACTAATCCTATCGTTTATCCTCCTCATCGAAACTTTAATATTAAAATTTTACCAGCTCATTACGAGGGGATAAAGTTAAAGGATTCCCAAATGTTGTGAACTTCATCTCCAGCGCCATAAATACGACATTTCTTCTTCATATATGCCTTCACCAATAAATGAATTGGATTTGGAAGTGATTGAGAGGGATCTTGAGAATTGCCATCCGAGAGCTCCTGGGAGTTGATGAGATTTTGAAATTCATGCTTAAAAGATTCCCATGATTTCACAAAATTTGCAAAAAATCAAATGTATTATACTTAATGAAAGTATATGAATCAAGCTTGAACTGCTAATTAAGATTGAACGTTAAGAATAGCGTAGGCATATATGTTGTGATTTCTTGTCATCCCAAGGCCCATCTTCTTTGCCATGGAGTTTATGAGTACAGGTGAATAACTTAACAATTATGGGAGGTCTCCCAAGTTGTTCCCTCTACAAGTCAACCAAAATTTGGAAAACACATAAAACACTGTGCTCAAACAAATAAATACTAAAAGTTCTAAGAGGTAAACTTAGTCACCAAATGCCTCCTATGCTCATGCATAGGGATCAAGCCACATGTGTAGAGAGATGGTCCAAAATTTTTGGGATTACCAAGCCAATTTTTTTGGGCTTTTTCACACAATTGCTTAGATGCTTCGTTGGCCTAATATTATTTGACTCATTTCCATTGAGCATCACCGAGCCAAATAGGCCTGTAGTTGTGCTTCCTGGCTGTGCCAAGTAAGTGACAAGCCCGCAAGTGCACATGTGTCATAATTTAGGTCCAATATCGTTCCCACTAGGACCAACATAATCTATTAAGCATATCCTTTACAACAATGCTAACCAAGCATAAATCAATTTTGGGGAATTTTCTAAATAAATAAATCTATTACTGACTTTAGAATTTTATCAATTAAAAATGCCTTGGGATTTGTTGCACCAATTATGAACCTAATTTGGTAAATAATGTCTACGATTATTCTAATTTGGATCAAGCAAAGGATGACAAGCATATAATATCCAATCCTCTCTTTCAAAATGAATTAAGTTATTTAGACAATGCTTACTACCATTCTTTCAAAGGGGTTCTAGATTTAGTCTAAACTTTAGAATCTACGTTGTCAAATTTCCTTTCAATGAGCGACTTTATCTAAAACGGAACCATGTTAAGTCTGTACTTGTTGATCTAATAACGGATTTCTTCTTTAGTACTTTATCCAACTATTTGATATTTGCAAGCTAATTTGGCCAAAGCTACTCACAACATTCATGCACCAGATAGATTCAAACACTCCAAAGAATAATAAGCATATTATTGATGAAGATTAAGGATCGATGTTTATAACTTGGCTATCAAATCCCAAGACTGGAGAAACTACTCACTCAAGATAATTAAAAGCAAACACATTTGTTCAATAAAGAAAAGCAACCAAACAAAACTAATCTACTGAGTAAAGATTAAGGAGGACCAACATACTTAGCAACAATGGAGTTTCCCGTCAATTTCTTCAATCTTCAAGGATCCAAATGCAAGTAATCCTTCTGCCAATCTTCTTTTTACTCCAACAACTGATAAAAATTACAAAACTATTAAGAGATTTCTAAAGAGATAGGTTAGGGTTTTTTTCTTTAAGCAGCTGAGCATCTCTTAAAATAGCAGCCATCGTTAATTCTTAGCCACATAAGCCAAGGAAAACAAAGAGTTCCTACAATTTCAGGCCTGCTACGGACTAAAAACGGTCTGTGGCGGCCTTTAACTTGGAGCATTCTTGTTCTCTTTTTTCCACAAGCATGGTGACTAGGGCTGTTCGTGGTGAGTCCTGTACTTGACTTTTGAAGGTTAGTGCTTGATCAAAAAGGTCTCAAAACCTGCAAAAGTCATCAAAGCACTATACCCGGATGTAAAATGAGATTTTTGGGGTATAAACTACGCATATAACTCATGAATCCCGTAAAAATACATCAAAATGACCCTAATGGCTTGTTTGGTTAAGTGGTAATGTAATCAAAATGGTAATAGTGATTCCATTAATATGTTTGGTTATCATTAAGGAATGTAATCAAGATTGCATTGCAATCACATTTACCTCAATCTATGTAACTACAATTACTTGACTTTTCCTAAGCAATTGTGATTGCACACCTTTGAATCAAAGTCTACCCAAGTATAAGCTATTATATTTGGGAACTTTCTCTTTCTTCTCTCCATTGTCTCTCCTCTACTTCCCCTCTCTTATTACTTTGAAACCATTTTTTTAAAGCTTTGAAGCCCCGTCGCCCCTATTTCTGCTTTCTATATTAGATAAAGTTTTAATGTAAACCATGATCATATTATTGTAATCATATTTTTGTACATTCTAGACATCAAGTCTCTTTGTTTCTCTCACACATCATCATTATCATCGTCATCGTCATCATCGTCATCATCTTCTCAGTACTTGGTAAACTTGAACAATATTATATTATTGTAATCTAGAAGAAATAGAGTGAAGTAAGTCTCATGTGAAACATCGTAATCATGAGGATAAGATATTGGATGATAATTATCAACACAGCTACAAATAATTAAAATACACAAACATAAAATGCAAATTGAATTGCAAGTACCTAATGTCACGTGTAAAATTAAGTATTGTTTGTAGATGAATTCATTCCATTACACTTGTAAAACCCTTATAACCAAACATTGTAATATGATTATTATCCCATTTTATTACACTAACAATTGCATTACATGGTTGATTCTATTGCATAGTGATTACGTTACTTTCAACCAAATGCTACATAAAATGATATGTTCTATGGTTACTTATCAAACTCCCCCATGCTTGAATGGTTGCTTGTCCGTAAGCAGCTAACGAAACCACAACTATGATGAAGAACCCTCATTAGGTAAACATAAGTAGAAGCATCAATAGCTAAACCGACTCAAGCAGTTAGCCCTATAGTGATTGACAACTTTGTGAAACAAATAAGAGAATTAAGCTTTTAAAAATATAATTAGACACTATCCCATCAAGCATTAAATCCATTACTCAATGTTTCTCAACACTCATATTGACACATAGATTCATTTGAGAAAAAAGGATCGATAGAGCCTCACTCGAGTAATAAAGCACTCAACACTCGTGTGTTTCAAAATATATGGCGGTTCTCTCAAATCTCATTACAAAGAATCAAAGCTAAAATTAGCTTGAGAAGACTCTCAAATTCGCCGTCACTAAAACGCAAAACCCACAAGGCAATCATGGGGGCTTCAATAGGGTCGTAATGCGGTTATGGGGTAAAGGTTTAGAAGGGAAGAAGTGTTATAGGATTTGTGGAGTTAAAAGTGAAAGACTAAAGGCAAAGAGCATTGATTCCCATATACACAAAACAAACTACTCAATCCAACACATATAAAAGATATAAACAATCCCCTCTAGTCGATTCCAAATGAGAGAAAGTGTTGAGGCATTCCAAAAAACATGTATGGCAAAACCTTTCTATTTCATAAATTTTTTTCTTTTTCATTTTCCCCTTTTTTTGTTTTTCGTTTTCGATTTTTTTACATATCCAAAACAATTATCATGGCATAGAACTTTAAGCACCTTTCAAAACTTTTGAATCCAACTCACAATAACCAACCCAAACACATCCAAACGAATCCAAGCAAGCCATATCTTATAACATCACCTCAAACCACACCAAATTAAGAAATGAAACCCTTTCGTCTTGGCTAAACAAGGTAGACATGTATTTGGTCGAGGGCTACATGAGAGGTTTACATCAATAAACATTGTCAAGGCTTAAAAGTGGTAGCTAGACATAAATAATACATAACAATGGTGGCTTTTTGGTTAATGTTGCTCATAAGTTCCGAAGAACGCGTCAATCAATATTACCTAAATGCGCATGCAAAATGTGATCTTGGAGAAGAGTCAAAGCAAGTTTTAGAGATTTGAAATCTTGGAAGAGTCATACGTGAAAACGAATATGAGGCTACAATTCATATATTAGTCCAATCAAGCTCAAAATCTAACAGGACAACTACCAAACTTTAACTAGCTCATTGAACCTCACAAACCAAACATTCATGCAAAGTATCATTTAAGCAATCAATTCACATTCAACTTGATAGTTAAATCAAGAGACCCATTTCAAAAACTAATGATCGAACATTTTATACACAATTGGGCAAAACTAAAAGGTCAAATTAAGTCAAAGAAAGCTACTTAGTCTAAAGGCTCATCATCAGAGGATTTTTTTTTTCAATTTTTTAATTTTTAAACTTTTTTTTATATGCTTGCCAAACCTAAAATCCAACTAAAAAATAGAAATTCCAATATAAAACTGAAACCCAACAAAGAAACCTAAAGAAAAAAAAAACTAAATGCTCAACTAAGAATGTTCTAATTAAATGTAAATGCATGATCTAATGTGAAAACTAATCACACAACCACATCATACACATATCCACAAATAAACACACAATGATCCCATGCATAGACAAAGCATTGTCCTTAATGCAAGCACATATGACCATTGGGAAGGGGGAGACAACTAAAAAGGAGGAGAAGAAACAAGGTGGGGTTACGATATATGTCAATCACGCCAATTGTCTAAACAATCCCTAATGTCTTGGGAGTATTAGTTATATGCAAGTGCTTATCCCACGAAGCTTGTCATGCTGCTCCTGAACGAAGTCACTGACCATAAATGCTTAGATTGGACATAAGCCCATAAGGAGACTTGTTCCTTTTGGGTAGACCGAAGGGTGGTGTGGATATCAGGGTAGTACTGGAAAGAGGAAGGTCGAGAGGTACTAGAGCTCCTAAATACAGTTATAGAGGAGGAGGAGGAGGAGGTAATAGGTGAACTAACTCCTTATCACCCGACCTGTATGAAAGATTGTCCAGACCCAACAGGGTAGTACAATCAACAATGGGAAGAGGCGTAAGCCTGTTTCCAGGATAAATCAAACAAATCCTACCGCCCTCCATTGCACAAAATTTCATTTTTTCACTGGAAACCAAGGCTAATCTCTCTAAGCCTGACACTCGATCATCAGGGTGAGGCTCAATTCCAACCGACATAGCAATAAGGGTAATAAGGCTTCCGATTACTAGCTTCTTGGCAAAATTAGTACTTGCACTCAACAGTTGATTGGAAAAAAAAAAGAACTAGGGTCAATTCGTGTCCCTTCTAAGAAATATAGCTCGGACAGATGAGGTACATTCAAACTATTCTCCGAGCAAACAAACCACAAGTGAGGACACATTGGGCTACTCTAATATATGTGTTTCGAATAATAGTGCCATTGCAGTGACAAGTATCATGTTGGTAACACTACTAGTTAAGGTGTACCAAAAGGCATTCGGGTTAAACTCCCTACGCACATGTGGTCGGTCTAAATCCAAACAAGGTGGAAAATCGAATATGCTATTAAGAGCACTCAAATTTAGCTCATAAAACTCATTGTTAAAATAAAATGAGATAAAACCCTATTGACATTGAGGACCACTAATGACTTTAAACAACAATGTACTCAAGAATTCCAAAGTAAGTTCACGATATGTATAGTCTCGAATCTCGATAAATTCAACCATACCGCTACAAGGAAACAACTGACAAATATCATCTACCATACCCAATCTAGTTAACAAATCCTCATCAAAATGTCGAGTAGCGACAACAACTCTAGTACTCAAACCATTATATCTAGCAATATGTTCAGGATTAGTTAAACCAGGTGGGTTAGGCGGATTACCTCAATTTTGTGCATTAGTTGAGATGTGGGAAACTCGTTAAGGAGCTTGACTCAACATCCCTGCTCCTAGAGTAGTCCTCGTCCTCTTTTGCAGTGCCATGGTTGGAATGTGCATGGGTTTGGGTGCTTGAAAATCCAAACTATGAAGCAAGTGGATGAGAAGGGTACTAAAATGAAAAATTTGTGCAAATAAGAGATATTCGGGAAAAATTATGGAAGACAAGATGAAAATTTGGAAGATTAGAAGGTGTGATGGAAGTGTTTGAGGAATGTGGGAGAAAGTGGTTATGGGTAGAGATGCATGAGAGAGAAAGAAGAGTGGAAATGGGACATTTGAAGGAGATTTAAAGGTAGGTGAAGAAATTAGGGGAAAATGGAAAGAGTTTGATGGAAAATTGTTAAAAATTAAATGTAGGAAGGTGGGTGTTAATGGAGTTTATAGAGAGAGAAGGGGAGAGTTTAGAGAGAGAAAGAGGTAAGGTTGAAAATGAATGAGTGAAATGTTGGGTCAAAAGGCATGAAAAACCCCTGAACACGGACGAACAAGCCCACCATAGATTGTGGTGAGCACTACAGATAGTCTATGGTCGGCTCTGTTCTGAATTTTTTTTGTTTCATGATAGGGCCTCCAGGGACTGAGTCAGACACTGCTAAGGGTCCGTGGGTGCTCCTGTCTAGAGCCTCTAAAACTCTCTTATTACTTTTTTCGATGTTTCTTCTTTTATTCTTGCTTTTGGTCTTTTTTTTTCTTTTTTCTTTTTTATATGGTTCCTTTTTCTCAAAGTAAGAAATGCACTATATACAATTGGAAAAAGAAAAACTAGTAAAGGGAAAACTTGAGTTGCCTCACAAGAAGCGACCTTTTAAGGTCGAGAGCTCGATCTTCACTTTCATGTTGGCTTGGGGTTAGAAAGGGTGTAAGTACAGGGATTCTCAATTAACTCCCTCACATCTCCCTATTTTCTTTTATCATGAACCATGAAGTTGAACCCTTATAATAGAAGGTACCATCTCAGGAGTTTGGGATGGGGATCCTTCTTCATCATCAAGTAGTGCAAAATGGTGTCATCCATATATAAAATGAAATTATAGTGTGCTCCATCAGACAAGCCACTACTAAACTTATCTCCTAAGTCAAAATCATGCTCAATATTATCCACAGGAGGCAAAGACAACAACAGTTGAGCAAACCTCCAATAATTGCTCATAGAACCGTCATTAGTAGCATAAGGCTCATCCTTGGTTACGCTGGGTAGCGCAAATGTATCAAATTCCACCTAAGCGTAGTTAAGGTTGGGGCCCTTAGTATCAACACAATCAAACACAGGAGGGTTAGTGTGACATAAATCATCATATAACTCAAGCTCATGAAAATCCGTCTCTTCTTCATAAGCAAATGAAGAGGAGGAAAAATCTCTATCTTCGAACAAAGTAAACTCAACGTGACACCTCCCCATATTAAATGTTAACCGCCCACTTTTCACATCTATCTTGCAGCCGGAAGTGGCCAAGAAGGGTCTCCCTGCAATAATCTGGGCATATGCATATTCGGCCATATCTAGGATGATAAAGTCATCAACCACACAAAAATCACCCACTTTTATAGGAATATCCCCGAAAGTACCGAAAGGGCACTTCATAAAACCGTCCCCAAATTGGAGTGAAATAGGTGTTGGTTGTAACTATCCCAAGTTAAGCTTTTGGAAAATAGAATAGGGCATCAAACTAACACTTGAACTAAGATCGCATAACGTCCTAGCAATGCTCACATCTCCAAGCAAGCAAGGAATAGAAAAGCTACCTCGACTTTGAGCTTAGGGAAAAATTCTTTGAGAACCTCTAGACTGCTTTCCTCTCTAAAAGTTATAGCCCCAAGCTTATCACTTTGTTCCTCACGCACAACTTTATGCACCTCTCCACCCTCAAAACCCTCTGGTCCTTCTTTCAAAATAACATAGTTACACTACTCATGTTGATTAGGCTTAGGCCTACTAGGAAGTCTACCTGGGGGTGTAGATGAAGAGGTAGCTTATTAGGTAATTTGAGCTTCCAACATCGAGTTCTGAATACTAAGCACATCAATCTTAGAGGCAGATTGCTTAATATACTTATCCTGCTTTTGTTGCACTGATAACATGCATTGCTTAATATACTCATCCTGCTTTTGTTGCACTGAAAGCATGCACTCCCTCGTGGTCTCTAAATTAAACTTTTGAGGTGTTTATTGCCGATAGGGTGGCCTTTGAAACCCAAGGGATGGTCTAGCATTCAATTAACACATAAAAGGGGCGTTAGACATATAGGAAAAATTGGGGTGATTCCTCCATCTCGGATTTTCTATATTCGAAAATAGGGTCATTGGTCAGTCCAACACTGCAATTATTGAGATAATTAACCCAATCACTAGCAACTTGGGCCATGGACTCCCAATATGAAAATTCACAGTCAAATGGTCAACAGAACCACATATTTCACATGATGGGGAAGGGATGTTTGAACTAACAACATTAATATTCAATTTTTCCAACCTTTGACAAATAACATCTACTTAACATTTAGCAAAGTAATAGTATTAAGCTCTAACCCTCTAGGGTTGGCCTCTCTTATTGGACCATTAGTAGTTATTGAGCACCATCTCGTCAATTAGGTTGTAGGCCTTATCCTCCATCTTGTTCATGAACGTGCCACCCACTTTCGCATCTATAGTAGACCTCACTAGTTGCGTAATACCATAGTTGAAGGTTTGCACAATCATCCATCAGTGGACTCCGCGATGTGGGCATAACCGCAGCAAGTCTTTGAACCACTCCCAAGATTCATGGAGCGAGTAATCTTCCCTTTGAGCAAACGTGGTGATTTGATTTCTTAAACTCGCCATCTTATTAGGTGTAGAGAACTTTACAAGGAAAGCCTTGGTGAGCTCATCCCATGTAGTGATCGAGCTTGGAGGTAATGAGTGAAGCCATGCCCATGCCCTGTCCCTTAGTGAGAAGGAAAATAACTGAAGTCGGATGGCGTCGCTTGAAACTCTGTTGAGCTTCAAAGTGTCACACATCTCTAAAAAGACAAAGAGGTGTAGATTCGGATCCTCCATCAGGGTGCCTCCAAACACCACAGATATAAGAGCTGGTCCCAGGTTAAAATTATTCGCTTCTATCGTTGGCCTAGCAATGTTGGATGTGATGCCATGGACAACTGAGGTAACGAAGTCCCGAAGCATCCTTCGTTGATTTGCTTCACCTCCTTTGATATTAGGAGATGTTTGTTGGGCTGTGAGTCTTTGCTCCGTTAACCAAAGCTTGCTCTGCGTCGAACGAAAGGTCCTTTCTATCTTGTAATCAATTTTGAAGTGAAAGGAACTTTACACAAAAGGGTTGAAATCCTGCAAAAACACCACAAACACTACCAGTGCAAATTAAATAATAAAATAAAGAAAAGAAATACTTAGTTAATTTTTGAAGAACCAACTCAATATTTGACGAATTTGGTCCCCGACAATGGCACCAAAAGCTTGACAGGCCCGTAATGCACGAGTGTTGTAGTTTAGATAAAATATCATTCCCACAGGGACCAACGTAATCTATTAAGTTTATCCTTTGTAAAAATTCTGAGCAAGTATAAATCAATTTGGGGAATTTTCCAAATAAATAAATCTATCACTGACTTTAGAGTTTTATCAATTAAAAACACCTTGGGATTTGTTTCGTAATTTTAAATGAAATATGATAAATGATGCTTATGATTGGCCTAATTTGGCTTAAGCAGAAGGATGATACACATATAACACCCAATCCTTTCTTTCAAAATTAGTTGAACTATTTAGACCAAGCATACCACTATTCTTTCAAAGGGGTTCTTGATTTAGTCTAAAATTTCGAATCTACGTTGTCAAATTTCCTCTCAACAAGCGACTTTGTCTAAAATTTAGAATCTGCGTTGTCAAATTTCCTCTCAAGAAGCAACTTTGTCTCAAAAGCAACTATGTTAAGTCTTTACTTGCTGATCCAATAGCGAATTTCTCCCTTCAGTACTTCATCCAACTATTTTATATTTGCAAGTTAATTTAGCCAAAACTACTCATCACATTCACACACAAGATAGATTGAAACATTCTAAAGAAGAATAAGCATATTATTGGTGAAGATTGAAGAGTCCATGTTCATAACTTGGCTATCAAATCTCAAGACTGGAGAAACTACTCACTTATGATCAATAAAAACACAATTGTTTAATAAACAAAAGCAACCAAACAAAACTAATCTACTGATTAAAGAACAACGGAAGAGAAAAGTACTTAGTGATAATGGAGTTTCCCGGCAATTTCTTCAATCTTCAAGGCTCCAATCCTCTTTTTGCTCTAAAAAGTGTTAAAAATTACAAAACTATTGAGAGATTTCTAGAGAGATAGGTTGGGCGGGGCTTTTTGCTTAAAGCAGCCAAGCATCTCTTCAAATAACTGCCACAGTTGATTCTCAGCTGCACAAGCTAAGGAAAACGAAGATTTGCTGAAGTTTCAGTCCTGCCACATACTGTGGCCAGCACCACCGATGGTCCGTGGGGGCCTTTCACTCGGAATTCTCTTATTCTTCGATCTTTCTTCTATGCACACGGTGACTGAGGGCATTTATAGTGTGTCATATACTTGACTTTTAAGGGTCGAAGCTTGATCAAAAAGGTCTCAAAACATGCAAAAGTCAGCAAAGCATTATACCTAAGCGTAAAAGGGAATTTTTGGGGTATAAACTAAGCATAAAACTCAAGAATCCCTTAAAACACATCAAAATGACCCTAAAATGATATGCTATATAGGTACTTATTAGTAAGTCCCTCAAACATGCATGGCCTTTATTTTGAAAATGTCTCCTAATTCAGTCCTCATACATAGGATCCCCAGTAAGCCACTTATGCAATGAAAATGACAACTACCATATCAAATTATGCCATAATAATGAGTTTGTTATGCACAAACTGTCAACATATAGTCATTTTAGTTACCTTGCACTCCAAACCACAAACCTGAACTTGTTTGGGCACTTCATCCCAAGAACGTAAAGGTACGTTATATTTTCCTCAAAAGATCAAAGAAATCCTAGCAATAGCAATTCATTTGGGAAAAACCTATTTCATAATAACACATCAAATTAACAACACTTTGGTCTAAATACATGAAGTTAGAAATAAGTAACTCTGTCCAACTTACCCATTACCATCTGGTACAATATACACCTTGGTCTAAGTACTTCCAAGACTAGATTGTACTTCTATATCTCCAATTCTAAGGTCTTGTAAGGACTGGTTAAAGTTAAGGTCAATGGCATGGGCAATGGTAGGGGTATGGTTCACAATGTTAGCTATATGGGTCTTGTTTTGAATGTTATATCTAAACTATTGGTACATTAATGTTTAGTTGGGGTTATATGGGATATGATAAGGAGACGTCCCCATAAGAACTATCCCAAATTGACTAGGGATTCTGATTATTCCTGAAACACCTAGTGTTTAAGCACACGTTGTTGCTACTAGATGAAATGTGGCATAAGGTGTTTGTGAGGAAGGTTGATAAACTTCCATAGCACTTGGAAGTGTGCTGGAGCTCCTACGCCCTATTCCTCTGCCACTGCCTTGAGTAGAGGACTTACCTTGATGAAGGGTGGAATTCATACTTAAAATAATTAACAACAAATGCAAGTACAAATAACGATTGTACGTACCAACAATTTACTCTTGCAACACAATAGGTAGAGAATATCAAGTTTCAAAATTAACACATACAATACAACTAAATTCAATTCTAAGTGTTGCAAAACTAGGTAATGAAATACATAACAATTCATAAGCATTTAATTATCTACATGATCCTTACCATGATCCTCCACCCATTATCATCATCATTCTCACCATCATCGTCGACATCATCATCATATAAATGCAAATTTCCCTCTACTTCATCTATTTCGTTTCCATCATCCTACTCATCCTCCATCCTCTTTTTCTATTAAAGACAACGATAGGATCTTGGACAATACAACTTGATAAAGTTTGTATTTGACTTGGAGATGAATGAACTCTTGTTACTTAATCCCCAAGCTAAGGGCATGACTCAAGTTGGCTGAGATAGGCCTGTCTAATTCTTGTGTATAAAAACCCATGTACTCTGGCAATTATGAAAGCACAACAATAAGAAGCAAGACATGGCAAATCAATTGAGTTGTTTATCCTCCCAAACACTGAAAACACATTAATATTTTCTGTACGGTATTAGAGCCATAAGTAAGAAGATCGTGATTGATGTTCAGTCACCCTATTACTTGCATCCATCAAAAGGGCCAGGTTTGGTGATCACATCTGTAATCTTCAGTGGGAAGAATTATGAACTATGGAAGCAACCAGTTAGAACCGCCTTAAAATATAAAAACAAATTAGGATTCATTAACGGAACCCTAAAAAGACTAGACCGAAAATAAGGTGATGATCAAATCGAACACAATGCTTGGGAGATGGCAAATTCGATGATTTGCTCTTAGATCATCAACATAATTGATCCCAACCTTCACCCAAGCGATGCTTACATTGAAAGTGTAACTGGTATGTTGGATAATTTAAGAAAAAGATATGCCACAACCAATACTCCCAAAATACACAAACTTAACTCTGATATCACATGATGTAAACAAGGAGGACTTGAGATAGTTAAATTCTATTCCTAGCTTATGAGTATGTGGAGTGAATTAAGCAACTATATCATGATACCTCGATGCAGTTGTGGAAAGTGCGAGTATGACATTGAGGATCAGATAATAAAGATGCTAGAGGAATAATGAACTCATCAGTTCCTTATGGGGCCAAATGATGAGGAATATGCTAATATCTGAACCCAAGTCTTGGCCCTTGAACCTTTACCACCTTTGCACCGACTTTTCAACATGGTATAGCAAGAAGAAACTCACAAGTGCATCATGTTGGGACCTGATCAGCAAACTGAGAACGCGATTGTCTTTGCTGTTAAGCACTGTCTAGGCATGGTGGACAGACTCGTTTGTAGAGACTATGGACGTCAAGGACATGAAGAATAGAGCTGCTATGAGATAATTGGATACCCACAACAATACTCGTAGATGAGGTCGAGGAGGTAGAGCTGGCAGAGAAATTAAGGGGGCCAAGGCAATTATAGTCAAGGAAGAGCAACTAAGAGTGAAACTACCAATTCAACACAAGCCCAGCAAGGTTAGGCCAAGTCTGTATGCACAGCGAAGCCCGACAATGCTGTAAACGAAGGAGCCCAAGTCAGCATACCCGGTTTGACTACTGAACAGGTACAGAGGCTACTAAGCCTCATTGAAACACCAAAGGCAGCAAGTGAAGTGCATTCTGGCACAAATTTATGGATGTTTGATAGTGGAGCGTCGTGTCACATGACGGGCATTTTAAAAGCGATGCAGGAAACACATAAAATCACATGTGTTTCTGTTCGCTTGCCCAATGAAACCTATGTTTTAGCTAGTCAAGAAGGAACTATATGGCTCGGGAAAATAATCAAATCAAGTGACGTGTTATAAGTTCCTTCTCTTAAGTGCAACGTTATCTCAATTGCAAAATTATCTAAGGAGTTGAATTGTAGCGTGACGTTCTTTGATGATTTTTGTGTTTTACAGGATCGCACTTCAAGGACTCTAATTGGCGCGGGTGAGCGTCAAGGAGGGGTCTATTACTTCAAGCATAGGTCATTAGCACAAAATGTTAATGCAGTCAACTCCAGTAACTTGTGGCATATGCATCTCATGCACCCTTCAAGGGAAGTTTTGTCTTTGCTTCCCAATAGCTTAAGAGTTAATTTTAAGAAGGAACATAATAACGTGTGTGAAACTTATTATCGTGTAAAACAAACTAGAAATCGCTTTCCCTTAAGTTCTAGTCAGGCAAAACATATTTTTGAGCTTATATGTTGCGGCATCTAGGGTTTATATAGGATATCGTCCTCCTGTGGTGCCCATTATTTTCTCATAATTGTAGACGATGCTACTAGGCCAACCTAGGTCTTTTTAATGGTTGATAAGAGTGAAACGGGCAATCTGCTAAAGGGATACGTTGCAATGGGTAGGACCCAATTTAAAAAGAGTGAAAATGGTGAGAAGTGATAAGGGTTATGAATTCACTTTAAAACCTATGCAAAAGTTTTACCAACATCATGGTATCATATGTCAAAGCAGTTGTGTCGACACTCCCCAACAGAATGGTAGAGTTGAGAGAAAACATCGACATGTCCTATATGTGGCAAGGGCTCTCTTGTTCGAAGCTAATTTACAAAAAAAAAATTTCGAGGGAAAGTGTACTTGTAGCAGTTCATTTAATCAATAGAACTCCAAGAAACCTTTTGAACGGGAAAACACCTTATAAGTTACTTTACAATCAAAAGGCCTCATATTACCACATTGAAGTATTTGGTACGGTTTTTTTTGCACAAGTAAAAAGGAAGAAAGATAAATTTGCACCTACAGCAAGGAAGTGTGTCTTTATTGGATACCCTTTAGGGAAAAAGGGATGGAAAGTATTTGATTTGGATACACATGAATTGTTTGTAGGTCGAGACGTGGTATTTCTTGAGCATGTATTTTGCTTCTAAAATTTAAAAAATTTAGTGGGAACAAATCTGCCATCCAAGAAAAACGTGACGGATCCAATCTTCCTTGATGATGAGAATATGGATTAACTTCAAGCACAAGAACCAGTCCAAGATACTCGGACACCACTGTTTGAAGCAAGGGGGAGATTGCCAGAGGGAGATGTCCAGTCTAGCCCAGAAACATCGCCGGTAGCAGCATATGGGTCAAGCCCAGCAGATTCTCGATGGCCATCTACTGGCCCAGCAAGTGAGCAGCCGACCCACAATGAGAAAGGCCAGGAGCAGAACTAGACGACAAAAGGCCCAAGACCCAAGCTAGTCCAACCTGAAGCACGAACTGAAGTGGGTCGAGGAGTAAGAAGAATAGAACGACCCAGCAAGCTTCCACGAAGGTATGATGATTTTTTATGTTATAGCACAAGAACCATTGACCCAAACATTAAAGTCCTACCCTCCTTTGCAAACCTGCATAAATAGAGAACCTCAGGTATGCGTTATCCTATCACAAATTATGTCAGTTCACAAAAAAATTTGGCTTCTTATCAAAAAATTTTAGCTGCTATAGTAAAGGTGGATGAGCCAAAATTTTTCCAGGAAGTAATGAAATCTTCCCAATGGCATAAAGCCATGGCTGAAGAAATTGAAGCCTTAAAAAGAATTAGAACATGCACCGTGGAAGATCTACCTCTAGGAAAGAAGCCCATTAGTTGCAAATGGGTCTATCGAGTTAAGTACAATACCGACGGGAGCATTCAGTGGTACACAGCTAGATTGGTGATTCGGGGAATCATCAGGTTAAAGGATTCGACTACAATGAGACCTTTGTCCTAGTTGCTAAGATGACTAGTATACGAATATTCTTATCTGTTGCAGTAGCAAAGGGCTAGGAACTACACCAGATGGACGTAAATAATGCCTTTTTGCATGGAGACTTGCAGGAAGAGGTTTTTATGAAATTACCTCCTAGTTTAAATCTATTAACCCTAATCAATTGCGTAGAATAAAAAAATCCTTATATGGTCTCCATCAAGCCCCGCGGCAATGGTTTGCTAAGCTATCGTCAAAACTATGTGAGTATGGATTCGTTCAGTCCTATGCAGACTATTTATTGTTTATTGATTGCAAAGGTGCTGTATTTATGGCCTTGTTGGTCTATGATGATGACATAGTGCTTGCTAGCAATGATCCCCATGTTTTAAAGGTCTTCAAAGCCTACCTTAACACTTATTTTAGTATTAAAGATTTAGGACCTTTAAAATACTTTCTCGGTATTGAAGTACCACGGGGACCTGAAGGGATGTTCCTATGTTAGTGCAAATATGCATTAGAAATCATCGACGAATGTGGGCTCTTGGGGGCCAAACCGGTTGACTTCCCTATTAAAGAAAATCACAAGTTGGCGTTAGCTACTAGACGTGATCTAAATAATGCTACATGGTACCGAAGGTTGGTCGGCCGCGTTCGTTATCTCACTATCACTAGGCGATATTTGACTTATGTAGTATACATACTTTCCCAATTTATACATTCACCGAACGATGATTAATGGAGGCGGCATGCTGAGTTCTACGTTATCTTAAGGGTACTTCAAGAGAAGGAATTTTTCTGTACACCACTAATGATCTCTAGCTGTTTCGGTACTGTGATTCTGATTGGGGAACATGTCCTCTTTGCAGGAGGTCATTAACTAGTAATTTTGTTACTCTTAGGAGCTCAATGATCTGCTAGAGGACTAAGAAGCAAGCAATAGTTTCCAGGTCGTCAGCTGAAGCAGAATACCGAGCAATGGCATTGGCCACTAGTAAGCTTGCATGGATATGCACTTTTTTGGCCTCATTGGGGGTAATTTCACACAAAGTCTGTGAAATTATTTTGTGACAGTCAGACAACTTTACACATAGCAAGGAATCCAGTCTTCCATGAGAAGACGAAGCATATTAAAGTCGACTGGCACTTCATTCACGAAAAACTTATCTTAGGTCTCATTTCTTTTTATCATGTCCAATCACAACATAAGCCAGCCAATATATTTACCAAGGCACCTGGAAAGAAACAATTCCAGTATCTCAAGGGCAAGTTGGGCATGGCAAATTTGCACGCTCCAACTTGAGGAGGAGTGTTAAGGATAAGCATAGGATCTTAGACAGTACAACTTGATAAACTTTATTTAATCCCCAAGCTAAGGGCACGGCTCAAGCTAGCCAAGATAGGCCTGCCCAATTCTTTTGTATAAAAACCTATGTACTCTGGTAATTATGAAAGCACAACAATGAGAAACAAGACACGACAAATCAATTGAGTCGTGTATCCTCCCAAACACCCAAAACACACTAATATTTTCTATATCTTCCTTATCTATGTCGTCGTTTACTTGAATAAATGAAAAACCCATATCTACGTTAATCTCTTCCAGTGACACACTTTCATACACTAATGATATAGGGATAACATCATTCAGAGGTTCCACAAGTGACATCATACTTGTTTGTTGGTAAGCAATTGGTGGAGTGCATTTCTTATCCAATCTAGGCCTTAGTTTGGTTGGTATGACAAAAAGCCAATTGACCCTATCCCTTCAACGATCTATATATCGATTGAAGTACACTTCTGATGCAGTGTTAGGGAATATGAATGGATCATACTTTCTGTACCTCCTTGTCCGATGACCTTCAAGAAGTTTGCTTATTTTATGAGACCCTGCCCCACCATTCAATGTGGGCTCAAACTACTCATAATTGAATAGCACACATCTTTTAAGGCGTTCACCTACATACTCAATTTCGGTAATATCTTTCAATAAGCCATAATAATCCTTTTCAATATATCTTTCTCCAGTCCCACATAAACCACCACAACAATTATATGTTTTCTTCCTGGCACTGTGAGTTATTGTGTGGAAATTAAATCCGCCAACTCTATATGATTTCCACATTGACACAGGCCTATTAGGCTTCATACCAAATTATGTTAAGTAGCAATGTTTGTGGTTATTGAATAGTTAAATGTAATGCACCTAAGATGACATGGGACGTGGTTTTAGTTAATACAATGCACCAAATTGTGTCGTAGTATTTATCAGGGAATAAACTAAATTACTCACATTTTTACTAAACCAATTTGCAAGTTGAGTTTCAATGATGGTGTCAACATCAGCATCACTAACATTGGGATGTGCACTTTGTACTTATTCTGTGAAAATTCTGTCATATTTTATAGAGGTGGTAAACAAACTACTATTTTGAAGGATAAACTCAATGGAAACTTACAATGGTTAAGGTAGCACTCACTCAATATCAGGTTTAATTTCATCACAATTTAACAACACGTGAAGAAGAGCAGCAAAGTATTTAGCGTCTATGAGATACCTTGATCTTTTCTTTCCAATAGCGGTCCCTTACGGTTCAAACACAGATATAGTTGGGAAATGATTATTATATTCATCGCCATCCTTATTTCTTTGACATGTAGTGTGCATACAGGGCAAATTAGAGTTGAAGTAATAGGCGGCAAAGAACTTCCTTTTAGTTTCTAGGTAAGCTTTTATGATTGAACCTTTAGAACATGCTTGTCGTTTTATCTTTTTCTTCAATCGACCGAACTACCTATCAAAATAATATTAAGTAATACTTCTAAGTGATTGCATAGTTTAGTTTTTTTTATCCATTTTGATCAAATGCAATCTATTTTACCTCTTGAATGGATACATCCATCGGTACTATACATAACCGCCTAAGGGTTCTATTACATTGAAGAAGCATGGAGGAAATATCATCTCCATCTTACAGAGAGTAATGGAAATGATCTAATTTATTTTCCAAGCATATACTCTCGAAGTGTTGTTTAGGACAAATTCTTGAAGAATTGACTTATCTCAATGAGAGGTTTCAACACATCATTTGGGAGAGCACCAAATGCAATGGGTAAAAGAGTCTCCATGAACACATGATAATTATAACTTTTTCACATTATTAAACTTTGCATAATTAGGGTACGCAATATTCCTGAAATTGGAGCAATATCCATCAGGCATTTTAAGTCCCTTTACCCATTGACACACCTTTCTTCTTTCATCCATAGCAAGAATGAACTTTGCTTTTGGTTTAACCGTTTTACCACTAGGACTTGGTTGCTAATGTAACTCTTTTTTATCACTTATAGATGCGACATCCATTCTTAAATTAACATTGCCCTTTGTTTTTTCATGAACATCCGTAATAGTGTTAATGATGTTTTCGGAGAAGTTTTTTCTATGTGTATCTCATCGAAATTGTGACAGAGAAATTGGTGTTGTTAGTTAGGCAACTCGCACAATATGCTATTCTTCATCTAGCTATGTTCATTTTCCTTAAATATGAGCATTTAAAGGCCACCGTCTGTGGTCATCATTGGGCAGTGCTCCACCCCAACATGAAGTTGTTCCCTAAATACGTGATGAGGAGGACCCCTTGGTAACAATTCTTTCATTTTTAAATCAAGTTTTTTTTTCTTCTAAATGCATCATTCCTTGGTAAGAAACACCAATGACAATCAAACAATCATAATTTTCTTCCATTCTTTAATCTCAAAGCCTTTTGTTGTTTCATACATACTGGACATGCCAATTAACCATTAGTGCTCTAACCCAGATAGTATTTCATATGCTGAAAAATCATTGATGGTCCACATATGTGCAACCTTCAATTGAAATGCTTAACCCTCATAGATGTCATACTTTTCAATTCCAACATTCTATAATTTCTTCAGCTCAACAATAAGAGGTTGTGAATATATATCTATTTTGTTCTTGAGATTTTAGGGCTGAGGATTATACAAGTGACGAACATAAACGATGTGGTCATACACATTTCAGCGGAAAGGTTGTAAGGTGTAACTACCATCGGTCAAATGGAGTAAGATCTTGAAAATAGAGTGTAAGGATTAAATCTATCAACACAACATGTAACTCAAGCCTAGCATTTCTAGGCTCTACAGCAAAATTAGGATACTTATGAACCAAATTTCTCCATGTTGTGCCATCTAATGGATGATGTAAAACATAGTCCTCTCACAGATGTTCACAATGCCATGTCATATGCTATGCAGTGCTTAATTTATACAACCTTTAAGGTTAAGGTTTTAATGGCAAGTAATGCATCCTTGTGTACAGTAATAGATTTTCTTTCCTTTGTTATGACCTTTATCTCTTCCGTCTTGGATGCCCATAAAACTTGCATGTATTGAGGTTTGAGTCCTCCTTAAAGAAGAGTATGCAACTTTTTGCGGCAATAATCACTGTATATCACATCATTACTGAGATCTTTAACAACCTCTTCATCTGCCTATAGTTGTCTGGCGCACAGTTGTTAGGCTTGCACACCTCTTTCATTAATTGAACAATTTCGTTGAAATAGTTTTACGGTATGTTATAATAAAAGTTTGTACTCAACAGCTTACTAGCAGCAGAGAGCTCACTATGGATAGAGCAACCATGATATAAGAGTTGTTGAGTTGCTTGAATCATATTATAGAATGGTTCTTGACAAGTGATTGGCTCTTGCACCCTTACATTTGGATTTGCCAATATGGCATCACCAATTATGTACTCTATACGATCTACGTAGGATTCATTGTAGTCATAATTAGTATCTTAAACCACCAACTCCATGCATTTCACTACTAGAATACCGAAAATCATGTCATTGAGGTTCTACTTCTCCATAGCTTATCCAATATCAACATCCTTTCACAAAACATTTATATATAAGGTGCATCTTTACCTCATCGGGTGTTAAGTATACTCTATTTTTACGTTTTGCATAATGACATCTATACTTCCACACACTTTGGAAGTCTGCTTGTCAACGAGAAAATTTATTAGATTGATCTAGTCCATATAGAAATTCTTGTGTGTAACCATTGCAATCAGGCAATAATCTATTATACATCCACAAATGATGTGAATGGTCACTCGTATTCTGTTCAAGCAGCAATATTCATAGAAGTTATTGGAATAGTAATAATTTTAATTTATATAATTGTAATTATACAAATTACTCAATTACATACTACATATATTTTAATAGCCAAACACAACATGAATTAATCCACAAAAATGTATATAGTACATCAACTTAAATATAGATAACATCAGAAACATGTCGTACATAAGGTATATAATTGAATATATAAACATATACGCTAACTTACACGAAGCTTTTCAATTATGCATGTTCCACTCCGTCTATCTTTTTAAATTATGACCAAAATACTTACCAAAAAACTCCAAAGTGCAAACAAAAACATCAATTCACATTAGCATACAAGCCACATTATAAGGTCAACTTTATGCCAATAATCTCATTGAAATACATCAGCCAACATCAACAATTATTTCCTTTAAAGCATGTCAATTTGCAAAATTTATTCATTTTAACTCCCACTAATTTCACATTTGAAATATAAATTACAAGAATTTTATATATTTATACATATAAACTTCTACAAATATATTTCTACTTTTATAAATTTCACTAACTAATAATATCTTAAAACTTGAGCATTTCATTGCACCAACATATCCCATTTTAATTTATATTACCATACCTAAACCCTAAATTACATCGAGGAAGATGTTGAAGCAAATTGGACCAATAACTTCACATAAATTTCACATTTCAACAAAAACATGAACTAACGATGAAATTTTAGCAATCTAACACTAAAATTTTTAGGTACTTAAACAATAAGAGGCAAGAGAAAATCACCATATTCAAGAGGTTTGGGCAACAATGCCCGGCAGCAAACAAGCTCAACTAGCTAGGCCAGGTGGCAGATGTCAGCGGCGGTAGTCAGTAGTGGTGTAGAGGCAGTGGTGTGTAATGGGGGATGGGCTAGGGCTCATAGGTCTCTCTCTCTCTCTCTCTCAATGTCGAAGCAGTGAAAGAAATGCAGAAAAGAACCATATCTGCTCCTATTATTAGGGGCGAGCAACGGAAACTTCGCCGCCATACTGAGTTTGAGTTGTTTTTACTATTCAGCGACGGATTATCCATTGCTGAACAATGAAAGAAATTTCAAACTAAACGTGGAGATATAAATTCTGTCGCCTAGGTCAAAATGATGTCAACAAAATCTTAATTTTGAAGCCAATTCCGTCGCCTAATCTAATATAATTCAATTTTAGATCATTCACTGCTACTTTCCCGTCATTATTTAGCGTTTCTTAAGTGGTATTTATTAACTGTAACCTAAATTTCTTGACTATTGCACTCATTTCCCTTTCTTCTACATGATTTAAGCTTAGCACCTTAAGAGAGTAAGTAGACACTTAACGAGGATGCGTGAAGAGAAGGCTGGATACTGTAAATATTTTTTACTATTTAAAACTTATATTTAATTGTAAGTAATGTTCTGGATTCTAGCATCGAGCTTGTGTGTGTTATGCCATGTGTATGTGAACCTTACGTTTTACTGTGCCGTGGACCTTGGAATGTCGAGGATGAAATTCTTTTAAGGGGCAAAATGTAATAACCGAGGATTTTAAATGTCAGGCTAATCATTTAGATTAATAATTGTATTAGTTATGCTTTGTTGGCTACATTAGGCTAATATTTGTATGTTTATTTACAGTGAATAAAAGCTAATTCCAAAATTTTGTGACTTACCATGTGAACTTGTAAAATTAGTCAATAGCCGAGAGTTAAACCAAGTCAGATTAGTAGAATCAATCAGGCTAACGGATACTAGAACTAGGGGGTTGTCTTTTGGACCCCAGTATTTCGTGTCTTTGGGTTGAATAGGAGAAAAAAAAAGACAAAGGGCTAATTAAATTAAAGAGTTCGGTGCTTGTTTCTCAAATAAATCAGGAGACCAAGCTCTTGATTCAACCATTTCACAACACCAAGCCTCTCTTCTCTACAACACCTCGTGCTAACTTTCTTCACTCTTTCATCTTCCACTGCCATATCCACTATTATCGACCGATTATAGTAGAGAGAGGGATTGAGACCAGCAAGTGAAAGTTAAAGAGAAAGTGAAATTAGAACAGCAAGCAGTAGCAAAACACATAGAAGAAGAAGAAGGAAAAACAGGCAGAAGTATCTTTGGCAAGGAGGAATCGCGACCAGCTACCAGGGAAAGGAAGTAACAAGACTCAAACCCATCCTAAAAATAGCCCATTAAGCCCATGAATCGGGTGCTTCAGCTTAGAGCAAGAAGGTTGATTCTTGATGACTGGAATAATAAGTTAATTTATAAGAATTTTTGAATTGTTCATAAGTATTTGATTCATTATTGAGTTAGAATATGATGAATTGAGGGGTATGGGAAGAAGGTGGATTGTTACTAGCGATTGAGATTAACAGTTTTGAAATTAAGATGATTCCGAGATTATTATGTGAGCAGTGCTATTAGCAGGGACTTTTAACTTGTGTGTTAAATTGATTTTGTGAAGTTTATTTACTATTATCCTAACTCTATTTCATCGATTCCTAATTGCTTAATTCTGGTTGTCACATTACTTAATTATATTGGTCTCTCTACTAGTTCCAGTTCTTGTTTGCCCTATCTTTGCCTAGGAGTTAAGTGGGGAAATAGGAAAGTTAGCTTAACAGTTCAGCAGTGAACAGGTTTGTAAATCGAGCAACGGCTTTCATTATACCCATCTTACTCTAGCTACACCAAGCTTGGCCTACGTTGTCATGTTGAGGGCCTTCATTTGTTACTGCACCCTGAATTAAGAACATTGAACAGGTTGACTTAACCATTTATTGGTTGAATCATCGACCAAAATGATAAAACATTACCTTTGGAGTTCATAAAGTGGCACGCAAAGGTGGCAAGATTGTTTTAAAAGTTTCATTTTCTATAAACTTGAAATGGATTTAGCCAATCCAAAACATGTGGCTGAATTACAGAACCAAACTTTTGAGTTCTTTTAAGTGAAGTTGATTACGAGTAAGCCGCAAACTAGTGGCTCTGAAACCAGGTTTGCACATAATTTTATGTAAAAGTACAATTTTACTTAGCCTATGATTGATTTACAATTTTTCCCTACTACGATGAACATTGTTATGCTTTTCAGAAGTCAGCTTTTCTCGTTAAGGCTTTGTTAGCCTTCTCGAAAATGGATAAGGTGTTATTGTGATATAACAAAAATTTTAATGTAAAGTGCGTTTGAAAGTGAATGAATTTGATATACTTTTGGGCTACAATAATAGCGGAAATATGAAGCACTAGGTCTTTGGAGAAGACCTAATGATCTTGATTGGAGCAAGAATTCTAATTCTCACTCTCCTGATAATGATGGGGGTCTATGGACTTTGGGAGGCCCGGAGGTATAAAAATTCGTGAGTTGCGTTACTCACCTAATGAGAGCACTAACTTATGAATCCAAAGCCCTTAAAAGTGGTTTTGTTACCTGCTCTAGGTTAAAAGACCTTGATTCTGATTTATGTCGAGGCATGGATTTGAAAAGTACAAGAACTATTTAAAAAATGGTTCTGATACATTTATGAACGAGATTCTTTAAAGGGGAAAGAACTTTATAATAAAATGACTATGCTTGGGTGGAGCTTCGTATTCTTTTATACGCTATTCCCATTTCTTACCAAAAGAATTCAAGTGGAAGCTTCATGCGGAATTCTTCGATGCTAAGTGAGTGACTGGGAGTCAAACTGCCTACCAACCTTAATGATTCAGATGAATTGATGGACAATGTGATTTTGAGATCTTGTGTGCCTAACATGCTAATATTAAATAAGATTTTAGTGTGTCTGCTACTTTTGGTATTGTATGCAATTGTTTAAGTCTTCGGGATTACAAATAATCCATAGATGGTGTAGTAGGTCACCCCCTCTCTATTTCCCTTCCTCGAGGCTTTTGAAATGGCCTATAGAAGTCCTCACTTCACGTAAATCAAGTCAGAACCTTGCTTTTCCTTTGACAAGGGGCCATATTTATGTATACCTAAAAATTCATGAGTTTAATGATTTAATATGATGTATTTGTAGGTTCATACGAATATGCAGGTCAAATACATTGGCTCATGTACTACATCTTGACAAGCGATACCTTTTAATGGTCGTGTGGAAAACCCATTCGTACAGTTAGTTATGTTTGTGGTATGGAGTTGTGTTTTGTTTTTGGGATGTAAACCACAATACTCTTGATGTATGATCTATTGAGTTATACCTTTTATTTTTTTGTTTTATTTAATTTCGCAGTTTGTTTACTCCGGACGTGTGGCCCTTGAAGTTGTGGTCTCTAGTGTGTCACCATTGAGTTTGTTGGATATATTCTTTATATTTTTATTATTATTATAGTACCTAATGTAAGGCCATAAGCCTAACTTATAGTCAGTTTTAGGCGGAACTCTGTCCATTTTGTTCCAAAATTTTATGAATTACTAACATCACTAGCCCTATGGGGTTGTTACGGAGCCTTTGAAGACATCAAGTATAAGTTGTGCCAAGCACCGATTTTTCCTTTCCAAACTTTGAGGATTTATTTCAGCCAGAGTGTGATGCAATTTGAGTAGGGATTGGAGTTGTCCTGTTCCAATCTAGGAGAACCATTGCCTACTTTAATGAGAGCCTTAATGGTTCAAGAAGAAACTGTAGCACCTATGGCAAAGGGATCTATGCTATTTTGAGTGCTTTGACTCATTAGGCTTATTACCTCAAGTCTAGACCTTTCGTATTACATTCGAACTGCTAAGCACTAAAGTACATCAATGTACGACATAAGTTGAACCCAAGACATGCCAAATGGGTGGAGTTCCTATAATCTATCAACTTTACTTGTAAGCACAAGAGTGCGAAGGAGAACGTGGTGGTGGATGCTCTTTGAAGAAGTTATGCTTTACTTTTTATTTTAGAAACTAAAGTCCATTCAATCCAAGAACATTACAAGGAGGATCTAGGTTTGGAGGAGTTTTTACAAGGGATTCAAAAGGACAACCCCTACGCCATTTAAGAGGGCTATCTATTCAAGAGTAGCAAGTTTTGTATTCCACAAAGCCCTCTGAGAGTGCTACTGGTCTAAGAGGCTTATAGGGGTGGCCTAACTGGTCATTTTGACTTAAACAAGACAATTGACATCCTGAGGATCATTTCTATAGGCCTAAGGTGGGAGGAGATATGCATGAGGTTGTGATAGATTTTTCTATTAGCTATAAAACAGAGGGTCAGTTCCACCAAGATTTGTGCACTGCACTCCCTACACCTACTTGGGATTGTGTAAGTACGGATTTCGTTGTGGCCCTCACTAGGACCCAAAGGGAAAGGATAAAGTCATTGTAGTTATAGAAAATTTCTCTAAGATGGCATACATTATTCCATGCCACAAAACCGGTCATGCTTCCTAGATTACTAAGCACGACTTTAAACAGATGTTGGGTTGTTGGGCTTCGTGGCCCAAAATCAAAGGCGGTCATACCTAGGATCTACAATCACTCCTGAATCACTCCTGAATCCCTAAACACATTGAGAGGTAGAGAATTATGAGAGAGATTACAAGAGATGTTGTAATTCTGTTATTGGATCAAATCACTTGTTGTGATTGTGATCGTTTTGTATTCTCCCTACTCATATAGTGGATTGATTGTGCTCGTCGCCATCCATGGTTTTTTCCCGTATTGGGTTTCCACGTAAATCTTGTGTGTCCTTGTTTTGTTCTTGTTATCTTTCTTTAAGTTTCTGAATATTTGTTTCATCCTATTACTTCCGCTATTAGTTTGCTCTAATTTCCTAACAAGTGGCATCAGAGCTTTGGTTTAGGATGTCTTCAATTATGAAGGTTGATTTTTAGAAATTTAATGGGGAGATTAGTTTTAATGTCTCGAAGGTGCAGATGAGAGCAGTTCTCATTCACCATGGGTTGTAGAAGGTTCTGCAAGGACCTCACGTGAAACCCGAGAAGATGACTGACGAACAATGGGCAACAGACCAAAAGAAGAGGCGTGGATCGCTGACAGACAAGGAATTGGAAGAACTGGAGTTGAAGGCGGTTTCAGCCATTCAGTTGTGCCTGACACCACATATCCTGTAAGAGGTGCTCGATAAGGCAACTGCAGTGGATCTATGGACTCGGCTGGAGGAACTCTACATGTCAAAGAGTCTAGCCAACAGGATCCGCTTGAAGGAAAGGTTGTGCACCTTTCATATGGCTGAAGGTACCCCTGTTCAAAAACATTTGAATGAACTTAATTCTATTCTGGTTTATTTGAAGAGTCTGGATGTAAAGATTGAGGATGAGGATAAAGTTATTCTGCTTGTTGTGTCTCTACCCCCTTCTTATAAACACTTTAAGGAGATTGTGCTATATAGTAATTCTGATACTATATCTTTTGAGGATGTCAAGTCTAATCTGCTGTCTAAGGAGAAATTCGAGCATGATATCCGTGTTGATCCAGCTGAGGGATTAGTTGTTAAGGGTAGAACTAAGCAAAAGGGGAACGGTAATAAGAAAAAGAACCGATCTAAGTCTAAGAATCTTCATTCCAATAAGACCTGCAATTACTGTGGTAAATTGGGTCATATTCAGGCTAACTGCTGGAAACTAAAGAAAAAGAAAGGGAAAGAAGATAACGAGAAAACTGCTATAGCTGATTGTGTAGTAGAGTTAGAGTCTAATGGTGATGTATTGCTTGCTACCATATCTTGGGCCACCACCTCTGAAAAGGGGTTAGGTGATGAATGGGTTTTAGATTATGGTTGTACGTATCACATGTGTGGTCGTGGGGACTGGTTTGTCACTTATGAGCCTGTTGATACTGAAGTTGTACTTAGGGGCAAGAATGCTGAGTGCAAAGTTGTAGGAATAGGTACTGTACAGGTTAAAACCCATGATGGCATAGTTAGAACTTTATCTAAGGTTCGTCACATACCTGATATGATTCATTGTTTGATCTCCTTGGGTACTCTTGAGACTAATGGTTACAGGATTGTTATGGAGAATGATGTCCTAAAAGTGACAAAGGGAGCCATGGTGGTAATGAAGGGACAGCGGCAGGGCAGTCTCTACATCCTACAAGGAACTACAGTTACAGGAGTAGCTGCAGTTGGTACAACATCTACAGATGCTAATGATACAAGGTTATGGCACATGAGATTGTGCCATATGAGTGAGAAAGGGATGACCATTCTAACTAAGAAACGTTGTCTGGGTAGCGCTGGTATGGGTAAGCTTGATTTTTGTGAACACTGTGTTTTTGGGAAATAGAAGAGGGTGAGTTTCTCTAAAGCGAAGCGTCATAGTCAGGGGATCCTTGACTACATTCGTTTTGATACGTGGGGTCCTTCGAAGGTCCCTTCTCTTGGAGGTAAGCGCTACATGCTAACTTTTGTTGATGATTTCTCACGCAAAGTTTGGGTTTACTTCTTGAGACAGAAAAATGAGACATTCTCTATGTTCAAGAAGTTCAAGGCTCTGGTTGAGAACCGGACTGGGAGAAAGATCAAGAAACTTAGGACTGACAATGGTCTCGAGTTCGTTGAGTTAGAGTTTGAAGAGTTCTGCACAATGAATGGCGTAGCTACGCACAAGACTTTGGTTGGTAAACCACAGCAAAATGGGGTTGCAGAATGAACCAACAGGACTCTATTGGAGAAAGGTCGATGTATGCTTTCAAATGCCGGGCTTTGGGATAGCAAAGCTTTTTGGGCAGAGGCTATTTATATATCCTGCTACTTGGTGAATCATTCACCGCCCACATCCATTGATTTCAGATTCAAAACGAAGTATGGTCAGGTAATCCTAGTGATTATTCTAGTTTGAGAATATTTGGATGTCATGTGTATGCCCATGTGAACAATGGGAAGTTAGCCCCTAGGGTTGTCAAATGTATGTTTCTTGGATATGCATATGAGTCTAAAGGATACCGCATGTGGTGTCCTGAGTCTAAGAAAGTCATTCAGAGTAGGGATGTCACTTTTAATGAGACTACTATGTTGTCTTCTGGAAAGGATTCTGTTGTTTGTTCTACTAGTACAGGTGATCTGGAGGATACCAGGGTGGAGATATGTTAAGTCGAAAATCATGCATCATTTTAGTAATTATTTTTAGTATATTATATATATTATTTCGTTTAATTTGATTTGTATATTTTTCAGGATCAGTGTTAAGTTAATAAAGAGAAGGAGAAAGGATGTAGAAGCTCGATTTTATATTTGGCCACAAGACGGTCCAAGAATAATAATGAAAATAATATTTTCTTCATAATTATTATTTTGGGCTATGAGTCAAGAATTTTGGAAAAGCTACAAGACTTGAAGAGCAAGAAAACTAAGGAAGAAGAGGAAGAAACCCTAAAACCTAACCCACCTTGTTTTAATAACCCCCAACTCCACGCAGAAGGGGATAAAAATCATCTCATCTCCACCTCTCCTCCTCCTATTCGCGGACAGGAGCCCCTCTTCTTCTTCTTCTTTCATCAGCCCCACGCAGCTTCACAGCCCCTCCCATCTTCTCCATCTCCTTCTCCCCACGCACATCCATCAACCTTCAGCCCCTCCTTTCCTCTCCTTCACGCACCACAGCAGCCCTCGCTTCCCCTCATCTGATCACCATCATCACGTTAGCTTCTTCTCCACCACACTTCATAATCGTCACCCCCACGCCACACCACACATCAAAGTAGGATTTTTTTTTATGATTATTATTGTTAGTATTATTATTCTTACTTTGTTT
>JACYFF010003369.1:42052917-42148637 GCA_017589665.1 Selenicereus undatus
CGTGGATCGATCCCTACTTCCCTACGCTATAAAAATTATATAATAACCGAAGTAGTGGTTAAATTTGTAGCCATCGACAAGATTTACAAGATAGAAGTGGATACCGTTGCAGTTCAAGGTGGAGATGCTTATTACCCTAGCAGGGAGGCCCAGGGTACTGAACCTGACACTATCAGTTTTGATCAGCCTCAGGTGGAGGTTGTTCACTCTATAGCTCGTGATCGTCTTCGAAGGCAGATCAGGAGACCTGCCCGCTACAATGACGACGAGGGACTGATAGCATATGCACTTTCAGTTACAGAGGAGGTGCCTGAAGGTGTGGAACCTTCTACCTATACTAAAGCAATCTCCTACCCAAATTCATCTAATTGGATCGTAGCTATGCAAGAGGAAATAGAGAGTTTGCGAAAGAATCAGACTTGAGAATTATGTGAGCTACCTACAGGCCGAAGAGCCTTAACTCCCGAATGGATCTACAAGAAAAAGGAAGGTATTCCTGGAGTTGAAAATGCAAGGTGGAAAGCGCGCCTGGTTGTTCGTGGTTGTAATCTGAAAAAAGGTATTGACTCTAATGAGGTATTTTCACTTGTTGTTAGACATACCTCCATTAGAGTGCTTCTTGCATTTGTTACATAGTTTGATATAGAGTTGGAGTAGCTTGATATGAAGACTGCATTCCTTCATCGAGAGTTGGTTGAGGAGATCTACATGATGTAACCCGAAGGTTTTGTTGTTCCTGAGAAGGAACAACTGGTATGCAGATTGAAAAAGTCCTTGTACGGACTTAAGCAGGCTCCTAGGCAGTGGTGCAAAAGGTTTGACACCTTCATGATTGGACAAGGATACACACGCAGTTGATATGATAATTGTGTTTATTTTAGACAATATTATGATGGTTCTTTTATTTACTTGCTATTGTATGTTGGCGATATGCTAATTGCCTCTAAGGATAAATCCTTGATTAGCAAGTTGAAATCTCAACTCAGTGAGGAGTTTGAGATGAAGGACCTGGGTATAGCAGAGAAGATTTTAGGCATGAAGATTCAGAGGGATCGAAAGACTGGTAAGCTGTACTTATCTCAAGGACACTACCTTGAAAACGTATTAGGCAGATTTAGTATGGATAATTGTAAGGCAGTTTCCACACCCCTTGCTACACATTTCAGATTGTCTGCTGAGTGTTGTCCACAATCTGAGGAGGACATAGATAGAATGTCTAATGTCCCTTATTCTAGTGTTGTTAGTAGTTTGATGTATGCCATGGTATGCACTAGGCCAGACTTGTTACATGCAGTGAGTGTGGTAAGTAGGTATATGCAAAATCCTGGAAAGGATCATTAGGAAGCTGTGTAGTGGATCCTTCGCTATGTGAAGGGTACTGTTAAAAGGGGGTTGATATTTGATAGGAACAAAGCTGCTACATATGATGTTACAGGTTTTGTTGATTCTGACTATGTTGGTGACCTTAATAGGAGAAGGTCCATATCTAGGTATATCTTCACTATGTGTACAAGTGCTATCTCTTTAAAAGCATCGCTTCAGTCAATTGCAGCTCTATCTACTACAGAGGCTGAGTATGTTGGTGCTACAGAAGGAGTGAAGGAGGCTACTTGGTTAAGGGGCCTCGTTACTGAGCTTGGAGTTCCACAGACTGCCAGTGTGGTGTTTTTTGATAGTCAGAGTGCTATCCACCTGACTAAGAATGATGCCTACCATGCAAAGACCAAGCACATGAGTGTCAAGTATCACTATGTTAGAGATATAGTTACTGCAGGGGAAATAGTGGTAAGGAAGGTTCATACTTTGGAAAATCCTGCAGATATGTTAACCAAGCCTCTACCTATAGCTAAGTTCGAGCATTGCTTAGACGTAGTTGGGATTCACAGTATCTAAGCACCCTTCGGGGCATTGCCCCTTTGGGGGGAGGGGCACCACCCTTCGGAGTGCTATGACGGTGTTACAGAGTTGGTGATTAGAGATTTTGGTCCAAGGTGGAGATTGTTGGGTTGTTGGGCTTCGTGGCCCAAAATCAAAGGCGGCTAGGGTTTGTCTTGAAGCGTAGTTTCTCCTGGGTGCTAGGGTTTGTCTCTAAGGGTAAAACCCTAGTTTTCTAGACCCTATAAAAGGGGGTCATACCTAGGATCTAAAATCACTCTAGAATCACTCCTGAATCCTTAAACACATTGAGAGGTAGAGAATTGTGAGAGAGATTACAAGAGAGGTTGTAATTCTGCTGTTGGATCAAATCACTTGTTGTGATTATGATCGTTTTGTATTCTCCCTACTCATATAGTGAATTGATTGTGCTCGTCGTCGTCTGTGGTTTTTTCTGCATTGGGTTTCCACGTAAATCTTGTGTGTCGTTGTTTTGTTCTTATTATCTTTCTTTAAGTTTCTGAATATCTTTTTCATCATATTGCTTTCGCTATTAGTTTGCTCTTATTTTCTAACAACAGACCAGTAGGCTACATGGTGTGCCTAAAACCATTATTTCTTATAGGGACTATAAGTTCTTATCTCATTTTTTAGTAGTCTATGGAAGTTACTTGGCTAAATTCTTGTTTACTATGGCTTATCAACCCCAAACTAATGGATAGAGGTAAGTAATCAAACTCTAACCACTTTGCTTAGGACTTTGGTTAGTAAGAGCTTAAAAGAATGGGATTTGAAACTACTCCAAGCTGAGTTTGCTTATAATACTGCTCTATCTTATTCTTTGTTGCACTCACCTTTTGAATGTATGTGCAAAGTTAATCCCCTCATTCCCATTGACTTGTTCCCTATTCCAAGTGAGTCAATAACGAGCCATGATGCTGAGGTGAGAGCCAAAGAGTTGAAGAAGTTGTATGAACAAATTAGGTGTCATATTGAGAAGGCAAATATAGCTTACAAAGTAAGGGCAAGTAACCACCACAAGCAGCTAGAGTTTAACCTTAAAGATCTAGCTTGGCTGCACTCATGGAAAGAGAGATTTCCATCTAGGAGGATTAGAGACCATGCTTACAAGCTCCAACTCTCAGGAAACATGGTTGTTTCAACCACTTAATGATGGTGATCTAAGCCCTTATGCGGAGGACAACATTGAAGAGATTTGAGGGAAAATCCCCCTAGAAAAGGGGAGGTTGATGTGCAGCATAGTACCATGGGAGACTCACAAGACTAAGGCACTACCAATGTGATGCGTTAGCTTAAGGAAAACTCAATCAAATGAACTTTGCAACCCAGCTGGAGCTTAATTATGGTTACAACAATGGATTTTCACAGGAAAAGAGGATATGAATGGGATAAACATAATGCCACCACACAAGCTAAATAAGGATTCGACCCTCTAAACTCTAAAGTCTAAGGCACCAAGTTCAGATTAAAGGATACCACTTAATTTTCGCAACCAAATAAATTGTTTAAATTGAGATTTAAGGAGAGTTTGTTTAAACATGAAGCTGAAGGTTTTCAATGATGAATTCTGCATACAATAAGCAGCCAAGTAGGATTATGTACATGTCCCCTAAGTAGCCAAGCAACCAAGCAGGTTCCTTAATGGTTAGAAAAGCTTAATCAAGCTTAACTTAACTAAAATAGAAAACAAGCTTAACTTGAGGTAGTTGCAAAGTGTGAGTCTAGTAAATACATGTCGGATGAAATAAACTCATGCTTGAACATAATTAATTAACTCTAGGTAAGCAACTTGTGCATAGGGGAGAGACAAAAATGGCGGCTGAAGTGACCTTCTTTTTAGCTGGCCAATTAGATTGCAAGTGGCTGTTAAATTTCTTTCAAGCAGCCAACTTGCCTTCCAATGCTGCAAAAAAAGCCGTGATGGTGTTTCTCAATGTCCAAGTTCCCCAGGGACCAAGTAGGTCACCAGACCCTCCCCACTAAGAAAGATGAATGCAAAGTCAAAATAGTTTCATTAGGCATAATTAATCCAATTTAGCACTAAAAAGGAGCAAGTTGGTTCTCCAACCTATACTTGATTTATGAAGTGATTTAACGTATGGATGGGTTGCTCAGGATGTCAATTAACACCATCAAATAGAAAAATTAGCCGAATTTAGCTTTCGGTAAGACAACCAACCAAAAACATAAACAGAGTCAGAATGGAGCTCAAACTACGACGGTCAACTGAATATAGTTGAAACCCCATGAAGAACTTACCATGGTTTTGAATTCTCTACATCATCTAGTACCGTAGGATGTTGGCTATCATCCTAAGCAAAAATACTGGTCCTAAATCATGTTTTAGGTGGTGATTCCACCTAACATTCTAAGATGGGAAGAATAGAACTAACCTTGCATAACTTGTTTGTGTGGACCAATGCAGGAAAATGGCTAATACTTAGGCCAGAATTGAGTGTTCCATGTAAAAGTAGACATCTTACAGAGTCCAAAAAAGTAGGACTTGTCCATGGGATGTCTCAAGATAAATAATGAATAAACTATCCAAAACCATGCTCAGTTCTGGACTTGTGAGGGAGAATAATGTCTGAATTTGTGGGCATAGATTTGATTACCTTGATCTCCTCTATCTTTGACTTTGTTTGGATTGTAGGAACCTTCTTGCCTTACATCAATCTCCCCTTTTTGGAGAGGAATTGGCCTCAAATCTAAAGGGTCTTCAAAGTTGTCATTCACTAAGGGCTTAAGTCACTAATACTGAAAGGGGCTGACATAGCCATGTCTCTTAGGAGTTGTAGCTTGTATGCATTATGTCCCACATTCTTAATGATCTTGAATTCTCTAACCCCTCTTTCTGTGAGCTTGTTCTTTCCTCTTGATAAAACTTCTCCTTCCTTATGTGTCTCTAAACTAGATATCCCGAGTTGAACTCTAGTTACTTTCTACGCTTGTTTGCTTTTACCTTGTAAGCTAGATTAGCCTTTTCACTATGACTTCTCACCTGCTCGTGTAGCTTTTTCATATCTCTCACCCTTAATTCAGCATCACGACTTACTCTTGACTCGGTTGGAATGGGCAGCAAGCTAATGGGAGTAAACAGGTTAACTCTGTACACACGCTCAAAATAAGAGTGCATTGTAGCATAAGATGGAGCTCTGTTATAAGCAAACTAAACATGGGTTAGCTTCAAATCACTATCTTTCTAGCTTTAACTCACCAAACACCTAACCAAAGTAGTGAAAGTTCTATTGGTTACCTTTGTTTAGTCATCAGTTTTCGCATGATAGGCTATACTAAACAAGGGTTTAGTGTCAATAGCTTTCACAAACTCCTCTAGAAGTGGGATAGAAACTTGGAGCATCAATAAAAAAAATTGTCTTAGGCACACCATGGAGCCTAGTGATCTCTTCCAAGTAGATTTCAGCAATGTGGCTTGTATCATCTATTTTATGGAATGGGACAAATTGAGCCATCTTTGAAAATTTGTCTGTAACCACCATAATTACATTCGTTCCCCTTTGATTCCTAAGGAGATCCATAATGAAATCCACATTTACATCATCCCAAGGCCTTAATGGTACGACTAGTGGGGTGCATAAGCCTTGGTGGAATTTACTCTTGGTCTCATGGCAAATGGAGAAAGCGAAAATGATCTTATGCACCTTTTCTCTTACCTTAGGCTAGTGAAAATGTTCCTTAAGGATGTCAATTGTCTTTTTAAAACCAAAATGCCCAACTAGAGCATCATCATGAGCCTCTCGGACCAGCAACTCCCATAAAGAGCACTTAGTGCTGTGAAGCTTGTTGTTTTTGAAAAGTATCCCTCTAGTTGGTGTAAGGGCTATCTTTTGGGATTTTCTTTATCAAGAGTTAGAAATCTAGATCCTCCTTGTAAATCTCTTAGACTGAATGAAATTCAAACACTTTAGCTTCAAAAACAAAATGTAAACCATACCTTCTTGATAGACCATCCACAACCACATTCTCCTTTTCACTCTTGTCTTTGCAAATAAAGTTAAAATGATTGTAGAAACGCCACCCATTTATGTGTTTCGGATTTAACTTGTGCTGACCATTAATGTATTGAGCGCTTGATGGTTTTAATGCAAAACAAATTTGTAGGCTTAAGGTAATGACACCAATGATTGATGCCCTAACCATAGCACATAACTCTTTATTATAGGTCCTATAATCGCATCTAGAACCATTGAGTTTCTCAGTAAAGTAGGCAATGGACCTCTTGGATTGCATTGGGATAGATCCTCAAAGTCTAGAAGGGCCAAGACTGGTGCTTGGCATAGCTTCTATTTGATTTCTTCAAAGGCTATTTGTGCGGCCCTAGCCCACTAAAAAGCTGCCTTCTTTATGCACTCACTGATGGTTGCCATAACCGAGCTAAAATCTCTAATGGACCTCCTATAAAAGGAAGCCAAACCATGAAAATTCCTCACTTCGTGATTGTCTTCCGTTAAGGCGAAGTTTGGATAGCTTCAACATTGCCTGATTAACTTGAATTCCTTTTGTTGAAACCACGTAACTAAGGAAAATGAGTTGTAGAGTAAAGAGCTCACACTTCTCTATCTAGGCATAGAGTTTCTACCCTCTTAGAACCTCAAAAACTTGTCTTAAATGTTCCTTGTGGTCTCTCTCTTTTTTGTTATAAATTAAAATACCATCAAATTATACCACAACAAAGTGAACAATAAAGGGTTGAAGCACCTAATTCATCAAAATTAGAATATAATTGAATTATACTACAGCAAAGTGACCAATGAAGGTTTTAAGCACCTCATTCATCAATCCTATGAAAACACTAGGGGCATTAAACAAAATAAATGGCGTTACAAGCCATTCATAAAACCCTTGATTTGTTTTAAAGGTTGTTTTCCACTAATCTCTATCCCTTTTCATAATCTGATAGTATGCACTTCTCAAATCAATTGTGGAAAACACCTTAGCACCATACAACTCATCAAGCATTTCATCGAGTCTATGAATGGGATACCTATACTTGATTGTGATATTGTTAATGACATGGATATCCACACACATAATCTGATAGCAGGGCTGGAACAAAACAAGGGCTCATACTCTCCCTAATACATCCCCTATTAATATGTTCTTCAACTTTCCTTTGAAGTTTCTTAGTTTTTCTGGGATTACTTTTATAGGCTACCTTGTTTGGTAATAACGCTCTGATCCATAAGTCAATGTGATGTTTAATACCTATAAGTAGAGGTAATGATGTGGGTAAATCACTAGGAAACACATCTTGAAACTCTCGTCCAAGAGGTTGTGCTAAAGGATGCAACGGTATCTCTTCTCTCCTTTTTCTAACACAATTAGGGTATAAATAGTTTCACTATTGCTTATGAAGATCTCAACCCATGTTTCACTCAAAAATAGGACTTTCTCACTTGTGATTCCCTCCCCATTTATCCTAATACTGGGCTGGCCTTAACTAGGAGGTAAAAGTACAACTATGGCATTTCACTTTAAAGGAGTAGGTGTTGGTCTTTCCATGATGAATGACACTTTTGTCAAACTGCTAAGGCCTACCAAGTAACATATTACAAGTATCCATAGGTAAAACTTCATGCAACACTTCATCTTTGAAATTACTAATGGATAAGAAAAAAAAAGAAAATACAAAGAGAGCTACAATGAAAAAAATGAAAAAAAAATTGATGAAAAAGTTTTTAAAATGTTGAAAAATATCAAAAAAAAAAGTGAAAAGTGTTGTGACTAAGAGTGTTTGGCATGATTGCATTATCATTGGGCATAATCATTTCCAATAGTTACTTTTGAGGGTTGTGCCTTATTTTATTATATTGGGAGAATGTGTGATATAGTTGTTGGAATGAGTTAGGTGCTCATTATCTACTTGGCTTTTAGCATCTCATTTTCCCAAATCGATTGTCCCTTACTAACCCCTTAACCCTTAGCCCCATCACAACCTTTGTAAACTCCTCTTAAATATTGTGTTGCATATTGCATTTTAATAATATAGAATTGAGAATTTTAGCAAGCCTATGGTAGTTTGCATGGTTGGAACATGAATTGAGTGACTGTTATTATATCTTAAACACTTAAGTGGGAGATTTTCATATATTCCTAAAGTGATGTTCTACCAATGAGGCTTTATCATATTTCTTAATTGGGGTGAAAGATTTCGTATAGAAGTGATTAATGGGGACTAAACGTTTGTGGCTCTAATGTAGTCCAATATCAAGTGGAAATTCATTGGTTTCTCCTCCAAAGGACCTAACACTCATCTTAGTCCCCTCATACATATCCTTAACAACCTAGATGTATTCAATCGCAACTCCTTTCTTCTCTAAGCACCTCTATAACACTCGTGCAGTACTCTAACGTAAGCTTTTTCTATGTCCATAAAAACCAAGTGGAGTCCCTTTTCTATTGCTATAAAATTCCATGAGCCTTCAAATGACGTGAATTACCTCTGTAATCGCTCTAGCAAGCATAAAACAAAACTAGTTCACTGATATTAAAATATCCTTCCTCAACTTAACAATCGATCACCCTTTTTCATAATTTCATAGTGTGGCTAAGTAGCTTGATACCTCCATAGTTGTCGCAATTTTGAATATCACCTTTGTTCTTGTAAAGAGGTATAATTGTGTTGTGTCTACATTCTCGGGGCATCCTTACAATCCTAAAAATGACATTAAATAGCTTCATTAATCATTTTAGTCCTTTTTCACCCAAACCCTTCCACACTTCCCCAACAATTTGGTCTGGACCTATAACCTTTCAATTGGACATGTTCCTTAGGGCCTCTTTAATCTTATCCTGTTTGATGGAGCTACATAAATAACAGTTTGGTTGCCTCCTGCAACACCCTTGCTCCCTCTTGTGTGAATTCTAAACTAATTCACTATTAAAGAGCTTATAAAAGAAGCTTTGGCATCTTTTGTTTATTTCCGCTTTGTCTACTAGGACCTTAGTGTCTTCATCTTTCTTACACCTTATATTACGCAAGTCGCTTGTTCTCTTATCCATACATAGTTTGGTCATTTGTCATTTCATTCAATTTGTATTTATCCAGGCATGGTAACTTAGTACTTCAATGCAGTAACCTAAATTTATACCATATCTCTATGGATTGACCCTCAAGTGTTACGACGAAAGTTGTGTGCTTGCGGTTTTTTTAAAGCATTTTGAAAATTATTCAACATCTTGCATTCAAGCTTCTCTTTGAACTTCCACTCACTCTATTAATGGCACTGAGGGTAGGCTCCATGGAATAGGGACAAATGGGATGGCTTAGACAACCATATCTAAAATCTTTTCAAACAATCATCAATTTCAAATTTGTACATGAGCACCCCATCTACCTATTATCTATTTAGGCATCAATATGGGTTGATATTTAAAGGCTTTTCATCTATAACAACTGAAATGAAACAAGGTAAGGCCATGTCAATGCAGTCAAGCAAAATTAATTTCATCCTACTACGTAAAGGATGTCAAATCATTAAAGAATCACTGTAACAACGGGAACACCCTTCTATCAACATATGAATGGTATCGCATAAGCTTATGTAACATCAAGCTCTTGCCCTCTCTCTCTCTCTTTCTCTGTCTCTCTGTCTCTGTCTCTCTCTCTCTCTCACACACACACACACACTCTGATGCAAGTCAAGGGCAAGTTCAAGCTATTCAGCCTAAGGGAAAGGAATCTTTGCTCACTGACCCCCCTACGGATCCATACTGTGAAGGAAAACAATGCAACTTTGATGTTTTTTAGGGAGGTCCTTATTATGTTGGATATCCTATGTCTTCATACAAACAAACACAACTATTTTGAGGCTAGCCAATAGCCTTAGTTCAACTCAGATTCAATAAAGATTGCCTAAAGTTCAGTGCGTTTTGGTTGTCCCAACAGCTACTTGTGACTCATTTTCAGTCAAGGAATATCACCCCATTTTGGACAGTAATCTAGCTCATTTGTTAGCACTTAGTCAACTGCCACATGATAATGGTTGCTTGAGTTTCAGCAAGGACATTCCAATAGTAGCAGCAGATCAATTCAAGCAGTAGCAGTTTCAAGAGGGTTCCTTTGCCTACAACTTAGCAGCTCGTTTTGGGTTGTTTAAGGACATAAAAATTTGTATAAATATTTATCAGGTGAGGTCTTGAAGTTTTAGAAACAGATCACCTAGCATCAACTTTTAACCAGCGCAAACATTTTGGAAATACCCTTTGATCCAATGGATTTTATGGTGCTGTATTTGTTGACCAGTGTAATAACCTAGTCGTAACCCATATTTATTTATTTAAATCATATTTATTTATTTAATTAATCATGATTATTAATTTAATTAATCATGTTTATTTATTTAATCACTCATGGTTATTTGTTTAACGAAATCGTGTTTATTAATTCAATTATACTCAATTTATATATTTACCAAATTACCTTATGTCATTTAAATTTTTCACTTCCATTTATCATATTTAATCATCTCAATTGGGGGATATTTCACTTGGGTCTCACTTTGCAATTCAAGTTTCATTGATTTTTAATTCAAGTTTCGTTGATTGATTAAATTTTAGGTGAATCAATAGTAGACCTCGATAATAATGATTGAGCTTTAATTTTTTTTTCATAACGTCACAAAGTTTTAAATTTTAGCTACGCAAAAACATGGGCCTAAATTCATTTATTTTGGCCCAATTCATTGGGCCCAAATTATGGCCTTATTCCATTGGGCTCAAATTTTCACCCGAAAAATTTTATGCAATTAAACTAAGTTAATTGCTATTATTTGTGCCTAATTTTAACTAGCAGAAAATTTTTTGGACCTTTAAAAAAATCAGCCAAGAATTTTATGATTCATTCTTAATCAAATAAAACTCTCACACACACATTCCTCTTCTCTGTTTTCTCTCTCTGCCTCACTCTCTTTGTAGGAAATAGGGGCAGCTGCTGCTGCCCCTTGTGTCGCCATTTGTTATGGTTTTTGGCTAATTTTTCAGGCACCTCCTAACTACTGCGACTTCCCCTTACTGCGAGCTGTCTTGTCCAACCACCAAAATCACTCAAAACAGCCCCCCCTCTCTAATTCAAGCCCAAAGTAAGGTATACCCAAAACCCTAACTTGTTCTATTTTGCATCTTTGGAGTTGTTTTAGTTATGATTATTATTTATATGATCAAATTTATAGTTATTATGTAATTTTGATTGATTTTGGAGATGTTTGGAGTTATGGGTATTTGATCAAGAACATGATCAGGTGACTTGAAATCAAGCAAGTATGAGATTGAGCTTGTTTTACTTGCTTGTTGTGATCTTTGATACAAAAACTGGATTTAACATTATGAATGATGTATTTTTAATTTTATGATTGCTTTACTTGATTCATGCTCTTGAGATCAAATTAGATATTATCATGCAATTTATATTGACTTTGGGGATGTCGATCATGGTGGAATTGTGCTTAAAGCATGTTAGGGTTAGGGTTTGTCATGATCAAGTTAGCTTAAGTCAAGTTATGGATTTGTATTGTTTTGTATATGAATTTTATAATCTTTAGTTTTATTGATGATTATGATGATATTTTCGGTGATTTAGAATGATTTTAAGTGGCGATTTATGCGAAAAGGGAGGATAACACAAAAATAGTGGGGGCTAGAAATGGAAGAAAATAGGGATGATTTTGAGATTAAACTGGCATTTATCAGCCCAATAACAAATAATGAATTTTGGTGGATAGATAGGTTAGTGTTTTAGCTTTCAAATTCCTGTTGAATCTCCTTAATCTGAGTTCTGTGGAAAAAGTTATGGCTTTTTTGCTAGAACTGTAGAGGTTCACGCAAAACTGACACACTTGTGTTCTATCCCCATTTTGGGAACCGTAATGTGGAAATCATATTTTGTGCTATAAATGAGCGTTTTTCAAGACTTCATAATATTTCCATATTAGAGTGTTAGGTCCCCATTTGAGTCCAAGGGTGAAAGTTATGAATTTTTAAAGTGAGCTGACCTGCTTTAATGCAAATTAGGCTGGTATCGCAATTTCTATGCAGCGTATATTTGGAGGAAAATTTTGAAAATTTTACTGGAGATTTTCCATATTATTTTTGAAGTTTTTATAAGATTTCATGAATTTTGGTTCAGTATTTTCAGTTTGGTGAGTTTTGGAAGCATTTTTGAGTAATTGCAATAATAAAGATTGAGTGAGATTGATCATGCACTCATTTTGTGTATTTTGGGCCAAGTAAGGTCATTTAAGGGGGGTCAACAAATGGTGATGGCATTTAATAGGGCATTTAGCTTAATTATGGAGAGAAAGGAAGACAAGTATGTATTGTGGGAATATATTTATGAGTTGTGGACTTTATAAAGAAAAATATCAAGTTTAATGAGTTTAATAGCTTCTATGGTTTTTAATGACTCACTTGGGGTGAAAAACTATATTTATTGGGCTTATGAATGAAATATGAGAAGTGGAAAGAGTAATGATTCAGAAAACAATGTTTATCATATCAAGTTAGTCTTGCATATGCCATTTTGAATAAGGATATATCTCTCTTGGCCTCAAACCTTTATTACTTACTCAATTCAGAATGTATCAAATGTATTTATCAAGCCATTTAGTGTACCTGTTGTGTTCTTGAGCCAAGCGATACATCAGCAAGCCTTAAATCCGTATCAGCAACCTATCTCAGAAAAGGCCAAAACGACTCTTCCATTTGTCACCATCAAGGCCTTTTCCTTATTAATCTCATGTATCTTATTGTGGTTTATTTTTACTTTCATTTAACGTTACATTAGATTAATTATTTTCAATTACCCAATTTTGGAGTTATGTTAGCATGACCTATCTTACAAGTTACATGAGTTACTGAATTTCTATCAAATTACAAGTTATGTGAGTATCATTTACTAACTACACATATCTACAATGGCATTTATGAAACAAAGTCGAGGCCTAGTTATCGTTCCCCGTTATGCTTATGTGTTACCAAGTGAGAACATATTTGTCAAGTCAGATGACATTTATGAAATAGATGACATTTATCAAGTCAGATGACATTCATTAAAAACAGATGACATTTATCAAGTCAGATGACATTTTTTTCAAAGACTCAAGGTACGTTAATTGCCTGTATCTTCATAAAGTAGAACATGTTTATCAAGTCACACCTCTTAATGAGTTTATTAATGAATCAGTTTATACAACGGTTTGTCATTTAACTTGTGACCTATGTGAGTTATCATCTATAGGGCATCGACCCATCATTTACCCGCTCGACTTTAGTCCAACTCTTGATCGGATTGGCAGGTGTACACCTATGTATAGATCATATCATTGCAAGGGGTTCATATCTAGATAATGATGAGCAATTCAGTTTCATATTACTTTCATTTTCATTGTTATCGTGAACTAAATGAATTACAAAGGCGGCTACCTATCAATAGTGTTTCTATGTTCATTTTACAATACAGGAATGCATGTATTGAGTTTTAGCTTACATTTTCGAATTGTTTTCATGTTTTCCATATTACGTGATGAAGTATCACGTGTTTCTCCATTTAGCAAGCGCTTTTGGAAGACATCATATGCTCACAGTGGATTTAGCATAACATGAATGTTGGGATCGACCTCAGGGTCAAGTTAGGTCTATATTCAATATGCTTGTGTAGTGTGGAGTGCGAGTTAGCACATGGTATGATTAAGTCGATTGTATTGAAGTTGAACTATTATGGACTTTGGTTTTAGAGTGTTTCGGTTTAATACATATTGTGATTTAAGTATGAGTTACAAGATTAAATGGTTTTAGTGAGCCTTGTCCTTATTAAGACGGCGATAGCACCTTCTATCATTAAGTCTTCCGATGCAGTTGCCCGTAAATCATGTCATTAGCATTTTGGGGGTGTTACAACCAGCCTGCCTAAGCTCGATATAGGCAGTTGTAAATCTCTTCCAAAGCCATCATTAGCAGCCCTAGGGAGTGGCTTTAGCTCAACACCTCTGTAATGGAGAATAGTAAGGGCATTAGGTGAGAAAGATTAAGGGTTAGCTAGTGTTTTAGGCAATTTACATCAAACTGATTTAGCTGTTTTTATTTCAAGCTGGTTTCTGTTTTAGTCATTATCTTGTATGAAAGGTTTACTATAAAATCCTTGTTTGTGATTGCAAGTGTTAGATTACGATATATAAAAAACCTCATTTGCTGGTTAAGCAAACTCTCACAAATCTCTCTAGACTTTATCCCCTCAGGTAGCGTTTAGTAAGTGAGTACTATATTTGATCTTCTAATGCATTTCCTTTAAGGAGATTGGTGTTAAATTCTTTCAATCTTGGTTGGTGGTGTTAATTATTATTCCGGGACATATCCTTCCATGTTAAGTTGCTAGGTTTCATTCCTTACCAAGCTTACTGAATTCATCATACATCATCTGGTATCATAGCCGAACTTTGATCCTTGGTGAGTTTTCTTCTGTCTGTTGCTCTTTTTACTTCATTTTGAGTTCATTTCTTTTTTCGACATTCTGGAACTTTTTGTTTACTCATAAAAGAACCCTACAAACGAAACAAAGTTCAACTATAAAGCACCTAGCTCCTTAAAATAGCCACAACAAACCCCTTTGTCTTACCTTGAGCACTATGGCTGAGATAGATAATACTTCTCCCCCTCCCCAGCGGCCTGTTAGGGTTCCTAGAGGCCTTTCTCTGGAATAGGCTCATGAACTCAAAAGGGACAAGGTTATCCTAAAACTACAAGAAAACATTAGGACTCTTACTGCTTAAATACAATAGCTCATGACTCAGCCTAGAGGCAGGGATAGAGAACCACCACAGGACCCTCCTGATAGTTCAGATGCTTCCCTTGATTCCCACCATGGAAGTAGCTCTTCTAATGTGGATGCTAGGCTCAGGAGAAAGAGAATACATAGGGGTGACCGCAACAACTCTAAAATAGAAGCCCCTAAGTTTGATGGTAGCCTTATGCCTAAAGATTACCTTGAGTGCGTGCAAGCTATGGAAAGGATTATAGAAATCAAGGGATACTATTTGGAAAAAGGCTTTCAAGCTTGTTGTTCTGAAATTAAAATAGTATGCTTCCCTATAGTGTGAGAACCTGAAGAGAGCTAGGGCCTTGGAAGGCAAATCCAAGATAAAGATTTGGGTTAAACTAAAAAAGCATATGGACAAAAGGTTTCTGCCTGCTATCTAGAAACAAGAACTCTATTTGAGAGTCACTTCTGTTCAGCAAGGTAGTACGGGGGTTGAAGAATACATCACAAAATTTGAGTAGCTCCATATCAGATGTGCTTTGAGAGAGGAGCCTGAACAGACCATTGCCATATTTCTCAAAGGTATAAACCCTGCAATTCTAGAAGGGGTCGAGCTCCAACCCTTCTGGACCTTTGAGGATGCTTGTAAATTGGTTGTGAAGGTTGAGAAGAAGCTTATGCCTAGGAAGGCTTACTCAACTCCCCCAGCAAGCACCTCAGCTCCATTGAAACAATTTAGTTCATTTAAGCCAAATCCTCCTTCTAGAGAGGACAAGTACAAAGGAAAAGGAAAGGAAGTTTTTAAGGAAGCTCCTAAAAGCCAGAGGAAGTGCTTCATGTGCCATTGATATGGCCATTTTCAAGCAGACCGCCCTAATAAAAGGGCTCTAACCATTAGAGAAATTGAAGATTTAGGTCCAGATGGAGGTAGAAGCGGATGAAGAAGAGTCTGATGAAGAGGGAGAGACCTCTTACCTACCACCTGAAGAGGGTAAAACGCTCATGATCAAGAGAGTGCTTCATACCACTAAAGCCCAACAAGAAGACAGTAAAAGGGAGCAAATGTTTCACTCCAGATGCAAGATAACGAACAAGACCTACAATTTGATTATTGATGGGAGAAGTTGTACCAATGTGACTTCCACTAAGTTAGTACTATTACACATATAATAGATCCGCAAGCACACGGTGGCGTTGTAGCTAATCAAGGCCAATCCCACATACACTAGGTTGATCTATTTAGGCTATGTTCCCTTAAGATATGCTAAGCGAATCAAAGTTTGATATTGAAACTAATTTAATCTAGTATCTAACCTAGTGGATAATCAATTGAGGATTTATACAAAACTAGTAATCTCCTAATTTATGTATCAATCAAGCACTTCTTCCTCTAATGGTTGTTTTAAAACCAATAATCGAATTATCACAACCATTTTTCAAGGTGAAGTGAAATACCTAAATCAAATCAATCATCAAATTTCAGGGATTTCCCCGATTAGTTTAGGTTCATTAGGCACACGATTATCAAATTAATGGTTTCTCAATCCATAATTCTCTTTCAAGACATCACACAATCAAGTCATGTCTTAGGATTTTGGTATTTGACATTTCACCTTCTAGTGCTTCATCCAAATACCCACAATATGTAAGAAAGTGATCAAGTTTCTCAAAAGACAATAAACGTCTAGAATTCGATAAAACAATCTAACAATTCCAAAAGCACCAAATGATATCAACACAAGATCAAGAAACTAACAAATGTTTACATAAATCCAAAATCAAACAACAAAAACAATCAAAATACGAAACATAAAAATGAGAGAAGAGAAGAGAGGAGAGGAGGGAAGAGATCCTCAGCCAAAGAATGCGCTTGAACAGTTATGCAAACCCAGGATGGAATCCTTGCAAATCTTCACCTCAACTGACTCTCTCTCTCTCTCTCGCCCTAATTTAAACTATAATCCTAAGAAGAATCATATGGAGAATGGAATGACGGGATGGTTTTTTTTGCTGCTTGAGGGATGAGTATTTATAGGAAAACCCAATCAACCCCAGCCACACGATGCGAGAAAACGAACAGGCTAGCAGTTACAGCTCCACCACAGTCTATGGCATCTACCCCGGGCAGGCCATGGTGCTCTCTGGATCATCATTCTTTTGTTCTTCTCTTGCTCCACAAGCATAGCAACTTTGGGGCATCCGTGGTGAGTCAAAATATTCTCATCTAGGGTCAAATGCTGTGTAGAAAAGCCTAAAATCTTGCAAAATACATCAAACAACTATAACAAAGCAAAAATTGAGAATAAGAGTATAAATCATAGCATAAAGCACATAATTCTCCTAAAAATATGGAAAAATGGCCCTAAAATGATATACACGTTAAGCACTTATCAACATCCCAAACCATACACATTGTAGTGGCTCAAAAAGGGCAACAAGGTAATAGTCACTAAGCAAGTTTTAGTAGCTTTTTCAATTAGAGGTTACAAGGATGAGGTTGTATATGATGTCTTGCCAGTGGATGCTTATCATCGACTCCTAGGCAGGCCTTGGTAATATGATAGAGATGTTGTTCATCATGGTCAATCAAACACCTATTCTTTTAAATTAAATAGCAAAAAGACGACCTTGAGCCCTTTAGCTCCTAGCTAAACACACAAAACTAAAACTGGGAGGGAAACACATAAGGAGAGTGTCTTACTTGTTAATGGGGGAATAGTAGAAAGGGTTATTTTTAAGGGAAAACCCATTTTATCCATGCTCACGGTGGAATCTGCCCTGAGTTTAGATCCTACAACCTTTCACCCCTCAGTCCAGCCCTTACTATAGGACTTTAAAGATATCTTTCCTCATAACCTACTCCCTGGCCTTCCTCCGAAGAAGGGAATTGAGCACCAGATAGATTTGATTCCTAGAGCCCCTTTACCTGACAAACCTGCTTACAAATACAATCCAATTAAAACTAAGGAGTCATAAAGGCAAGTTAAGAAGTTAATTGATAGAGGACATGTGAGGCAGAGCATGCGTCCTTGCTTAGTGCCAGCCCTTTTGGTACCAAAGAAAGGTGGGAGTTGGATGATGTGTGTACATAGCAGGGTTGTGAACAACATTGCAGTTAAATATAGGATCCCTATCCTTAGACTTGATGACATGTTGGATGAGCGTCATGGTTCTAAGATCTACTCCAAGATTGATTTTAGGAGTGGATATCATCATATTAGAATAAAGGAAGGAGATTACTCGAAAACTGCTTTCAAAACAAGGCAAGGGCTATATGAATGGCTTGTTATACCATGTAGGTTGTCTAATGCCCCAAGCACCTTCATGAGGCTGATGAAGGAGGTGCTCAGGCCCTACATTAGTCAGTTTGTAGTGGTATACTTTGATGACATCCTTGTGTATAGCAAGACTGAGCAACACTATGTCTAGCATTTAAACAAGTCTTTTCTACACTCAGAGAATAGAAGCTCTACGGTAAGCTTGAAAATTCTGAGTTCGTTGTTCCAATGATTGTTTTCCTTAGAGATGTGGTCTCCTGTGATGGCATTCAGGTAAATGAGACCAAGGTTGAGGCAATTAGATCCTTGCCAGTTCCAAGTTCAGTCACAACAATGGGGAGTTTTCATGGCCTAGCGTCTTTTTATGGAAGGTTTATCAAAGATGTGAGCTCAATCATGGCTCTAATCACATAATACATGCAGAAAAACAACTTCTCTTAGCCTGCAGTAGCTCTGAAGGCCTTTGAGACCATCAAGCAGAGGCTTTTTGAGGTACCTATTCTAGCCTTGCCCAACTTTGAGGAATTCTTTAAGATAGATTGTGATGCTAGTGGAGTGGGCATTGGGGCTATTCTGACTCAACTCAAAAAACCCTTGGCCTATTTCAGGGAGAAACTTAGTGGTCCTAAGCTTAACTACTCAACATATGATAAGGAATTCTATGCAATAGTGAGAGTATTAACTCACTAGAGTCATTAGCTCAAGCCTAAGGCCTTTGTACTTCATTCTGATCATCAGGCCTTAAAGTTCTGCAATGGTCAGCTCAAACTGAATTCCAGACATAGCAAATGAGTTGAGTTTTTGCACGCCTTCACTTTCTCCACTAAAGAACAAAAAAGGGTGCAAAAAATGTGGTAGTTGATTCCCTTTCGAAGAGGTATGCCTTAATCTCAGTTCTGGGAGCAAAGCCTTCGGGTTTACAAGCCACGCAAGCCTATTATCCAGAGGATTTAGCCTTTCAAGATTTGATGGAAACTACTCCAACTCAGGGACCCTATATAATGCAAGATTGATTTCTTTTCAAGGGGAACAAACTATGTGTTCCAGCATGCTCTCTAATAGAATTATTGGTTATGAAAGCCCATGGAGGATCCCTTTCTGGCCACTTTAGCTTGAACAAGACCCTAGATATCCTCAAGGAACACTTCTTTTGGCCTAAAATGCGAGAGGATATTCACAAGGTTGTGTCTAGATGCTCTATTTTCCATAAAGCCAAGAGCTAGTTCCATCAAGGCCTTTATACCCCACTATCAGTTCCTTTGAGGCCTTGGGAAGAAGTTAGCATGGATTTTGTGATAGCTTTGCCAAGAACACACAGAGGCAAGGATTCAATTATACTGGTTGTAGATAGGTTTTCCAAAATGGCTCATTTTCTAGCCTGTCAAAAAGCTGATGATGCATCCCATGTTGCTGACTTGTATTTCAAGGAGATAGTTAGGCTACATGGAGTACCAAGGAGCATTGTAGTGATAGAGACACCAAATTTTTGTCTAACCTTTGCAGGAGTCTTTGGAATCTACAGAGAACCAAGTTGCTTTATAGCACTACCTGTCATCCCCAGACTAGTGGCCAAACTAAGGTCAGCAACGGGATCCTATCTACCCTACTTAGAACCTTGGTTTAAAAGAACATAAAAGAGTGGGATCTCAAACCCCCTCATGGTAAATTTGCCTATAATAGGCCCCCAACTAAAGTTACTAGTTCCTCTCCATTTGAGGCCTTGTATGGGATCAATCCACTCACTCCCATTGACCTCTTTCCCCTGCCTATCGATTGCAATGTCAGTTTTAAGGCTAAACAAAGAGCCACGGAGATAAAGAAGCTGCATGAGCATATTAGACCTCATATTAGAAAGGTCAATGATGCCTTCAAGGTTAAGGCTAACAAAATATAAGGGAGGTTGAGTATCAGCCTGATGACCTTATTTGGTTGCACCTCATAAAGGAAAGGTTCCCCATAAGGCGAAAAAGCAAGCTAATTACCAAAGCAGATTGTCCTTTTAAGGTGTTATCCAAGGTAGGAGGCAATGCCTACAAGTTGGAACTGCCTGGAGATATGGCTATGTCAACCACTTTTAATGCAGGTGATCTAAGTCCCTCTATGGTGGATGAGATTGATTATGGGGATTTGAGGGTAAATCCTTTCAAATTAGAGAGGATGATGTCGATCAAGGGCAAGTTCAAGCTATTCAACCTGAGGGAAAGGAATATTTGCTCACAGACCCTCTTAAGCATCCATTTTATGAAGGAAAATAATGCAACTTTGATGCTTGCTTAGGCACGTCCTTGTTGTGTTGGATATCCTAGCCAGCAACCTTAGTTCAGCTTAGACTCAATAAAGACTGCCCAAAGTTTAGTGCATTTTGGTTGCCCGAACAGCTAATGGTGACTCATTTTCAGATAAGGAATATCACACCTTTTTGGATAGTAACCTAGCTTATTTGTTAGCAGTTAGTTAGCTACTAAATGATAAAGGTTGTTTGAGTTTTAGTAAGGACAATGCTCTGGATGTATGATCTATTAAGTTGTACCTTTTATTTCTTTCTTTTATTTAATTTTTTGGTTTGTCTACTCAAGGCATGTGGCCCCAAGGGTTATCGTCTCTAGCGTGTCGCTATCAAGCTTGTTGGATATATTCTTTACATTTTTATTATCATAGTACCTAATGTAAGGCTATAAGCGTACGTTATGATCAGCTTTAGTAGGAACTTCTAAAATTTTACAAATTACTAACATCACCAGCCCTACGGGGGGTGTTACAGAGCCTTTGAAGACATCAATTAGAAGTTGTGCCAAGCGCCGGTATTTTACCTTCCAAATTTTGAGGATTTATTTGAGCTTAAGTGTGACACAAGTGGAGTTGGGATTGGAGTTGTCTTGGTCCAATCCATGAGAACCATTGCCTACTTCAGTGACAAACGTAATGGTTCAAGATATAATTATAGAACCTATGACAAAGGGTTCTATGCTATGTTGAGGCCTTTGACTCATTAGGCTCATTACCCTAAGCCTAGACCTTTCGTGTATCATTTGAGCCACCAAACACTAAGCTACATCAATGTACAACATAAGTTGAACCCAAGGCATGCCAAATGGGTCGAGTTCCTACAATCATGTAACTTTACTTGCAAGCACAAGAGTGGGAAGGAAAACGTGGTGGTCGATGCTATTTCAAGAAAGTATGCTTTACTTTTTATTTCAGAAACCAAAGTCCTTGGATTTCATTCAATCCAAGAACTTGACGAAAAAGGATCTAAATTTTAAGCATTTTTTAGAAGGGATTCCAAATCAGGGCCCCTACACCATCCAAGAGGGCTATTTATTCAAGAGTAATAAGTTTGTATTCTAGAAAGCCCTTTAAGAGTGCTATTGGTCTGGGAGGCTCATGGAGCTGGCCTGCCTAGTCAGTTTTTCTTAAATAAGACAATTGACATCCTTAAGATCATTCCACTACATACACCTACGAAACCTTGTAATGGTGAAAGTATAGATTTCATTGTGGCCTTCCCTAGGACCAAAAGGCGAAAAGAAATAATCATGATAGTTATGGATAGGTTCTTTAAGATGGCACACATTATTACATGGCATAGAATTGATGATGCTTCATACATTGTAAGCTCTACTTCAAATAGATCATTAGGTTACATGGTGTGCCTAAAACTATTGTTTTTGATAGGGGTTATAGGTTCTTATCTCATTTTTAAGGAGACTATGGAATTTACTTGGCTAAATTCTTATTTACTATGGCTTATCATCCCCAAACTGATAGACAAAGGTAATTAGTCAAACTCTCACTACTTTGGTTAGCAGTTTGGTTAGAAAGAGCTTAGAAGAATGGAATTTGAAACTACTCTATGCTGAGTTTGCTTACAATACTACTCTATCTTATTCTACATTGCACTTACGTTTTGAATGTGTGTATAGAGTTAATCCACTCATTCCCAATGACTTGTTCCCTATTCTAAGTGAGTCAATAGCGAGCCATGATGCTGAGGTGAGAGTCAAGGAGTTGAAGAAGTTGTATGAACAAATTAGGTGACATATTGAGAATGCAAATGCAGCTTACAAAGCAAGGGCAAATAAGTACCACAAGCAGTTAGAGTTTAACCCTGAAGATCTAGCTTGGATGCCCTTAAGGAAAGAGACATTTCCATCCAGGACGATTGGAGACCACTCTTACAATCTCCGGCTTTCAGGAGATATGGTTGTTTTAGCCACTTAATGTTAGTGATCCAAGTCGTTATATGGAGGACAACTTTGTAGAGATTTGAGGGAAAATCCTCCTAAAAAAGCTGAGGTCAAATTATAGTATAGTACCACGAGGGACTCATAAGTCCAAGGTACTACCAATGTGATGCGTGAGCTTAAGGAAAACTCAAGCAAGTGAACTTTACAACCTTGTTGGAGCTTGATAATGTTTACATCAGTGGATTCTTCTTAGGAACAGAGGATATGAATGGGATAAGTACAATGCCACCACCTAAGCTAAACAAGGATTACACCCTATAAACTATAAAGCCCAAGCCACTAAGTTTAGATTAAAGGAAACCACTCAACTTTAGCAATCAAACAGATTGGTTAAAGTGAGATTTGAGGAGAGTGTTTTTAAACATGAAGCTGAAGCTTTTCATTCATGAATTATGCATACAATAAGTAGCCATGTAGGATTATGTACATGTCCCCTAAGCATCTAAGCAAGAAAGCAGTTCCTTAATGGTTAGAAAACCTTAATTAAGCTTGACTTAACTCAAATACAAAACCAGCTTAACTTCAGCTGATTACAAAGTGTGAGTTTAGTAAATGCATGTTGTTTAAACTAAAATCAAGCTTGAACATGATTGATTAACTCTGAGTAAGCAAATTGTACATGGGAGAGAGATAGAAATGGCGGCTTAAGTGACCTCCTTTTCGGATGGCCAATTAGATTGCATGTGGCTGTCAAACTCCTTCACAATTAGCTAACTTACCTTCTAACACTGCAAAAGAAGCCATGATGGTGTTCCTTAATGTCCAAAGTGCCAGGGGACAAAGTAGGCAGGTCACCAAACCCCCCATACTAAGAATGATTAAAGCAAAGTTAAAACGGTTTCATTAGGCTTAATTAACCCAGTTTAGCACTAAAAAGGATCTAGTTAGTTCTCTAACCTATACTTGATTGAGAATTGATTTTAATGTATGGATGGGTTTTGTTAGGATGTTGATTAACACCCTCAAATACAAAAATTATCCTAATTTAGGTGTAGGCAATATAAGCAACCAAAAACGTAAACCGACTCAGAATGGAGCTCGAACTACAATAGTCAATTGAATATAATTGAAACTTCATGAAGTACTTATCACGATTTCAAATTCTCTGCATGATCTAGTATGCTAAGATGTTAGCTATCATCCTAAGCAAAAATACTGGTCCTAAATTAGGTATTAGATGGTGATTCTACCTAATCTTCCAAGACGGACAGAACAGACCTAACCCTCTATAACCTATTTGTGTGGGCCAATGCAGGAAAATGGCTAATATTTAGGCCAAAATTGAGTCTTGCATGCAAAATTAGACGCCTTAGGGAGTCCAACAAAGTAGGATTCATCCATAAGATGCCTCAGGATCACCAATGAATAAACTATCCAAAACCACACTCAGTTCTGGACTTGTGAGGGAGAATAAGGTTTGAATTTGTTGGGCATAAATTTGATTGCCCTGATTTCCTCCATCTTGGACTTCGTTTGGATTTTAGGAGCCTTCTTGCACTGCATTGGGCTCCCCTTGTTGGAGAGGATTTGCCCTCAAATCTGAAGGGTCTTCAAAGTTGCCTTACACAAAAGGACTTAAGTCACCAATACTGAAGGGGGCTCAAATAGCCATGCCTCCTAGGAGTTGTCTCTTGTGTGGATTATCTCCCACATTCTCAATGATCTTGAATGGTCTAACCCCTCTTTCCATGATCTTGTTTTTTCTTTTGGATGAATACATCTCCTTTCTTATGTGTCTCCAAACTAGATATCCCGAGTTGAACTCCAATTACTTTCTATGCTTATTCGCTCTTACCTTGTAAGCTGCATTGGCCTTTTCGATATGAATTCTCACTTATTTCAGTAGCTTCTTCATCTCTCTAGCCCTTAACTTAGAATCAAGGCTTACTGAACTCACTTGGAATGGGTAGCAAGCAAATGGGAGTAAACAGGTTAACTCCATACACACACTCAAAAGACAAGTGCATTGTATCATAAGATGGAGCTATGTTATAAGAAAACTAAACATGCGGCAGTTTCAAACCCCAATCTTTCAAGCTTTTACCCACCAAATACCTAAGCAAAGTAGTGAAAGTTCTATTGGTTACCTCTGTTTGGTCATCGACTTTTGGATGATAGGTTATACTAAACAAGAGTTTAGTGCTAATAGCTTCACAAACTCCTCTAGAATTGGGATAGAAACTTGGAGTGCCAATAAACAATTATCTTAGGCACACCATGGAGCCTAATGATCTTTGACGTAGATTTTAGCAATGTAGCTTGCATCACTAACTTTATGGAATGGACAAGGTAAGCCATGTTTGAAAATCTATCCATAACCACCATAATTGCATCCTTTCCCTTTTGTGTCCTAGGCATATCCATGATGAAATCCATACTTACATTATCCCAAGGCCTTAATGGTACGACTAGTGGGGTGTATAAGCCTTCGTCGAATTTACTCTTGGCCTAGTGGCAAATGGAGCAAGCGAAAATGATCTTGTGCACCTTGCCTACCACCTTAGGCTAGTACAAATGTTCCTTAATGTAATAGCCCAACCCTAAGTTATGTTTATTTATTTAATTACCTCATGTGCATGGTTCTTCTCATATTTATGTATCACATTTATTCACCCCGGTGGGGAAAAATTTATTTGGCCCCTCACTTGACAATTCGGATTTTATTTGTTTACTTAATTTATTAACGTAAAACTTTGGAAGAATTGATAGTAAGCCCTAACAAGTTTAATCTAAGTAATTTATTTTGCTTTCTGCAACACTACAAAAATTTAATTTTGTGTTTTGTAAAAACGTTATCGTTGCGAAGAGTTTTACTCTTGAACCCAACTTATTTCGGCTGATTTGAAGCCCAACAAGTTTGCATATTAACCTGACTAATTACCATGATTAAGCTTAACCATGGTTAGCCCGAAAAGTTACTTTTCTAGTTCAAAACTCAGTCAAGAGTTGGATTACTCAAAAAAACACAACTCAACCCAAAAACCTATTTTCTCTCTCCTTTATCTCTCCTTCGGTCTAGCCAGTCCCAGCAACTATTTAGGTGTTTTTCGGCCAGTTTTTTGGCCAACCTTGGTGGTCTCTAACCCCCCCCGACATTCTAGTACCACTAGCCACTATCCTCCATTATCAAAACCACTAAACACCACCTCTATCTCTACTTATCTTTAAGTAAAGTGAGTAATCTTGAACTTGATCTTGTTGGTTTTACTTTTTACTTTAGTTTTGATTCTTGTTTTGATGTTCATGATCTTTGATCGTGATATTTTGATAAGAACTAAGAGTTATTTTGATGTTCATCATGGTGGAGTTGAGGTTGGATCATAATAGGGTTAGGGTTGATCCTTAATCATGCAAGCTTGATGATAAAGTGTTGGATTTTGATTGTTTTATCTTTGATTTGGTCATCTTCTAACCTATTGGTGTTTATGATGATGTTTTTGGTGATTTGAAATGAGTTGCAGTTAGTCCAAGTTGGCCTTAAACAAGGGTTTTGGCAAGTAACGTATTGTTTGGATTAAACTAGCATTAAGCTTGGGTTGTGTGTGTATTCGATTGAAAAATAATCTTTATTGGATATGATTATGAAGTGAAATTGATTGTGGTGGTTTTGTATGATGTTGGGATGGATCAAATATTATTTACATGATTTTAAGGAATGATTTAAGTAGAGGATTTGTGTGAAAAGAGGGGGAAAAGCTAAAACGGTACGGGGCAGGAAATTTCAGGAAAATAGGATAGACTTCGAGATTAAAATGGTAATGATTGGCCAAATGGAAAATTATGATTTTTGGTGGCTGGATAGTTCAGTGTGTTAGATTTCAAATTCCTTTTGAATCACCTTAATTCGAGGTTTGTGGAAAACGTTATGGTTATTTTACCAAAACTGTGCAGAATGGACTAAAACTAACATGCTTGTGTTCTAGCCTCATTTTGTGAATTCTATTGTGAGAATCAAGCTTGGTGTTCTAAATGAAATATTTTTAGGACTTCCTCAGCTTTTCGTATCGGGGTTTTGAGTCTCAATCAGAAGTCAGATGACTATGTTGCGAGCCATTCTTTCTAAACCGCTGTTATGCTCTTACTTTCTTTTACTAAATTATTAAGTATGATAATAAAAATAATTGCTAATTATGTGTTTCTAAAATGCCATTTTGAGCAGAATCAGGACGTAATATATCATTCCTTCCACTTTTGTGCAAAATATTATTCAGTGAGCTTACATTTAAAAATTTCAGGTATGTTCATTGCCTCTATTTTTAGAAATCAACACGGATTTATCAAAATTTATAATATTTTGGTAAGTACATCAATGGATCAGTTTAATCAGTGATTTACCATATAATTAGCGTCCCCATCAATTATCGGTTACATGGCATTGCCCCTCAGTTACCCGTGCAGCTTCAGGCCAGGTCCCCAATCGGCTTGGCAGGTGTACACCTATCTTCATATCATAACAGTTACTATCACTATCAGATAATAATTGACAATGCAGTTTCATATTTATCTCATTCCTTGTTTTTAATTAAAAATGAATTGCTATACGGGCCCAACTAGTTTTTCCATGAATGTTTAACAATACAGGAATGCATGTACTGAGCTTCAGCTCATAGTTCGAAATGTTTTCATGTTTTGTTTTAAGAAAGTGTTCAGTAAATCACCCTCAGATGGGCAAGACGGCTAAAGATGATAAGTGAGCCAGGAAGTCTATATGGATTAGTGGTGTATTAGTATTGAGATATTTATAACACCGTATTGTGATATATTTTGGTGTTGAAATTGTATATTTTATCAGAATTCTATATTTTGGTGTAATCCTTGAGATGGTTGAATGGTTCTGATGTTAGAACCATTTCTATATTTATCTAAATGGTCTAATGGGTTGTGAAGGTGTGAATGCCCTTTGATGGTAAACATTGATTATTATTGCAAAATTTATCATGTGCAAGCAAAGCCTTGTCCTTTTTGGATGGCGGTAACACCATTATCATTTCGGATATTACTTCTAATTGGTGAAACTAACGAGGAGAACGCAAACAGTAAACTATGTACATTTGGGGGCGTTACACTTAAGGATGTGAATGTCTTATTGAGGCCAAAATGGCTAGCTAGAGCACCATCGTGAGCCTCTTAAACCAGCAACACTCGTAAAGAGCACTTAGGAATGCAAAGCTTTTTGTTTTTGAAAAAGTAGCCGTCTTAGATCGTGTGAGGGCTGTCTTTTGGGATTTCCTTTATCAAGAGCTGAAAATCTTGATCTTCCATGTACGTCTCTTAGACTAAATGAAATATAAGCACTTTAGCCTCCAAAATAGAATGTAAATCATACCTTTTTTAATGGAGCATCCACAACCACATTCTCTTTTTCACTCTTGTGTTTGCAAATAAAGTTAAATGATTATATAAACTCCACACATTTAGCATGTTTAGGATTTAACTTTTGCTGACCATTGATGTATTGAGTGCTTGATGGTCTGAATGCAAAATAAATATCTAGGCTTAAGGTAATGACCCCAATGAAGCATGCCCTTACCATAGCATAGAACACTTTGTCATAGGTGATATGATTGCATCTAGAACCATTGAATTTCTCACTGAGTTGGCAGTGGCCCTCTTGGATTGAGTTAGGACTGCTCCTATTCCAACCTCATTTGCTTTAAATTCATGCTAAAATAGATCTTCAAAGTTTAGAAGGGCCAAGACTGGTTGATAAGGCCGCAAGTGCATGGTGGCGTTGTAGCAAATCAAGGTCGATCCCATAGAGACTAGGTTGATATACTGGATTATAATCCCTCAAGATAGGCTAAGCGAACCCAAGTTTGAGATTGAAATGTTAACAATAAACTATCTAATGCAATGGATAACAATCAAGGAATTAAACAAATCAAGTAATTTTCTCAATTCAAAAGATTGAACTTGCACTTTTTCCTCTAATAGTTATTTTAAAACCGATAATCGAAGCTTCACAAGCTTCTTTCAAGGTGAAGTGAAATGCCTAAATCTAATAAATTACCATTTCTCAAGGGTTTTTGATTTGTTTAGGTTCATTAAGCATGCGATCATCAAATCAGTGGTTCCTCAATCGGTGGGACTTTCTCAAGAGTCCACACAATCAAATCAAACCCTAGGATTCTAGTATCATATTTCACCTTTTAATTCTTCATCCAATACTCAAAACATGTAAGAAAGTGATCAAATTCCTGACAAGGCAATAAACTTCTAGAATTAAATAAAACAATGCAACAAATCGCAAAATACCAAATGATATCAACACAAGATCAAGAAATTAACAAATGCTTGCATAAATCCAAAATCAAACAACAAAGATAATCAAAATTGCAAAAAAATAAATCTAAATTTCAGAAGAGAAGAGAAGAGAAAAGAGATGCTCAGCAAAGATCGCATTTGAACTGTCGTATAAACCCAAAATTGAATCCTTGCAAGTCTTCAGTTCAACTCACTCTTTCCCCCTCTACTCTAATCTAAATCCTAATCTAATTGATAAATTGGAGAGACAAAATGGAATGATGGGATGATGGTTTGTGCTTTCTGCTGCAAAAATGGCCTCATTTATAGCGAAACACAATCAACCTCAGTTCCACGATGAGGGAAAATAAACATGCTAACATTTATGCCTCCACCACGGACTGTGGCGTCCACCACGGGCAAACCATGGTTCTTGCTGGATCCGAAATATTCTGATGTACTTTTGCTCTACTGGCATAGGACTTGGGGTACCTCTGTGGTGACCAATATTGTAACGCCCCTACTACCTATTAGGGTCATCACACCGCCAGGATCCCCCGAGGGAGACCCCTAAGGCTCTTTATCTGTTTACTAACTTCAGAAATTCTACCCAACTTTAATTTAGTTAGGGAATTCTGGAGCGAAACTGCAAGAGTTCCGCCTGTAATGGCGACATTTTCAAAATTTACACTTGGTACCTGCATTATTACAACCAAACCCAAAGAGAACTAGAAGGTTCTAGCGAGTCACACACTCGCAGACGAGGCTTAAGCCTTTACAAACAACTATTTACAAGGATTTACAACAGTCTTGTACTACTAGAGCCACTACATGCCCCATTTCATGCACTTCTCAAGCAAAACATCATTCAGGTAGCTTCCAAAACATAACTTCCACACGCACTTGCTGGTACAACTGCACTTATTCATCACAAGGGGGGAGGAAAAAGGGGAAAGGATTGGAGTGAGCCACCACATGCTCAGTGAATGTTCCTCCACTCCTTAAAACAAAACTTTACAAGCAATAACACTCATAATATCCACTTAATGCACAGTTAGGTAGTACTATAGTCATAACAATAAGTTACATGTCAGAAGTTGTAAACACCTAACCATGATAGGCTCTCAGTTTCATGAAAGGTACTTAGTTCAATAAAGGTGGCATGTTAGGGACTTGCTTACATATCACGTGACTCTAAACAAAACATGTGATGCACTATCACCTATATGCTCATTATGCACTTCAAGAGAAACCACATGATATATCATGAAAACAACATGGCTACTTGCTCGCTTGAACACATGCTTCTAACTATAATGCTTGTACACTCAATTTGAAGTCACATATTCTTTACAATCACATGCTTTGCAGCTTCAAGTATAGACACTATCGTTTCTTTCTTTGCAAACATAACTCATTCATAAAGTATACTTAAGGCATGCATATAGCACACGTAGGAAACTTTCTTTCTTTTTACTGAAAACACTTCATTTAGCCATTGAGGTTCTTAAAACTCTTCTGTTAGCCTCTTGAGGCTCTTAAAACTCTTTTTCTTTCATCTTGGTCGCATAATGACCCTTCAAACTTTCTTTCTGAAATATTTCAAAAGGCAAAGTGCCAACTGCTTTTCTTATTTAATAAGAAACTACTTCTGGGCATAAGATCATGAAGTGCTGGTTGGGAGAGATCTACACTCAATCCCCTAAGCTCTTACTCCCGGGATGGCAACTAACTTTTTGGACCTTAACCCTCGTCAGGGTCTCTAGGGACTACTCCCTAGGCTATATAGAGATTCCCCCGTTCAAGCAGGTTCACTCCCTATCTGATGTCCCTATGCACTTATCTTAGCCATTTAAACTGGTCATAACGACTACTAAGTTTGCTGCCTCTCACAGCGAAATCTTTTATCATACAACTCACGCTTTTGTAAAACTCTTTAGGGATTCCCCCGTTCAAGCGAGTTCACTCCCAAAACTGCTTTCATTTACTTAAAATAGGCCATCATGCAACAATAGTTATGGCTACTATCATTTCAAAGCATGAAATCTTTCTTTAAAAACTCACTCTTATGCAGATAATGCAATCCAGGCATTTAAGCACATATATTACATATATGACATTTAAACACTTCATATCAATCATATCAATTCAACACCATAAGCCACACACGGCCTCGCAATCCACACGATTGCAGTTAATTCACAACCCAGTCCCCCTCCTCGCTTTCACCATACACACAAGACCTCAAACGCTCATGATGTTATCCTCGAACCATCCAACTACTAGCTCGTTTCATCAATTTCTTTTGCATAACAAGTTATCACAAGGGCTTATAAAAAAGGGAAGGGTTAGGCTCTTACCTGTGCATACAGCACCTTTTAGCCACATATACATATACATCTTGGTTGCCTTAACTTGAAATAACGCCTAACGAACCAATTCAAACTAATCAAGGCATAATAGATCAACTAAACATGTCATCTTCAAAATATAACCAATCAACTAAACATATATCGATTTGAAACATTCTTAGGTTGTTCCAAACCAGCTATGTCTTTATAATCTCAAAATAAATCCATTTTCATGAATCGCTAATTATTCGAATCAAGGCTAAACATGTCAAAACAACTTCGTTTTCGATTCTTTTAAAACCTTAGCTTACTTTAGTCGTGCTCAAACTAACTACGCCTTTATAATCCCAAAATTAATCCTTTTTCATGAATCGCTAATTACTCGAATCAAGGCTAAACATATCAAAACAACTTCGTTTTTAATTCTTTTTAAACCTTAACTTACTTTAGTCGTACTCAAACTAAGTACGCCTTTATAACTTTAAAATTAATCCATTTTCAGGAGTCGCCAATTAATCGAATCAACGCTAAATATGTCAAATCAACTTCGTTTTCGATTCTTTTAAAACCTTAGCTTACTTTAGTCGTATTCAAGCTAACTACGCCTTTATAACCTCCAATTAATCCTTTTTCATACATGATTCCCTTTACACGCACATAATTTACATCGAATTATAAACTCAAGCATAAACTATCTCAATAATTCGAATTCAAACATGCACAACCCATTTCTTGACATTTCTAGCAAATCTAGCTAACCCTAATTCGACATGCAACATCTAACTACTAAAAATCAATTTCGAAATTAGTATTACTTAGGAGGGAGAAACACTTACACGAATTTGCTTAATAATTCCCTCAATTTATCAGTAAATCGTGCCCCCAAACCCTTTGGACTCGAACCCAAGTCGTTCCTTCAAGAACCCGAAACCCTAGCCTTCGATTTGACGACGATTGTGCGAATTGGGCTCGGTTTTGGCTCGATTTTGGCTCGAAATTTATAGGGAAGGCTGGAAGGGAGGTGGGTTGTCGATTTCCGGCAGGTGGACGGCCGGTTCTGGGCGGCTAGACGCGTGGGTGTGAGGCTGTGCGAGGTGGAGGGAATTTGACGGTCGAATGGGCGGTGGTGATGCGTGGTGTGGGACCGTTCGTCCCTTTCTCTTGCCGGCGACGCGTGCTGGCCGGCGGTAGTGCCAGGTGGTCGTCGCCGGTGAGAGAGAGAGAGAGCGTGGTAGAGAGATGCGAGAGCGAGAGGGAGAGCGTGGGTTAAAGCGAGAGAGGGGGTCGGGGTTTTGTTTCGCGTTCCCAGGCCCGAGAGCCTCCCCCCCCCTTTTTGTTTCCTTTTTCCTCCCTTTTTTTTTTGGCTTAATAACATCATTCAACTGATTCCCGATCTCGTACTCGATAATGGTTAGGCTAAACTCGGGTTGAAACGACTCACGATGAACATTTCAGTTTAAGCGTTGGAAATCGATTAGGTAAAATGGAAAACGATTTAAAACACTCGATTTAGCATCGATTCAAACATTTTATAAATAAGTAACGTCAATAATAACATAAATCAAATAATCGATCTTTTAGCAAAACTAATAGTTAAAAGCTCACACATTTGACTTAGCATTTTTATCGAACAACAGTTCAAGGCAATTTATAAATTTAGCAGCTAGAACAACTGATCGGCAGTAAAACAATAGCGTGGCCCTAACAAATATGCACTGAAATGAAGGTCAAGTGCTAGGTCAAATGGTCTAAAATCTTGCAAGTGTCCCCAAAGAACTATACCTAAGCATAAAATGAGAATAGGAATATAAGATGTAACACAAAGAACTCAATTCTCGTTAAAAAATGAAACAAAATGACCTCAAAATAGTGTGCACTTTAAGCATTTATCAAACTCCCCGTGCTTAAGCCATTGCTTGTCCTCAAGCAAACACTAGAGAAAACAAACAAGGGAAATGCGTTTAGGCCTCAAAATATGACAACCTCCTCAAAGTAAGCAAGTCATATCATATTACAAGCAGGAATATCAAGCAATGGCAACCCCAAATAGTGCACAAAACATTTCAAAATTAGGAGGAGAAGGTTTTTGAAAAAGTACGAGACCACAAGCTCGATATCAAACTTGATCACCCCCAAAGTACCATAATGCATGTTATGCAAGCACACGAGATTGTAGAGTTAAATAGACTGGTAGAACCTCACTTGTGGAAAATGTGAATCACTCCTACTCTTGTGTTTGAAATATAGCATAGATTCACTCAAAACTCATTCCAAAGATGCAATCTACCATATGATTGCCAAGGCTCTCAAATTCTCCACCACTAAAACATAATCTGCACAAGACAATCAAGAGGGGTTGTAACGTACGTTAGAAGGGTGAAGGCAATGGAGTTGACAAATGCATTTGGGACAGTGTGGATCTATTTAGCCAAGTGACTAGGGAGAAACCAACAAGGCACCAAGAAACAATGAAGTTTACCAACACTCCTAACCCCAACAATTCATTGAACATACCCCACAAATGAAATAAAAAATGAGTTGAAAAAGGAACTCATGCTATGTACGTATCGAATGCCAATCACTTAGTCATTTTCTTTTTCTTTTTTTTCCCATGATTTCCTCTTTTTTTTTCAACATAACCTTTTTTTCCTTTTGCTTTTTTTAGGAAATGAAATGAACATTACAATTATTGAAAGGCATTGCATCACTAACTATCAACTCACAACTGAATATATATACACAACCCAAACAAGAAGGAACAAAAGCAAATGCTTAATATCATCAATCTCTCAATAAACCAACACACTAAAGCCACCTTAAACTCAATTATTTCCAAAACCACCCGTTATATAGATGAAATGATGCTCCGTAGACTTGGCTTAAAGGTTGGAATATGTGTTTCGCCAAGGGCTAATATGAAGGGATCACAACAAACACGGAAAGAAGCTCAAAACGGCTAACAAAGGGAATAAACATATAACACAAGGGCAGGCTATTTGGCTATGTGGCTAAAATGACCAAAGAAAGAAATGCCTCTATCATATCATCAACTATGCACATACTAAGGTGGTTTTGAACAAGACTGAAGGCAAGTTCTAGAGATGCAACATAAAACAGTCGCACACATGAGGAAAACATGAGACTAAACGTAATGTATTACTCTAAAGAAGGCAGAGAATCTCACAGGATATCTACTAAAGTCTCAAGTAGCACATAAAGTGACTCCTAAGTACAAGCATTAGTGCTAAAGACTCCAAGGGGTAGCAAAGTTCTCAAACAAGACAAGGGTAAAAAATAAGAAATATTTACAAAACCATCACAAATTTTCGCACCAAAAGGGATTACACATCAAACGATACTCAAGCTCACGAAAGCTATTTTGCCTAAACAAAAACATCATGGGTTGTTATCCCAAACCAAGCCACGCCATCTGTACATGCAATCCTATATACATACCTAAATGCAACTGAATGCAAAACACTAATGTAAATAAAAAGAAACCTAAAACTATATGCTCTAACAAGTTTGCAAACTGAAAACCAAAAAAGAAAAACATGAAGCTATCATTCTCCCATGCGTAGATAAAGTATTATTCAAGGGAAATAAGCGAGGAGAAGGAAAGAAAAAATAATAGGGAACAATCTCACTTGGTTAGGTGTTGTGTGCACCTAAGCTAAGGCCCCCTCGCAAACGGACGAAACAGAGCATCAACCACTCCATTACAACTTTAAGACTCCACTCATCAAATTGGATGTCGTTAAAAATTACAGGAGCTTATCAAACTCCTGGGACCATAATTTAGAAAATACAAGGTAAGAGGCAATAACAAAGTCACACCAAAGAGTATAAGTATCCTCTTAACCTTAGCAAAGACCATACCAAAATCATAAGAAGGATTAAAGAACGTAGTCCACATGATTTCTTAAGCAAGTCCCTAGGCATATACAATAAGGATCAATGGAGGAATCATACCCTCTAAAGTAACCTAGGGACACAATCATCAACATTCCCACCAAGCATACTAAACAGGTATCCTCATAGCCTAAATCAACATTAGCATCATAAATCATAAAATTATCAATGGGCACATCAAGATAATAGTCAGGGGAAGGAGAGGGTAATGAATAAAGAGGGGAAGCATGGGAATGACCAAGGGAATTAGGGAAAACATTATTAAAACCAAGGTTAGGAGACTCCTCTTACGTAAACATATCACATGACCCACCTCCAAAGGAGTCTTATCTAGATCATGAACCTCATCAAAAGCATCTTTCGACTCAAAACATGCGTTAGTAACATCAAACCTAGCATCAAACCCATGAGGCTCACCCACCTCAAGCCCCATGCACTGAGCTAAAGGAAAAGACAAATCAGGTAAGGTCAGGACAACATTAGTATTGCCCCAGGGTGATTCAAAGTCAGGTTGCGCTTAACATGCATAATAAGGACATGAATTTATATTATGGTTAGAAGAATTAAACAAGTCACATCAAAAAGGAGTATAATAAGATCTAGAATAGAATGCACAAGGATCACATAATGAATATTTGCAAACATGACTAGCCTTCTCAAATTTAAATGAATTCCAAGCAATCTACTCTGGTAAATGCCATGCCTCATCATTTTTACCATGAAAACCACAATAACCTAAAAGAATATGGGTTCCGCTATTCACGCCCTCATCTATAATGTTCAAAATCTCCCATTTACCAACCCAATAACCACTTTAAGCAAGACAAACATTTAAACGCTTAAAATAATTCCAAAATAATTCATGCTCGAATTGGGAAAAATGGAGAATGGCCATGGTTTATTTCATTAAAAAAAAAATTAAATTTTTTAAATTTTCAAAATTTTCTTATTTTTCTTCAAAGAAAAACAAAATGCTTAGTCAAGCCTATTGAGAAAAACCCAATATTCGACACTAGTTCCTGGGAATGGCGCCAAAAACTTGATAAGGCCGTAATCACACGGTGGCATTGTAGCAAACCATGGTCGATCCCATAGAGATTAGGTTGATCTACTGGGCTTTAATCCCTCAAGATAGACTAAGCAAACCCAAGTGTGAGGTTGAAATGTTAATAACAAACTATCTAATGTAATGGATAAAAATAAAGGGATTGAACAAATCGAGCAATTTTCCTAATCCAAAATATCAAACGGGCAGTTTTTCCTCTAATGCTTATTTTAAAACTAATAATTGAAGTTTCATAACCCTTTTTCAAGGTGAGGTGAAATACCTTAATCTAACCAATTAGCATTTCTCAAGGTTTTTAGATTTGTTTAGGTTCATTAAGGATGCGAATATCAAATCAATAGCTTCTTAATCAGTGAGACTTTCTCAAGACTCCACACAATCAAGTCAAATCCCAAGATTCTACTATTAGATTCTACCTTTCATTTCTTCATCCAATACCCAACACATACACGAAAGTGATGAAATTCCTCCTAACATAATAAACTTCTAGAATTCAATAAAACAATCTAACAAATTATAAAATACCAAATGATATCAACACAAGATTAACAAATTAACAAATGTTTGCATAAATCCAAAATCAAATAACAACGCTAATCAAAATTACAAAACATAAATCTAAATATAGAGAAGAGAAAAGAAAAGAGATGCTCAGCCAAAATCACGCTTGAACCGTCGTGCAAACCCAGGATGGATTCCGTGCAAATCTTCACTTCAACTCTCTCTCTCTCTCTCCCTCTAATCTAATCTAAATCCTAATCTAATTGATAAAATTAGAGAGAGGAAATGGAATGACGGGATGATGGTTAGTGCTTTCTGTTGTGAAAAGGGCCTTATTTGTAGAGAAACACAATCAACCTCAACCACACGATGAGGGAAAACAAACAGGCTAGTAGTTATGCCTCCACTATAGACCGTGGCATCCACCACGGGCAGACTGTCGTTCTTGCCAGATTTGAAATCTTCTGCTCTTATTTTGCTCCACGGGCATAGGACTTGGGATACCTCTGTGGTGGCCAATATGCACTCAAATGAAAGTTAGTTGCTTGGTCAAATGCCCTAAAATCATACAAAAGTCACCAAAGAACCATACCTAAGCATACAACTAGAATATGAATATAAATTATAACATAAAGCACTCAATTCTCCGTTAAAAAAAATGCAACAAAACGAACTCAAAATAGTCTGCACTTTTATAACTTGTCACTAGTGCTTGGCATAGCTTCTCTTTATTTTCTTCAAAGCTCCTTGGGCAACCTTAGTCCACTCAAAAGCTCCCTTCTCCATGCACTTAGTGATGGGTTCCATGATCGAGCTGAAATTTCTATCGAATCTCCTACAAAAAGAAGCCAAACCATGAAAACTCCTCACCTCTGTGACTATCTTGCATTGAGGCCAAGTTTGGAAAGCTTCAACATTTCTTTGGTAAACTTGAATTCCTTTTATTCAAACCACTTAACCAAGGAAAATGAGTTACACAGTAAAGAACTCACACTTCTCTATCTTGGGGTAGGGTTTCTGCCCTTGTAGAACCTCAAAAACTTATCTTAAATACTCCTTGTGGTCTCTCTCATTGTGGCCATAAATTAGAATATTATCAGATTATACCATAACAAAGCGACCAATGAAAGGTTTAAGTACCTCATTCATCAATCTTAGGAAAGCACTAGGAGTATTACACAAACTAAATGGCATTACTAGCCATTCATACAACCCTTGCTTTGTTTTAAAGGTTATTTCCCACTCATCTCTATCCTTATCCTAATCTGATGCTATCAACTTCTCAAATCAATTGTGGAAAACACCTTCGCACCATGCAACTCATCAAGCATTTTATCAAGTCTATGAATGGGATAACTGTACTTCATTGTGATATTGTTAGTGGCATGGCTATCCACACACACCATCCTGGTTTCATCCTTCTTTGGGACAAGTAAGGTTGGAACAGACGAAGGGCTCATACTCTCCCTAATGTATCCCCTGTTAAAAGGATCTTATACTTTCCTTTGAAGTTCTTAGTTTTTCAGGGGTTACTTCTATAGGCTGGTTTGTTTAGTAATAAAGCTCTGACAGGTAAGTCAATGTGATGTCCTCAAACTCTCGTGCAGGAGGTTGTGCTAAAGGATGTAACGATGCCTCTTCTCTCCTTTTTCTAGCACAATGAAGGCATAAATAGTTTCACCATTGCTCATGGAGATCTCAAACCATGTTTCACTCAGAAATAGGGCTTTGTCAGTTGTGTTTCCTTCCCCATTTATCCTAATTCTAGGGTGGACTTAACTAGGGGATAAAAGTATAACTATGGCATTTGACTTTAAAGGAGTTGTTGTTGGTCTTTCTATAATGAATGGCACTTTTGTGAAACTACTAAGGCCTACCAAGTAACATATGATAAGCATCCATTGGTAAAACGTCATAAAGCACTTCATCTTTAAAACTACTATTGTATAAGAAAAAAAAGATAATACGAAGGGAAATAAAATCAAAAATGAGAAAAAAAATGAGGGAAAATTTTTTTAAAAACTCGAAAAATCTCAAAAAAGGGGAAAAAGTGTTGTGAATAAGAGTGTTTGGCATGATTGCATTATCACTCTGTATACTAATTTGTAATGGTTGCTTTTTAGGATTGTGCCTTATTTTGTTGTTTTGGGAGAATGTCTGATATAGCTGTTAGAATGATTTGGTTGCTCATAACCCACTTGGCTTTTGGCTTCTTATTTTCCCAAATCAATTGTCCCTCTCCTAACCCTTTATCCCTTTATCCCATTACAACCCTTGTAAACTCCTCTTCATTATCGTGTTACACATTGCACTTTTAGTGATGCAAAATTAAGAATCTTACCGGGGCTATGGTAGTTTGTATGGTTGGAATATGAATTGAGTGAACCTTATTATATCTTAAACACATAAGTAGGAAATCTCTACATATCCCTAAAGTGATGTTCTACCAATGAAGCTTTGTCATATTTCTTAATTGGGGTGAAAGATTACGTGTAGAAGTCATCAATGGGGACTAAGGGTTTGTGGCTCTAATGTAGTCCAATATCAAGTGAAATTCATTTGTGTCTCCTCCAAGGGTCATAACACTCATGTTAATCCTCTCGTACATATCCTTAATAACCTGGATATATTTAATCAAAACTCCTTTCTTCTTGATGCACTACTAGAACACTCGTGTAGTACTCTAGCATAAGCTTTTTCTAAGTCTATGAAAACCATGTGGAGATCTCTTTCCCTATAGCTATAAAATTCCATGAGCCTTCAAATGAGGCAAATTACATCTGTGATCACTATACTAAACATAAAACCAAACTGGTTCTCCAATATTGAAATGCCCTTCCTTAACCTACAATCGACCACCCTTTTTTCATAATTTTATATTGTGGCTAAAGCAACTTGATACCTCTATAGTCGTTGTAATTTTTAATATCACCTTTGTTCTTGTAAAGAGGTATAACTGTGTTGTGACTCCATTCTTAGGGAATCCTCACAATCCTAAAAATGACATTAAGTGCCTCTGTTAACCATTTTATTCCCTCTTCACCCAAACCCTTCCACACTTTCATAAGGATTTGGTCTGGACCCATAGCCTTTCAATGGGACATGTTCCTTAGGGCCTCTTTAATGTCATCTTTTATGATCGGGCTACATAAATGATTATTTGGTTGCCTCTTACAACACCCTTACTCCTTACTATGTGAATTCTAAATCAATTCACCATTAAAGAGCATATAAAAGAAGCTTTGGTATCTTTCATTTATTTCCACTTCGTCTACTAGGACCTTAGTGTCTTCATCTTTGATGCACCTTATGTTATGCAAATTCCTTATTCTCCTATCCTTAGCCCTTGCTAGTTTAAGGACCTCCTTCTCACCATCTTTGTCTCAAGTCTTTGGTATAATCTTTCATAGGTAATATTTTTTACCAGAACGGCGAATTTCTTTGCTACATTTTTAGTAGCCTACTACTTACCTTTATTAACGACTTTCTCTTCTTCGGTTTTACTATTGATTACAGTTGCACATGCTTCTTATTTCTCATGAGTTGTTTCTTTGACTTGTTCATCACACCACCAGGCTCCTTTTAGTCTAGCTCTGTCTCCTCTAAGTGAACCTAAGATATCCATAGTTGACTTTCTAATGCACTTTTCCATTGCTTCCTATATTTGGTTTACATCCTCCACTAGTGTTTAAGTCCCTTCTGCATTTACCATACTCGATCACCTTATTGCAGTTTCCTCAATAAGATTCCACCGTCTAAATCTAGGATCCCCAACCATTCTTTTCTTCCCCTTGGAAATTTAGATCTTCATATATCTCACTAATAACCTGTGTTTTATCCCTAAATTTTCAATTGGTAACACTTTACAGTCTTTACATATCCTTCTATTATCCGCTCTAGTTAGAAAGTAGCCAATTTGAGTGTATGTAGTGCCACTGTTAAAGTTCACTAAGTAGTCCTCCTTTTTAAAAAAAAAATAGAGAGAGAGTTCGTAATCACCAATTCATATGTAGCAGCAAAGTCTAGATTGAGACCCCTCCTTTGTTTCTTTTCCCATCATTGAAAATCCATGGATTGTATTATATCCATCTGCACTCGATCCAATATGGAAACTAAATCACTCCCTAGGAAAAGTTATTGCTCACTTTGAGATACATGCTGAATAACTATATCCAACTCCTTCCAAAATTGCTTCTTAATATCGTCTGCCAAACCTACTTGAGAACCATAAACACTAACCACATTGATGATTTCTGCCCCCATAACTAACTTTATAGTCGTAATGCAGTTACTTTTACACCTCAACTTGACAACATGGTCAACCAAGTCCTTATTGAGCAAAATACCAATTGCATTCTTAACTCTATTGAGCTCTAAGTATCAAAGCTTATACCCCTCCTTCACAAGCTTTAATGGCTACCTAATTGGTTTTTTGAACCCAAGCTATGTCAATCTTACGTCTATGTAAAGCTTTAACTAATTCTATTGACTTGCCAATAAGAGACCCAATGTTCAATGATGCATTGCACAACTTCTTGGTCTTTACTCTTCTCCTAGCCATGTTCCCCTAGCAAGACAGGCTTGGGCTAGCACACTACTCTCTACTAGTGTAGACTAAAAATTAAACACAGTTATAACCACAATAGCAACAATATTAGGGCTATAAGTAGCTCAAATTAGGAAGATAAAGGCTAGCTACTATAAGGGTAAGTAGTAATGCAAGAAATCAGCACTAAAACAGTAACAAAAATAATAAAAAAATAATTATGACGGTGAAGGTAGTCCCGATGACAATATAAAAAAATAACAGAGATAAAAAGAAATATAATGCTACGATAAAGCCCTAATAATACGAAAAAAAGGAGACAAAAATTGAATATAATATGTAAGTAACAATAAATGACAAGTGATAATGAATAAGGTAATGAAGAAATAAATAATAAATAAATAAATCAAAGGATGAAATTAAAGCCCAACAAAATCAAAATTCAACAAAATTATATAGAATAATAAGAAAAAAGCATGATGAGAATGCTAAAGGAATGGACCATACTGGATTTAAAATTTCAGCTTAAAAGTTCACAATCCAAGCGCTTCATAGAAAATCTACTCCTTAACTAACCCTAACCTAAAGTAGAAGTTTCAAACAATAAGGAAAATGCTTAAGAAAATAGTAAAAATTCTACCCTTGCAGCAGTCAGAAATTAGAAAAATGAGATCTTGTTATACTTGATAGAACGAATAAAGACAAATGATACCCATATAACAAAAACAATTGACTCAAAAAACAGAAGTAGGAAACACTAAATCACAATGTTTTAGCACATAACCCAAAAGTTAAACCCAAGAAAGGATAGTTGCTGATCCCGTGATGATTTCAAATAAAAAACTACAACCGCAGATCAATGAAGAATTAAGGGAAGGTGAGCTTGATAGAAGTGGGCACTACAGATTAAGAAGGTCAACATCGATAGAGTTAGGGAAGCGGTGGTGGTAGTGGTATGCCATAGCTGGGCTGAGATACTAAATCACATTGTAAAAACTAGGGTTTCTACGTCAAGTATGGAATGATTGGAATTCCTTTCTAGTCTCTCAACCTAAAGAACAAGCCAAATCCAAGTAGTAATTTGTTCTTAATGCACCCATAGAGGATCTTGATGAGGGACATTTCTAAGAGCTACCCAAGTCCAAATAAGTCCAATAGATACTCCAAGTCATGAGGAAGCATCTAGAAGGATAAGTTCGCTCCTACCCGAGCCTGCACAGCATGAGCAACAACTTTCTGACCTTGGTTGCCTACTTATTGGGTGACTTGATATTATTCCTAAGGCTTTTAGTTCAGGAAGTTAGCTTTAGTTTACAATAAAGTAAATTCCAAGTTATTAGGACTTCATTTGGCTGTTCAAATCAACCTTCAAAGCCAAACTGTCCAGGTTGCCTATTTGGGCCAGATTGCAACTTGGTTTTGTGGTTTCGATTCCCCTAACGTTTATCCACCTGAGGAAGCCACGATATTAATTTTTGGGGTCCATTGTGAGTGGAATTTGGAGGCAGCAAAAGAGATTAAGGCCAAATCAAAATAAACACATCAATAGGGAAGAGAGATCAAAAGGTGTGCTAGCTGACCTAGCACGGGACCACTTGCCTTTTTCTATGTATATCTCTCAAACGGCTAGGGTTGTGATGCTCTAAGAGGCCTTACCTAAAAATAGACATCTTGAGCACTCCTGTCGATTTTAAATGCTAATTTAGGCATGCAATACCTGCATTTTATTTTAGCTATCTAGCCTATTTCTTGATATAATGAGATCATATTTTAGTTTTTTCAATTAAGTTAGATTAATATTGACATGCTTGCTTAAGTTATAATTTTATTAAAAAGAATATTATTGTTGCTATTATTATTGTTATTATTAGTTTTGAAAATTCTTTGATGATTTTTAATAAGCATTCATAAAAATTATTACTAGGTACTAAATCAAGTGGAATCCCGAATACAATTAGATCGCCAACCTTAGAATTAGTTTCATTATTACTAAATCGAACCTTGATATAATCGGGAATGAGTAATTGACGAAAGATTTTATTATCAATTCAGGTTTCGAATATGAGGTATGAAATTACACTGGGGAAGTTAATTGTCGGGCAAGCTTGAAACAAAAAAAAAAAAAAAGAGAGAGAAGGGAAGGGAATTTTTGTCCAATAACGCCAGACCCATGTCTAGCTTCTCCTTCTTGCACTTCCACATGATAGCTCGAGCCCCCCATTTCTCTCTTCTTCTTCTTCTTCTTCTCTCTACACGTGGCTCAAACATTAGAGCTCCATCAAATTTTTGCCTCAATTGAGCTTGCAAATCCTCAAATTCCACTCCCCAACATCAAACAAACCCACCATTGCAAGTTCTAAGCAAAATTAGATAGAAACCACCAGGTTTGTGGTTCGTTTCAGCGGCGATTTGAGGGATTGAATGTGTGCTCAAGCTTAGCCATGCAACCTAGTCTTTAGCCGCTTCAGTCCTTCTATAAATTGGGAGTGAATTCGTAGCACCAAACATCCACCACAAATTCAAATCAGTGAGGAAAGTTCAATCGATTTTGGGTTATGTTCACGTGGTTTGGGGCGTGACTACATCAAGGGGTTCAAAATCGTAGTTTTCCAACATCAAAATCAAGTCTAAAAGCACTTAGAATAGGTCCTTGGCTTGGATAAAAGGTGGGTTTTCTCTTCCTCCTAATTATTAGTAGTTTCAAATTAATTTTAACGATTTTAGCTAGTTTATGTTTAAATATTGAAACTGCTATCATTGGAGGATTTGAGGTTGAAATATAGTATAAAGGTGTTGATACTGATTTAGGGCTCATGCATGTTGAAGTAACACATAGTTTTGCTAACTGGTCAATTTAGGGAATTGTGGAACAAGCAGTTATGCTCTAAAGTTGTTGTTAAATCATCTTAAATATGTTTAAAGTCTATTTTTGGTGACTACTCATGAATACTATGCTTGTGGATATTGGTTTTGTGAATTAAATGATTCAATTATTATGATACCGAACTAAGCTTGGTAGTTAGATGGTTTGAGGTGGAACTAATGAGTGATTCGAGGTTTTTTATAGATAGTGCTGCGTAAGGAGGGAGCTTGGGTTTGATATTAATCGCAATTGTGTGAATTACGAAGTAATTGTGATATTAGGTAGATTTTTCTGAAATTGTTCCTACGAAGTGAAACGAATGTGCTATTTGTGCACTCCTCTCTTCTTGAATTGATAAAATGATGTTATGTGAGTGAATTTTGAAAATAGAGATCTTTGAAAGCGTCGTTAAAAGCTTCTTTTCATAAGTTCAAATGCTTCTAAATGTTCATCAGTCGCCTATTCAGTTGCTAAGATGCTTGTAGCCTAATATGAGCCTAAATCGTCGAACTATGTAGTTGAATGGCTCATCTGAATGGTCGATAGGTCTAAGAACTTAAAAAGAAAATGAGTAATGAGCTCAAAAACATTTTAAGGGTTTAGTTCGTACTGTGTTGCTTTGTTTTGTGTTTAAAGGATTGAAATGAACTTCAAAAGGGCAACTCGAGGTGTTTAATTACGAAACCTAATTTGAATTATTTACTAGCCAATTATTTTAAGTTTTGAATTGCGAGTTAGTAGACCACCATGATCTTAAGAGGGTTTCCATATTGAAAATGAAAGAAACATAAACCATTAATGGGGTTAAGGGTTATTTTGCTAGACGAGCACAATTTTGAATTGAGTAAGCAACTATTAAAAGAAGTGATATGTGACTCACTTGAAGGTAAGGCTTACTGTGTGTGATACTGACCCCTTTTTAATAACATATAATGGTTTAGTATGATTGGAATGGCTAATATAAGTGCTTATATAACAGCCCCAATCCCGAGGAGGAGTCACACTGCTAGGATTTCTAAAGGAAATCCCTAAGGCTTTTGAAGTTGAGTAAGGGCATTAGCATTTAGTTAGATATTCTAGAATAAAACTGCAAGAGTTTTTCCTATTTTTTGCAATATTTTATAAAATTAGCTTAAGCTAGGGGTACTTGTAAGCTGATAATAAGGTAAAACAAGACATAAGGTGACTAGATTCACCGTCACAGGCCACCTGCCCGTGGCAGTAATAATCAAACCAACTAACACACAAAGGTTATAACATTATATACATAGGTTCAGAGTCGACTATATGCTTACACATTCAATGATGAGCTTAAGCATTTACAAATAGGGTAAAGCATCAAACACTTCACAGCAACCATGCAATGGAAACTAGCCAAAAGGCTGCTGACAGGTTGGCATCAAAATAACTTCAAAAATAACCTTTATACCTACTTAGACTTGACCTGGAAAGGGAATAAGGAAAGGGATGAGCTACCACATGCTCAGTGAGTATTTCTGAACTCCTTTAAACCAAAACCATTTGCAGATAATAATGATAAGTAGCACTCACACAACATTTGTATATTACTATCATATTAGGCAATCATTGTCCCCAAGGAAACATCATCATCTCTAAACTTCATACTAAGCCACTCAAGCTCGTTTCTAGGCCTTTAATAACCAAACTTCCTTAATAATCAAGCATGTAGGCACATAAGCAAGCAAGCAACAAGCATAGGGTAAAATGCTTTCAAATATGCATTTTGGAAATGTTGTGACTCATGTTGTATATAAAGAATATTCTATAAATCAAAGTAGCCTCTTCAGAGAATAGTTTACAAATCAAGTTATCCTCTTTAAAGTAGAGTTTACAAATCAAACTAGCCCCTTTAAAGAATAGTTTACAAATGAAGCTAACCTTTTTAAAGAATTCTTTACGAATCAAGCTAGCCTCTTTAAAGAATAGTTTACAAAACAAACTAGCCTCTTTGAGGCTCATTTACTTTCTAAAAGTTCCTAAAATACCCATGCTAGTAATAATTTAAATCATTTCTCATATATCAGGAAAATATCTGCTCTTTTGAGGCATAAGATCTCACAAGGTGTTGACTAGGTGAGATCTGCGCTCGCCCTAAGTGAGGTCATCACTCACAACTCACGTTATCCCTGAGGTATACATAACATAATATTTGACCAAAATGCGTCACAGTAGAGTAGCTCTAACTTTGATATTGTTCTCTATGGATGCAATAGCTCATGCCCTATCTTGCATCTTGCCCCCCCTCAAGGTTTTATCATGCGTCACACATCATCAAACATTACCCTCGTTTGGGTCTTCTAGGATTCCCACTTCTAGGGCTAACTCCCTAGGCCTGGCTAATTGTTTAGCACTATCATAGCCGTTAAAATCATATTAAGCCCTCATAGGTTACTAAAAGGAATTACTGTCACACATAGTAAGTTTCACCTTCAACTGAATCACAAATCATTTCTCTTTCATAGTTACTTACATAATTAAAATCATGCTTGTCTAGCAAAATAACCCATAATCCTAGTAATAGTTATGGTTTTTTTCATTTTTAACATGAAAAGCCTCTTAAAATCCTAATGAGTCTACTAGCTTGCAATTTGAAACTTAAAGTAATCGGCTAGCATATAATTCAAATTAAGTTTCGTAATTAATACTTTTAGTTACCCTTCTCAGTTTGTTTAAAACCTTTTGAACACAAAGGAGGAGATATAAACAAAGCAAGGCCTCAAAACAATTTCGAACTCACTACTAGTTTGCTTTTCAAGTTCCTACACCGATCGACTATTTAGTTGGGTCATTGACTGAGCAACTCAACGATTTAGGATCTTTTTAGACTACAAATCTCTTAATAGACTAACACGCAACTGGCGAACAACTAGAAGCATTTGAAATTATGAAAGCAAGCTCTTAACGACCTTTTTTAAAGATTTCTAAATTCATAAATCATTCACATAGCATCATTTAACAATTTCAAGGGGAAAGGGGTTCACAAGTAGCACATTTGTAACACTTTGCAGGAACAGTTTCAATAGAATCCACTTCATATTCCATATACTTCGCAATCCACACGATTGCAATTAATATCAAACCCAGGCTCCCTCCTCACATAACACCAACCATAAGAACCTCGAATCACTTAATAGTTTCACCTTAATCCATCTAACTGCCAAACTCGGTTCAATATTGCCATAATTCAATCAATAGTTCATGAAATCGACATACACAAACGTAGCACCCATACCAGTCATCATAAATAGAATTTAATCATGTCAAAACTAATCTAACAATCGCATTTAAACGTAATTCAGCTTCCTCTACAATACCTCAAATCACCCAGTTAGCAATCTCAGTGCATAATGTTCACATGTAACATCCAAAATGGATTTTAGATAAAATAAACTGATGCAATAGTAACATTAAGGAAACATTCTTCTTGTTCTACAAATCTCTAAACTGACCGGTTAATTAAATCACGCATCAAGTAAACATGTACGAATCTCGAAATTAGGCATCATCATCATAATTACCCAATTTCGGTTCTAAATTCTCCAAATACTGATTACTAGCTCAGATTCAAACATTCACTAACTATAATTAGTAAAATTCGTTGAAATTACTAATAATTAGGAGGAAAGAAACCCCACCTCGACTCCAAGCTAGAGGCTCATTCAAAGGCTGTTGGGCTCGATTTTGAGTGATGGAAAACCCTCGATCTTTGACTCCTAGCTCACTGACCACGCGAAAGACCCTAGACCATGCCCAAACCCATGCAATTTAGACCCAAATTTGACCAGAATCTCATTCACTGACTTAAGGTTGTGATGGGTGTTTGGTGCAGCGAATTCACACCCAATTTATAGAAGATTTAAAGTAGCTAAAAACAAGGTTGCATGGCCTAGCTTCAACTCGCATTTGGAGCTTCATATCGCTGCCCCATTCAAATAAAAATGTGGCGAAAGCCTTCAAATTTTTGCCTAGATTTCGTAGCAGAGGGCTTGTTTGATTTTAGGGAGGTGTCATCTGAAGAATTTTGAGCTGGGTCAAGCGAAAACTTGGTGGAATTCAGGTGCTAAAATCGCGTGTATGGTGGGTAGCAGAGGAGGAAGAAGAAGAAGAGAAAGAGAAGTGAGCTCGGCGAGATCGCCCATCTAGGAGGAGAAGGAGCCAGCTTAAGTCTGGCGCGTTTTGACAAAAATACTTCCTTTTTTCCCTTTTTTTTGTTTCAAGCTTGCCCAATATTTAACCCCCCCAGTCTACTTTCATACCTTATATTCTAAACATGAATTGATGATACGGTCCCTCATCGATTTTTCATTCGCAAATATATGAAGGTTTGATCTAATGAACAACACAACTAATTCTAAGGTTGACAATCTTATCGGATTCGGGATTCTCCTTGATTTAGTACGTGTTAATAATCCTTATTAATGCTTATTAAAAATCATCAAAAAAAATTTCAAAACTAATAATAGTAATAATAATAATAGCAACAATAATACTCTTTTCAATGAAATTATCACTCACACAAGCACATGAATAATAATTTAACTTATATAGTTAATAAGATACGATTTTGTAACGTCATAAGGGAAGACAGTCAGCTTAACGTAAAATATAGAATGCAGATAAGCTGGAGTGGACAAATGATTAGAGAATATACCCGGTTTATGGGAACCCTAATGCCTAGGGACATAGACCCAAAAGTCCGAACCCTAAAAGACTTTGTCAAAAGTAATGGTCTAAAATATGTTATGCCACAGGGATAATTTGATGTGTGAGTGACGGCCACACATAGCGCTAGTGACGATCTCCCCTAACTAGCATATTATAAGATCTTATGCCTAAATAAGAAGATATTTTCTTAACATATGAGAAAACGGTTTGGATTCTTACCATTGTGGGTGTTTCAAGAACTTTTAAAAAGCATATGAGCTTAAAAGAGGCTAGTTTGAATTATAAGTGGTTTTTGAAAAGTAAAATGAGTTACTACGTTTCAAAAATGTGTGGTTGAAAGTTTTTCACCCTGTCTTTGTTATTTTACTTGGCTATCTGCGTGAATGCCTATTTCTAAGGAAGTTTGGTTATTAAAGGCGTAGATATGAGCTTGAGTGGCTTGGTGTGAAGTTTATATTGTTTCCTCAGGGAGATTTGATTGTCTAACATGATAGTATATATAAATTTTGTGTGATTGCTACTTATCACTATTACTTGCAAATGTTTTGGTTTTTAAGGAGAAAACAAATACTCACTGAGTGCGTGGTAGCTCATCCCCTCTCCATTGCCCCGTTTCCTAGGTTTTTGATGTGATATGTAGAAGTCAATTTATGTATGCCAGGCTGGAATATCCCCTTGCTTCAAAAAGGTGTCATGTGTGCACATATAATGAGTTAAATGCCACAATATGATGTAGCCCTAGAGTTGTTAATATATGTAAAAAAAGTATTCTAGTTCATGCAGTGCATACTGTTTAGGAGTTGCTCTGTATGGCTACATGGGCCAACCGTCTGATTAGTTAGCCACCTTTCGCTGGTGTTGTTTATTTTTGGGATGTAAACCCGAATACTCCGAATGTGTGATTTGTCGAGTTGTATCTTTTATTTCCTTCTTTATTATTGAAATTTATTGTTTGGTATACTCTGGGTGAGTGGCCCATACAGTTCTGAACTCCGATATTGTAGTTGTTAGGCTTATTTCAATGTTCCTTTATACTTCTACTCAATGCAGGGATTTAATGTAAGGCTTTAAGCTTGGAAAATGGCCAGTTTTTAGACAAAATTCTATCGATTACATCCCATAATCTAAGAAAACATTAACATCACTAGCCCTATGGTTAGGGGTGTTCTAGGGTAAGTATTGTAGATGATATGACATGTTAAAGTTAGTGCTACTGCGCTGAAAAGTAGCTATCAACAGCTTTTTTTGCTTTTGTACTTGATTTGACTTTTTTTCACCCTGCTAATAGACATTTGCTTGGCTATTGTACCCCTTTGAATCTAATTGTAAGAGGCCCCTTTATATGTATGAAGGGGTCTTGGTTTGTAGTCACTTAGTGAATGAATGAATTAGTTGAGTTTTAAACTCCCTCAAAGTCTCTCTCTTGCCTATCTTTAGTTTAGCTCACTAGTGTAGTCTTCAAGAGGCTTTTATGATCATTTGAGTGGTGATATCTTATTTAGCTAGATCTAAAAGTTGAACTCTAAGAATCTGGGTGGTAATATCTCATCTAAGGACCTTAGTTACTTATCTTTCTTTGTTATTTGCAAGCAGACCGTGACCTTTCTCTCTCTTTTCTCTTTACTACTTGAGATCTTTTTATTTTATCTTCATTTTTAAGGACTTAGAAGTGAATCAAGTGGTATCAAAGCTTAGGCTAGCTTTTTGGCCCCAAACACATCCCAATAGCACAATCACAAAACCAATGCATGAAGACCCTTAGACTTCATCCATCATGGTTTCATTTAAGAGTTGGAAGAAAGAGCCATCCTTGACTGACATTGAGTTGGCTAGCCTTGAAATCCCAAGATTTCGTGGCCAACATGATTAGTTTACAACCTGGTTTTCTAAGGTGGAGTAAGCATTTGCTTGTTACAACCTGGGTGACCATGAGAAGTCCAAGGTGGTTATTTCAAATTTAAGGAGTTGTGCACTTCAATGGTGGAAGAATTACAAGTTTAAGAGAAGAAATAAAGGAAAAGAAAAGGTGAGAACTTAGAAGAAGTTAAGTAAGTTAATGGGCGTCTTTTGCCCACCCACTTACATGGTCAAAGACGTTTGTCTACTTCCTGCGAAAAATGGCTCAAAATCCATATGTGTAATGCCCAAAAACGCAAATAGTTCACTATTTGCGATCTCTTCGTTATTTTCACCAATTAGAAGTAATATATCAAATTATCAAGGCGTAACTGCCGTCCAAAAGGACAAGGCTTTGCTTGTAAATGATAAATTCTAGCAAAGCTAATCAATGTTTTCCTTCAAAAGGCACTCACATGATTACAACCCATCAAACCATATATAAACAGTTCTAACATCAAACCATTGAACTATTCCAGGGTTGACATCAAAATATAGTAACTCCTATAGAGTATATAGCTTTAACATCAAAAAGTTTATAATATAGTGCTCAAAACATCTCAGGACTAACACAACACTATTCCTTTTATTTGGACTTGCTCACTTATCACCTTCAGTCGTCCTGCACGCTTGAGGGTGATTCACTGAACCCCTAGTAACTATTACGATCTAAAGATAGGTGTACATATGCCAAGCCGATTAGGTGACCTGGACTGAAGCCGCGTAGGTAACTGAAGGGCAATGCCATCTAACTGATAACTGATGGGGTCACTAATTATGTGGTAAATCACTTATTAAACTGATTCATTGACTTACTTACCAGAACATTATAATTTTGATAAATACGTGCTGATTTATAAAGTTACAGGTAATGAACGTGCCTGGTACTTTTAATGAAATTCACTTAAATGGGATTTCGCACAAAAGGGAAGGAAACAATAGATTAGGCCCTAATTCTATAAAAAATTATCGTTGTAGGAACATACGGTTAGCAAAAATATTTATTTCATAGCTAATAATTTAGTAAAACAAAAGTAAGATCATAACAGGGGCTTAGAAAGAATGACTCGTAACTTAGTCATCTGACGTCTGATTGGGACCCAAAACCCCAATATAGAAATCTCAGGAAGTTCCAAAAAACTTTCATTTAGAACACCAATCTTGATTCCTATAATAGGATTCCTAAAAGGAGGCTAGAACACAAGCATATCAGTTTTGGTTCATTTTGCACAGTTTTCGTAAAACGACCATAACTCTTTCCACATACCTCATATTAAAGTAGTTCAAAAGGAATTTAAAATCTAACACACTGAAATATCTACCTAGCAAGAATCATAATTTTCCAATGGGCGGATCATTGCCAGCTTAATCCCGAATTCGGTCCTATTTCCCCGAAATTTCCAGACCCCCCACTGTTTTAGCTTTTCCATCTCTTTCACACAAATCCTCAAATTAAACCATTGCTTAAAAGCATGTAAAAAAGCTTTGGTCCATCCTAACGTCATAGAAAAGCACCACACTCAATTTTACTTCATAATCATATCCAATAAAGATCATTTTTCAATCAAATACACACATAAACTAAGCTGGATGCTAGTTTAATCCAAACCATATATTACTTGCCAAAAACATAGTTTATGGCTAACTTGGACTCACTCCAACTCATTTCAAATCACCAAAAACATCATCATAAAAACCAATAGGTTAAAACATGACCAAATCAAAGATAAAACAATCAAAATCCAACACTTTAACATGAAGCTTGCATGACTAAGGATTAACCCTAACCCTAGCATGATCCAACCTCAATTCCACCATGATCAACACCAAAATAACTCTTATTTATTATCAAAACATCATGATCAATGAACGCAAACATCAAAATAAGAATAAAAACTAAAGTAAACAGCAAAACCAACAAGATCAAGTTCACGATTACTCACTTCGCTTGAAGATAGGTAGAGATGGAGGTGGTATTTAGTGGTTTTGATGATGGAGGGTGGTGGCTAGTGCGACTAGGATATCCGGGGATGGGGGTCGGAGGTACCAACGGTTGGCTGGAAAACTCGCCGGAAAACACCACACAGCTAAAGGGGTTGCTGGTCGTGTAGGAGAGAGAAAGGAGAGAGAGAAAACGTGCTTTGGGCTGAGTTGTGTTTTTGAATAATCAACTCATCTTGGCTGAGTTTTTAACTAGAAAATGACTTTTTCGCTAACCATGGTTCGGCTTAATGATGGTAATTAGTTAGGTTAAGAAGCAAACATGTTGGGCTTTAAATTGGGCCGATAAAAATTGGATTAGGGAATAAAACACTTCGTAACGTAACGTTTTTGCATAACTCAAAATTAATTTTTTTTGTAATGTTATGGAAAACAAAATAATTTACATAGATTAAACTTGTTATGGCCTACTATCAATTCTTCCAAAGTTTTCGTTGATCAATTAAATAAACAAACAAAATTAGATTTGCCAAGTGAGGGGCAAAATAAAATTTTCCCCATGGGTCAATAAATGCAGTAAATAAATATGAGAAAAATCATTAACATGAGGTAATTAAATAAATAAACATAATGTAGGGTTGGGTTATTGCATTATCTGTGGACGTGACGGAGGACCATCCATAGAACATCAAAGAAGCCCTCCAGGCCAGTAAGAGAGTCCAAGTACAAGCACCAAAGGCCAAGGAATGATCAAGTTATTGCTAAGTCAATTTTCAGCCCTTCCCGGATTTGAACAAGTGCACAAGCCAGGTTTTGTGCACCTGATTCCCTAACCCTCCTAAGGGTACGATTGGGATGCAGTCCGCCTAGGTTGAAGTCCAAGAATTCCTTGATCCAATAAAATAAGTTGCGAGTGATTTGGAGTTCATTTGCCCCCTTAAATCTGCTGTGCAAGTCAAGTATGAAAAACTGCCCAGTTTTGCATACTTCTAGAAATGGTCCTGTTTTGGCGCCCAATCCTCCTTAATTTTGGGCTAAAACTTTTATGGCTAGATAGTATCTTAAAAATATTATTAAATGGCCATTAAAACCTCAGCCAAATTACACACTTTAGGAGCTATTAACCACCAAAGTTAGGGAATTAATTCCCTTTACTCAAGTAAAGACTGGCCGGTTGTACTTGGTGATTACGACTTGTTTTTGTGTTCTCAAGGAGGAAGCCACTTGCAAAGCACATGATTAGAGGTCCAAGTAGAAGATTAATACTTGATTTTGCCTTAAGTCGACACCTAAGCCCCCAAGATCAACAACTAAAGAGGTGTCACTTACCGGTTACATCTTTCCTTTTGTAGGTTGTTTTGGGAATTCGAGTGTATCCTTGTTTAGTTAAGCTTTATTTGACTTTGTGGCTGTTGTAAGCAAGTGAGAAGGGAGTATATCAGCCCTCGTTGCTGCTTATGTAAGACACTTTTGATCATTTTGTGAATGAAGTTGAGCCATAGCTTCTTTAAACACTCAAAATCTCTTCTAGCTTATCCTTACTTGTGGCCGAGTAAGGTGGTGATCTAGCAAGGGTCTGAGCATCTCTGTGGTGTAGTTTCTGTATCGAAGGGGTTGTTAAGGGCCCTAGTGCTTAGCTTGGTGGTGTTTCTGTATCTAAGTGTGGTGCTAGTTTTGGTTCTATCCTACTATCCATCCTAGTGTGAGTTTGAATTTTTATAGTTGCTTGCTTTCTCAATTGATCTGAATCCCTTCTTGTTGTTTGAGTGTGGAGTGAGCTTGAGGGAATACATTAGGACATCCTTTTTAACAAGGGGGTTCTAAAGAGTTCTCACGTTTCTAGCCTTTTAATTATTTTGTAGACACCCTTTTTAAGAAGGGGAATCCAAAGTCCTTATGCTCAGATATATCCTTTAGGATTTTTGCTTGTTTTGTTTACTTTTGTAGGCAATAAGTTCAATCGAGCAAATGTGGAAAAAGGAGCAAAGACAAATATCGAAAAGCAAGAAGGGATGAAGGGCGATCGTGGCCACTACCCGTGGTCGTCACCACCGTGCAAGTTGGCTGGGGCAGTGGCTACTGACAATCACCTATCGGCCTGGCGCCACCTGTCAGTCCCCTTTCCTTCTCGGCCCTTTTCACCCAACACAATTTCCAATTAAGGGGGCTTCTTAGGGGTTTTTCGGGGGTTCTTAGGAGGTTTTGTAGACTTTTTAGCTTAGGTTTAGCCACTAAAAATCTCATTAAGGGGTAATAAATTAGGTAGATTAAGATTTGTTTGGGTGGATTTTGGATTCAAGCATGTGAATTTTGATTTCTATTCAAGCAATCGCTAAGTTATTTATTCTCTTTCTCTCTCTATCTATTTCCTATTTTGTTATCTTTTCTTTTATTTGAGCATGTTAGTTTAGATTATGTTTGCTTGAATGTTTAGTTTTTATTGTGATTTTGTGTTTAGTAGTTGTTTTAATCCAAGTTAGATTAGGTTTATTTCTTAATTTTATGCGTCATTAGTTTAGTTGTTAGCTTAGTTTATTTTTGGTTAAATTGTGATTGTGTGATGATTCGTAGCTAATTTTTGTTGGCCTGGATTATAATGAGCCTCATGATGGCTAATTAGTCTTGGATTAGGCCTAACCACCCTAATTTATGCTTTGCCTTAGAGTTTTCTCTCATGCTTACCAAGTGTTTAATGAAATGCTTAAGAGAGCTTTCATCCATTTTTTAGGGCGATTGACTTATGCCAACCGGTGAGGTCAACTAACTAGTGTCGGAGGGGGGATAGGCTGGATTTGAATATAAAAATAGTCCTGATCCTACTTAGGTATGAGGGTTACTAATCTGGTGGTCTGATTAGACTAAGCAGCGAAAATAGGTGGCTAGACTCATTGGACTAGCTCATGACCCTCGGGAGAGGGCTTGGGTGGTCTTCGATAGTGCCATCGAGCATCTCTAGTTTTGAGTATACATTGGGTAGGTAAGGACTCGCCTCGATTACTTGGTTCATCAATTGGCCCAATCATAACTCCAAGCGTCTTCTTTTGTGTTTGTCAACTTAATTTAGTTTGTCTTTCTTTCCTTTTCATCCTAGCTTGAAACGTTGAAGTTTACCCTGGTACTTGAAACCCAATTCCCAATAGACAAAACCCCAAGTACTCGACAATAAACCTTGCAATTAGGGTTATAAAATATTAAAACTTAAATTCTTCCCATAACAAGGCCATATGTTTTCACCATGAAGACAAAGTAGAGGTAAGAAGAGACTTCTATTCCTCATCTTTCTTAGTCTCCTCTCACAAGTATGGTTTCAACGTGTTCACCCTTCACCACCAAATGAGGAACCACAAATGAACAAATTTGCTCCCTACACCCTCACCCTTGAATTTTGCATCAAAAAGTCCTATAGTTAGACATAAGAAGTTTGATGGTTCTTTTCCCATGGATGAGAAAGTCAATAGAAATCACACAAAGAGTGAAATGCTCATCTCCTTATGAGAGCCTATCTATAAAATGCCCTATAAAATTCTTCCACAAGAGCTTGAGAATTCGAGGGCAAATTCTTTCCAATAAGGTGAGGGTAATGCACCCATGGAGGATCTTGATGAGGGACATATCCAAGAGCTCCCAAAGTCCATACAAGTCTAATAAATACTCCAAGTCATGAGGAATCACCTAGCAGGAAAAGTTTGCTCCTACTTGGGCCTACACAGCATAAGCTACAAACTTTGAACTTGGTTGCCTAGTTGTTAGGTAACTTGGCCCAATAGTATTCCTTGGGTTTTTAGTTCAAGTAGTCAGCTTTCCAATAAAGTAAATTCCAAGTCATTAGTACTTAATTCCCCTTTTCAAATCAACCTCCAAAGCTAAACTATCCACCTTGCTTAGTTGGGCTAGATTACAACCTGATTTTATGGATGTAATTCCCTTAAACATTGACCACATTAGGAACCTTCAATTTTACTCTTTCGGATCCTTTATAGTGGAATTTGGAGGCAATAATAGAGATCAAGGCCAAATTCAAAGGAAATGCACCTACGGAGGAGAGAGATCAAAAGGTGTACTCGCTGATCCAACGAGGACCACTTTACTTTCTCTAGGGATATCTCTCAAATAGCTAGGGATTTGACGTCCAAGAAGGGATCACTTAAAAATAGACATTTTGAGCTTTCCTATGGATTTTGAATTACCCAATTTGGGTAAGTAGTTTGAAAGACAATTGATTAAAGTTGGCACCGCTGCAGTGAAAAGTAGCAGTCAGCAGCTACATGTTGCTTTTGTACTTAATTTGAGCTTTTGTTTTCCCCCTTTCAATAGTCATTTGTTTGGCTAATTTACCCCTTTGAATCTAGTTATAAAAGGCGTCTTTATATATGTGAAGGCTTCTAGAGTTGTAGTCACTTAGTGAATGACTGAATTGGTTGAGTTTTAAACTCCCTCAAAATGTCTCTTTTACGGATCTCTAGTTTAGCTCACTAGGGTTATGTTAAAGAGGCTTTTATGATCTTTTATGTGGTGATATTTTTTCTCACTGGATCAAAAAGTTGAGCTCTAAGAATCTTAGTGGCGATATCTTATCCAAGGTCCTTAGTTACTTATCTTTCTTTGTTATTTGCAAACAAACCGTAACCTCTCTCTCGCTTCTCTTCACTACTTGAGATCCCTTCTTTGTTCTTCACATTTAAGGACCTAGAAGTGCATCAATTCTCCAAATGGAGCTAATCGATATTAATAGACAAAAATATGGGCAATTCGCACTAATCTCATGTTAAAATTTTCAGTCAACAGCTAAATTGAACTACAGGAATGCCAATAATGAAGAACTTTTCTGTAAGAGAAAACAAATGAAGAGAAAGAGAAGGAGCAACAAGAGTACCTTGCAATAGTTGATGTCGAACTTAGAAAAGAACCTAGTGTGTGTGTGCATGTGTGTATATATGTATATTTGTATAGGAGGTGAACTGCAAATCCCTTGTGTAATGCAAACCTTTTAATTGTGCAAACTGATCCTAGGGTGTCAGATTCCATATTGAACAGCTGATAATTGGCTGAAAATGCAAACAACAGATTCTTTCTTATGGTTGAAAAGCTTAGTTTGGTCAAAATATTCACATGGTTACCTAGTTTCATTTGCATCCATGGGTAATGGCTTAGTAAATTCCCCCCTTCTCTCTCCAATTTCTACGTCTTTAGTCAATGTACAGTAAAACCTAGTGACTCGAGTTGAGAATTGTGGTTCATTTTTCACCACTGTCCATTTTGGAAGCCCAAAATTGGCAATGAGATATATTGTACTCAAATCTAAATTTATTGTTCAATTTGGGACAAATTCCAGCTGATTTGTTACCAAAGTTGGTGTTAAAACATAGAATTCATTTGATTATATGTAGTTTTTGAAAAATGATGAAATTACAATGATTTTTGAAATTGGGCCTGATCAAGAGGTTTAGGATTTAATTTCTTGAAATTTGTCATTCTGAATTTGTTGGCATTGGCTATGGTGCTCATTCGTGGAATGAGGGATGCATAAAAAGAAAGAGAGAACAATGGGTAACTGTATTTATAGGCAAGAGCAACAGTGTGCTTGTCGATCTCTTCACCTGCAACAGAGGAGCCCAACTAGTGTTAGATTGGGCTACTATGCATTGAATTGAGAAGTCATTGTACGATTGGTGCTCCAAGGGTCCTTGATTGTGGATTGGTTTTTGTTTATGGGAAATAATATCTTTTGATAGGTGAATATTTAATTTTCTGTGATGTAAAAAAAATGAACTTATCTGTCCAAAAAGATAAAGAACATGTCATTTACTTAAATGATGCTTTGCTAGGGGGCTAGGTGCATAAAAACGGTGTTATCTTTTGGGCATTGTTTGTAACATAGGGTTAGGTCAAGAGCACACTCCTAGTGTTGATGAGAAAAAGAATAGGTTTCACGGAGAAATGAATATGCGGATACGCTAAGGAATTACAAATTTTAAAGACGAAGAGTATTGTTATTATAGTGCAACCTTATGCGGAACACTTATTTTGTAGATTAGGGTCTATCCTAGCATTATTTGTAGTATAAAACTTTAATTGTTTTTTTGGTAAAGGAACCATCAAAATAAGTGGCGAGGTTTAAATTTTTTTTAAAAAAATTACTAATTGTAGTATTCTGAATTTATAGGGCTAGGTCCTTCTAATAATTTGCATCTTACACATGGTGTAATCCAACCCTTCCACGCATATGTTCGTCTTTTAACTAGTGGCAACCATAATTTGGATTATATTTTTTTAAAATTAATTTCTTTGAAAAACGGACAATTAATTTTGAAATGATGAACATAATGTCTAAAAAAGGATAACATGAGAAAATTTTAAACTCGTCATTAAAAGTTGGATATAATTTGAAAAAAATATCTTTGTAAAAATGTGAACATGTTCATTTTTTGGAAGTTCATATTAAGTTTTTCCCAGTCCAAGTCAAAAACTATATGCCATTTTGAAGATTTTAAAATATCTCAAGAAGCATACCATATCTAGCAAATAGAGATTCATTTGATGTTTTATTATTAGTAACAAAGGAAAATTTTTAATATTCATTTTCTTAAAGCATACCATGCAAGTTTTTAAGCTGCTAATATTGATATATAAAAATTTGAAAAAAAAAACCACTATAGTGACCCAACCGAACACTATTACCGTAAATTTCATCATAAACCCGCCACCTCTGCCACTGAAACTCGCTGGTTGAAACACCTGCACATTGTTGTTTTTATGATGGAGCTAGCCCACCATTGGTAATTCGTTAGTAGAGTTACGTTGTCTCACTTGTGCTCCACCACCTCACCAAACCTTTATCTCTAAACTGATAATAAATTGAGGACAAAATGAGGGTTGAATAATCAATTTTAAAAATCACATTCATTTTTTAATGACAAGGTATTCATTTTATTAAATGTCGATATTCGTTTTTCAGAACATTCTTTTTATTCCCGTTGGATAAAATTTGATGAATATCCAATTCTAGGAAAATGACAGTTAACGATGCCAAAAATGAGTAAGGCTAGTTGAAAAAATTGAAATAAATTAAGGAGCAAATAAGGGCTCACTATTCACTTATAAAAACCCCATTCATTTTAAATGACCAGATATCCATTTCCTTAAATGTCAGCATTCATTTTTCGAAATAATGACATTCACTTTTTACAGGTTCAATCTTTTAAATTGTTTTCAAGCCCTCCCTTCCTTTTCTCACAAATTATAACTTCGGTTATACTATCAGTTATTCGCCATAACACTAAATTTAATCCTAATCAGTTTCATTCGGTCATTCCCCAAATCAGTAGCACAATCAAAGTACCGCTCAACCTGTTTGTCCTACACTTTCTTCCCTACCAAATTCAAAATTTATAGTACAACTAGTCCATACAATCTGGTGAATCCCACCCAATTGTTTTAAAAAAAAAGTTAAACCAAAATTAACATCATTAAACCCAATACATCATGAAAAATGAGTATGATATTCTGAAAAATGAATATGATTTTTGAAAGAAATTAATATGAATGGTATGTAATCATTGAAAAATGAATATTCATCATATAAGCAATGAGAACATAAAAAAAAAAAGGGAAACATTGGGCTTTAAGGAGAAGTGATTGGAATGCGCACCGCTAGCTGACTTGGCTCATATCTAATTGATACTCATTTTCTTATATATAATATTTATCTCTAAAGATCATAGATTTATTTTTAGATATTCATTTTTCAAAGTATATTCATTTGTTTACAAGTTAATATACATTTTTTTAAAATTATAAAGTTCAATACCTGAAGTATTAAATTATGAAAAGTTGAGTTTGTTTAATTCTAATTAAAAAATGAAGATGTCCTTATAGTCATGATTAGAGGTGGCCAAAGCTGCATTGGCACGATTACCCACCTAAAATTGATATGAAGTTAAGTGAATTTCAACACAAATTTTCAACCCATTTAATTAAGTGGATTAGCACATTCAATTTGTTTAATCAAATAGGGTAGGTTTAGGCTGAGATTCTCAACAAGATAAAGTACCCATTTAACCCATTTAGTTAAATAGATTAAACAGGTCAGCTAATTTTTACATTTGTCATTTATTAGATAAATAAGAATATAAAAAATTAAAATAAATATGAAATGCTGTTATGATGAATTGTGGGAGTTTTAGATAGTGTGTAATAACCCGACCCTAACCTATATTTATTTATTTATTTAGTTATTTAAATCATTTTTATTTATTTCATTAATCATGTTTATTCAATTACTTTACCATGTTTATTGACTTAATCACTCATAGTTATTTGTTTAGCCAAATCATATTCAATAAATTCAATTACGCTCCATTTATTTATTTAACGAGTTCCATCATGTCATTTAAATTTTCCACCTTCATTCATCGTATTTAATCTTCCCGGTTGGGAGATATTTCATTTTGGGTACCACTTTGCAACTCAAGTTTCATTGATTGTTAATTCGAAGTTTCATTGATTGAATAAATATCGGGTGAATCGATATTAGGCCTCGGTAAGTATAAATTAGTGATTAATTATTTTCTTATCTTCGCTAAAATTTAATTCCGAGCAATACAAATTTTTATTTTTTTCAACACTCCAAATAATTTTTCAAGCCCCAATTTAGCTTTTTGGGGCAAAAACAAAAGCCCAAAACCTTACTAACTTTTGTTATTTCACTAATTACTCGTTTTAGCACCTAATTTTAATTAGTAAAAAGCTAATTTTTGGGGGGATAATTTTCAGTCACATGTAGCTACTAAGTGGCAGTTTATAAACACAAATATTCAGCCCAAAACACAAACTCATCCCCCATTGTCTCTCTCTCCTTCACAGCAGAAACAGGGGCAGCAGCTGCTGGCCCTTGTGCCACCACTTTGGGTGGATTTCGGCCACTTTTCCGGCCACTTCTCGACTATCCCGACTTCCCCTTGCTTCTAGCTATCATGCCCAACCATTTACTTCACTCAAAACAACGCCCTCCTTCCTCTAATTCAAGCTTAAAGTGAGGTATATCCCAAACCCTAACTTGTTTTATCTTGAGTTTTATGGTTGTTTTCTTTATGGGTTATGTTTGGATGATCAAATTGATAGTTATTGTGCAATTTTTATTGAGTTTGGAGATGTTTGGAGTTGTGGGTATTTGATCAAGAGCATGATTTTCATGATTTTGCATTTGTTTAAATGCTGCTGTCGAAAATTCTGGAAATCACAAGATTGTCCAAAAATTTTGAAATTGTTACTGTAGGTTCTCTATATTATTTGGGATTTTCAGGCAAACGTTTATGAATGTTGGAGTTGTAATCAGTGAGTTATGGAATTTTGAAGAAATCTGCCCTGTTTTGGATACGAATTTAGTAATTATGTATTAATGAAGTTGTTTAGAGTTTGGATATATATATATATATATGAGGCCTTAAATGATCTTTTGTATCTGATTGTGGTGATTTACAATAATTTCAAGTGAGTTTTATGTGAAAAAGAAAGAGGAAGTTAAATCAGTGAAGGGCTGAAATTTCAGGAAATTAGGGCTGACTTTGGGATTAAACTGGTAATGAATGGTCCAACCAAAACTTATGATTTTTGGTGGGTAGATATTTCAATGTGTTATATTTCAAATGCCTCTTGAATTGCCTTAATCCGAGGTCTGTGTAAATAGTTATAGTCGTTTTACTAAAACTGCGCAGAATGAGATCAAAACTGATACACTTGTGTTTTAGTCCCATTTTGGGAATCCTATTGTGGGAATCATGTTTTGAGTTGTAAATGAACGTTTTTGGGGATTTCTTAATATTTTCATATTGAGGTTTTATGTATCCATTTGAGATCTAGAATGAAAGTTATGAGTTTTTGAAGTGAACTAACCTACTTGGACGTAAATTAGGTTGTTATTATAATTTCTGTACAGTGTATACTTGGAGGAAACTTCTGAAGCGTTTATGGTAGACTGTTCATATTATTTCTGAATTTCCTGTAAGATCTCATGAAATTTGGCTGAGTATTTTGAGTTTGGTGATTTTTGGAAGTATTTTGAGTAACTGTATAAAGAGCAATAAAAGGAATCAAGTGAGATTCATCATGCACTCATTTTGTGTATTTTGGGCCAAGTCATTTATAGGGGGAAATAAATATTCATGGACTTTTATGGAGCTTTTATCTTATTTTTGAGCTTGAATCAGTTATGGATTTTACAAAGAAAATACCATGCTTGGTGAGCTTAATAGCTTCTAATGAGTTCAATGAGATAAAATGGATTTATGAATGAAATGTGAGAGGTGGGATGTTGTGACTTATCAGACCAAGTTATTGTAGTTTGTGCCATTGAACCAAGATATACCTCTCTTGGCCTCAGACCTGTATTACATACTCAATTCAGATTGTATCAAATGTATTTATCAAGCCAGTCTAGTGTACTCGCTGTTATCTTGAACCAAGCTATACATCAGCGAGCCTTAAACTTGTATCAGCAACTTATTTCAGAAAAGGCCGTAACCATTCTCTCAGTTATCGCCATCCAGGCCTTTTCCTCTGTAATACCATTTATCTCATTGTGGACTACTTTACTTTCATCAATTCAGTTTTCAAGTTATATTGAAACACACGAGTTATGTATACCATTTAGTTACTCAATTTCTATTACGCATACTTTTACTTACTCAATTGTGCGAGTAAGGATCATTTAGTAACTACACATACTTTCAATGATATTTATGAAACAGAGTTGAGGCCTAGTTATCGTTCCCCGTTATGCATAAGTATTATCAAGTCAGAACATTTGTCTCAAGTCAGATGACATTTATGAAACAACTGACTTGTATCAAGTTAAACAACATTTTGTTTAGAGACTCAAGGTACGTCCATTGCCTGTATCTTCAGAAAGCAGATCATGTTTATCAAGTTACAACTCTTAATGAGTTTATCAATGAATCAGTTTATACAATGATTTGCCATTTAACTTGTGACCCCGTCAGTTGTCATCTATAAGGCGTCAGCCCATCATCTACCCGCGCGACTTCAGGCCAACTCTTGATCGGATTGGCAGGTGTACACCTATGTATAGATCATATCAGTGCAAGGGGTTCACATCCAGATAATAATGAGCAATTCAATTTCATATTACTTTCATTTTCATTTTTATTGCCAACTAAATGAATTGCAAAGACGGGCACCCATCACCAGTGTTTCTATGGTCATTTTACAAATAAAAGGATGTATGTACTGAGTTTTTGCTCATATTTTCTAATTGTTTTCATGTTTTCCATTTTAGGTGATGAAGTATCACATATTCCTCCTTTTAGTAAGCCTTTTAAAGGTCATCAGATGCTCACAGTGGATTCAGCATAGCATGAATATTGGAACCGACCTTAGCGTCAAGTACTTGTGTGGTATGGGTGTGAGTTAGTACATGGTATGGTTAAACTATTATGAACTTCGGTCTTGAAGTGTTTTAATTTACTAGATTTTGTGATTATAAACACGATTTGTGAGATTAAATGGTTTCAATGAGCCTTGTCCTTATCAAGATGGCGGTAACGCCTTCGTTTACTGAGTCTTCCGCTGCAATTATTAGTAATCATGTCATTAGCATTTTGGGGGCGTTACAGATTTGGTATCAGAGCCAAGGTTTTAAGGGCCACTGTGAGCTATCAAGTGTTTATGAGTTAGCTATCAAGGTATGTATGAGTTATGTTGGACCAGTTAAATGAATTGTTGGCTATAAGTTCATTTGCATAGGCATATATGGAGGAACCATTGTCATTGGAATGATGGCTCAATCATTTGGTAATATCATGAGATTCAAGCATGAGCAAAGTGGACTGTGGAACCATTTCGGTCACCTGTTAGAAAGGCATGCTCTCATTTATCTGGGAATTGTATTGTATGTTTCATTTCTCGTATTCGTTTAAATTTTTGTAATTGTGCACTTCGGGTGTGTGACCCGTTGAGTTATGAACTCCGGCGTGTGGCCATTGAGCTATTAAAGTGTTTCTCTCCATTTCAGGTATCAATTATAAGGCTTTAAGCTTGGGTTTTAGCCAGTTTTTAGGCGAAACTCTGTCCGTTTCACTCCAGAATTTGAGAGTTTCATTGAGATGAATTAATATACCTGACCTTGAGTACAGTGATGGTTGAAGTCGATGTGGGGGTGCCATTTGCAAACTTCTCAAGGGATTTATACAATGTTAAGTCAGAGGTGAACCTCTAGATGAGGAAATGCCTGGCGGGGCAATATCTTTGAGTTGATGAGTTGAAGTACTATGAGCACACTACAATGAGTGATTATGTATGGTAATAGCAATTAGTAGCTCATGGTGTGCTATTTAGCATTATGTGGGTGGTACAAGTAAGATTAAGCTGCCATGTATTGGAATCATTTGGTCTTGAAACTAAGACTTTATATCAGCAATGCTCCCATTACTTCCCGTCATTGACTTATTCCTGCCCTAATTACCTTGAATCGTTCAGATGCATAATTTCTTTGCTACTAACACTCTCTTGATTTGTAATGGGGTGTTCATAGGAATTCTCATATGTGGTCCGTGGGGACTTTTTCAAACACATCTGATCAACCTTTCTTATAGGTGATTCAAACCCTAATAATCTCAGTCGTTTAATTCTCTCTTTCCATAATGGAGCCTATAATGACTCCCGATGTGCATTACTATGTGATTTGCAGTTCTTCCTAAGCATATTTGACTCATTCTGCCTGCAGCTCAGTCATCATTATGTTCATATTTTTACTGTTACCTACTCGAACTCTTTGCTTCTATTTGGGCACTATCCATTTGTTGCTTGCAAAGCCATTGGTTGCTTCAGACCTAGTCATTGAGTGCCCTTTCAGCAATAAATGTATCCCTATTATTCGTGTTATTATAGCACCATAACGTCATGCTGGCATACTACTCTATGGTCATGACTACATGTCGTTATTCAAGTTATTTTGGCAATCCTTTCTTTTCTAGTACAGCCTAGTTTGGTAACGATAAACAACGATTTGTGTTATTTGCATTTTCCAACAGTTTTGAAGTTTATATGTCTACCCAAGACTTCCATTTATTGCAAATTGTTGTACTGATGGATGACATCATGTTCAGTCATAAGATTGACTCCTTCATCTTGACGTATTGTCTTTTCAAACATCAGATGAATAAAATTTTCCTTCTGATAGTGTTGACCCTTATTTTCGTCATTTTACTCATGTAGGGATACCATATGACTTTTCAAAAGCTGCTTTGGGAATCTGTCACATTTCTTCACCTTCATTACTGAATACTCTCTCTCAACTTAATAACATCGTTCATTTACTTTACTATCATGACCATCCTGAATAAACTACATGTCTTGTATATGCAGGACATTTATATTTCTTACTTCTTTCATTACGAATCCTCGTCCTTTCATTCATTCAGCTTACATGTCTATTCTTCATAACCAATAAAGAAATATCTTTGCAAGAGTTCATGGTGTGGTTGCATCTCTCTACACTTTAGATCGCCCCTTGTCTTTTAAATTTACTAAGATCAGTAAGCAATTGAATGTGTTATGTATAGTATTGCTGGAAACATATTCATTGGGCATTGAATCCTGTTTGATTGGAGTACCTTGTTATCATTATGGAGATGAACTGATTGTGTACTTATAGAAGATGACTGGTAAAGATCTTAAGGTTAGTTTGAAAAATGTGGAAAGACTAGGCATGTATTTCCATGGACTGAGAGAAGAAAAATCCTATTTCTGCCCTAATTCCATTGTGCAAGCAAGTGAGTTATCATGTCAGTAATGTATTGAATATTAGTGATTTGTCAACCACACTTGGTATATCCATATCCATATTTCCAGTTGGTGGAGTTAGAGATGTTTCATCTGAGGACTATCAGGATTGTTTCTCCCCAAAAAACATTTGATTTTCATACCAACCTAGTTCTAGGTGCTCAATCCATTTTCAAAACCCGTATCATATGAACCCCAACAGAGTCCAGAGAATTAAAGATTGAATGGATGAATTATAAGGGATTTGTTTGACCAAGTATGTCCCAGTGGGAAACCTCAGGTTCATACGAAGAAGAAAGACAGAACCTTATGATTATGTACTATGCACAAAGAGTTGCACTAGATGCCCTATACCTTGAACAAATGATTTATGGGATTAACTGTCAGCAGTAGATGTCTTCTCTAAGAATGATTTAAGGTTCGAACATCACACCTAAACCATGCAACCACAGTTTATCTTTGCAAGAATACCCATTTATAGTAATTCTTGTTTGCTTGTCTCATCTTCAAAACTGGATACTATCCAATATTGTTTCATCTCCCTTGTATTTCAACCCGATGTTTCTTATTAGCTTGATCATCCATGTCTTCGCAAACCCATTGTTAAGTATGCAATACATTTTATTCGACCTTATATGATTGTCAACATTCCAGTGCTCTCGACCTTCACCATCTTTATTTCATGATCATGAGTTGTAGTTCATTTCGTTGAGAGCTGATTCCCACATCTACCTTACATCTCATTTATTCATAATAATACGTTCGTATAACTTGTTCTGAATTCATAATGTAATTCAACTCTCATTGGTGTGGGTGATTGCAATTGTCATAATCTCCCTTACTCTCCTTACTTCGAACTTCCACTCCGACACATATACCTTGCATGCTCATTAGTAAATTCTAGTTTTGTTTGTTCAATCTTATTCCTAGACTTGAATTGGTTTTATATGAGCAAAGGCACGTTTCTCATGTCACTCGTTCAATCTATTGATCTATCCATTTTATTTTACCGGTACAATCTATTGATCTATTTATGGCACTTGCAATTCTCACACCTATATTTTATATCCTCATAAGTGAACTTCAGTAATCCTTATTTAATCTTATTGTCGTACTTAACTTGGCTCCATATGAGCAACTGCATGTTTCCACTGCAGCCTATTCAATCCATTTATCTAGTCATCAGACCTTGCTTGTTTATCCAATCTATTTATCTATCCTTTGCACATTGCTTATCCCATCTATCTATTGCACTTATCTTGTTCCTTGTGGCTATAAAGTCATCTAGTTGAAGCTCAGTTGCTTGTCATCTTGTTTCCAATTTATCAGTTAAACCCGAATATAACCATCCCATCTTTCTCCTTGGTGGATTATTTATTGGACTCTTTATGGTCCATATTTATAACCACAATTCTTGTGGTATTATATTTCAGAATTCATGATACACTTATGGTTATCTTTATTCTAACCACCCCATGATAATCTTTTCTTTATTTGCCTTTGCTAGTCTCATTATTCATTTCTTTTGTATGCAATAGTTCGCTCGGCTGAGAAATTCATCGCTCTCATCCCTAACCATGGTCATTTTTCTTTTGCCCGTTATCAACTGGGAGCAGATCCTTGAGTAGTCTGATGAGGGGCGATCATGTGATGTGTTAAAAAAATCAGCTGGTGCTATTTTGAGAAGGGCATAAATCTTAAGCACTGTTTAATTATATTGGAATGAGCCTGTAGAAGGTAAAAATTCTACAACCAATCAGATGGTGCCACGTGTGAAAAAAAATCAACCAACTATAGATTGCCATGTGTGATGTTAACTTTGGTGGGTCCGCTTGGTCAAAATTAAGTTCAGCCAATTAAAAGCTGCCACGTGTCATCAATGATGTAGAAATTAGTAATTATTTTCTTTATTTAAAAATAAGAAAATAATTACTGGGCCTAGGCCCAAAACCCAGGTCTAACCCTAGTCGGCAGAGCCTATAAATAGGGGTCCTCTCCATTCATTTGAGGATTCAGCATTTGCAGAATTCAGAGCTCAGACGGCAAGGAGCATCCAGCTACCAAGCGAAAAGGATCAAGACTTGCAGAGCTTCAGAAACCATAATCAGCCATTTGCAGATCAAAATCAAGAACAGCCTTCAGAGTTCTTCAGCTGATTTGCATCAACCGAGATCAAGCATCAAGCCCTCGGAATACTCAAGTCATTAGGAGATTGAATCAGCGGATTATTTTTATTGTATTAAATTCAGAGATTGTACCGACACACTACATCAATACAAAATTAAATTTGTTTCTGAATTTCTTGTCTTTATTTATTTTAGACTCGAAATTTGTGTTTACAAATTTTTGGCACGCTCGGTGGGACGACTCTGCCTCTCATCTCTTTCTCCTAACAGCAAACAATACATTCCTTTGAAGATAACATGGCCCCTAAGAACGCTATTAACCAATCTTCAAGGAAAGCTGTCCGATCTACATCGCATGGATCAACAACTGCTAGTGCTGCATCTGGTGGTGTCATGACCAGAAGTATGACAAAAGCTGCTACCACTATCATCGGAGAGCAATCAATTATGGCTGCACCATCACAGTCACATAAGATCCAAAACCTCAGCTCCAAAGTATCTGATGGAGTCAATCAAATCGCTTCAAATGTTCTGAACCAAAAGTCTGTTGCCGGCTTCATCATGCCACAGACAATTCCGTGTGGGATGGATGAACTCCAAACCCGCACCAACCCTGCTTTCCAACCCTTCAATTCTGAAGATGATGGTTATTCAAGCAGTGATTCCTCTTTGGCATCCTCAAAGGGATCACTTTCCTCGCGTACTGAAGCGGAATCATCTGACACTGTCGTCATGCCAGTTATGGTGACAGGGGCTACTAACTTTGAAGAACAACTGGCGAGGATGAAGGCTACCTTGGATAGGCTATCTAAAGAGAGTGCAAAAAAGGACGCCCAAATCAAACGCCAGAACGATCAGATTGCTGAGCTGATGAAGAACTTGGAAAAGAAGTCCTCTGAAGCTTCCAACAAAGGTTCAGGCGCCGAAGACTCTGATAAAGAGTCCAGCCACAACGAAGAATCTGAGGATGAGCGCAAGGGAAGAAAGGACCGCTCTTTAGGCTCGATGTCTGTTGAGCAAATTCAGAGCTTAATAGCAAATGCGGTCAAGGCTCAGTTGGGAGGAGGATCTCACAAGACCCACCTGTATACAAAGCCTTATACGAAGAGGATTGATGCTCTTCGCATGCCACATGGCTATCAGCCTCCCAAGTTCAACCAGTTCGATGGCAAGGGCAACCCCAAACAGCATATTGCCCACTTCATTGAGACATGCAGTAATGCTGGCACAGAGGGGGACCGGCTGGTGAAACAGTTTGTCCGTGCTCTAAACGGGATCGCATTCGATTGGTACACAGACTTGGAGCCAGAGTCCATTGACAGTTGGGAACAAATGGAGCAGGAATTCCTGAATCGGTTCTATAGCACTCAACGTGTTGTTAGCATGATAGAGCTAACAAACACCAGACAGTGGAAGGACGAGCCGGTTCTTGATTACATTAATCGCTGGAGGTCCCTAAGTCTCGAGTGCAAGGACCGTCTATCAGAAGCTTCAGCCGTTGAAATGTGCACTCAGGGTATGGAGTGGGATTTACTATACGTCTTGCAGATGAGTAAGCGAAGGACCTTCCAGGAATTGGCAACGAAAGCTCATGATATGGAGATAACAATCGCAAGTCGTCATGGCAAGTCTTCTTTCTTGTCTGACGCTAGAAAGGACAAGGGTGAATTCAAGAAAAATCCCAAGTCCACCAAGTCCTCAAACAAAGAAGCCATGGCTGTTTCAACTGGGGAGCTGGTCCGAATCTCCGGAAAGCCCAAGTATGAAAACAAGAAGGGTGGATTCTCCAAGGACTCTGGAAAGAAGCGTCCTACATTGAAGGAACTGCAGGAGAAGAAATACCCATTCCCTGACTCAGACTTGTCAGGAATGCTTGATGATCTCCTTGAAAATGGGGTTATCCAACTTCCATAACCAAAACGGCCCGAAGAAGTTGGAAGGGTTACCGACCCAAAATATTGTCGGTATCATAGGGTGGTTAGTCACCCTCTAGAGAAATGTATTACACTCAAAGAGCGTATTATGCAACTTGCAAGGGAAGGGAAGATAATACTGGATTTGGATGACACTGTTGAGATAAATCATATCTCCACTCAGCTAGAGTGTTCCTCATCGCCCTAGAAGCCAAAACATACACAACCTCGTGGTAGAGTAAACACTGAATTGATTTCCTCAATTGGAAAGAAATTAATTACAATTCAATTTGGAAGTTTGGAGCCTGTGGTAGTTCCAATTCAATCCAAAGGACCCTTAATAGAGACTGACCCTTTTGTGGATGTCTCTGATAAAGCTGATGTTGACGAAGAGGGATGGACTCTTGTCACTCGTCGGAGGCCAAGGAAACAAAGCCAAGTGCAATCACCGCCTCTCCGTCGCAAGAAGAAACAAGGAAGAAAGAATAACCCTCGTCATTCAAAAGCAAAGAAGAAGACCAAGGACATCAAAAGGCACGAAATTCTGCCTATTGACCTACATGAGCAGGAGCCGCTTGTCCCTGTCACACTCGAAGAGTTTTTCCCAATAGGCTTCTTTAAGAAAGTCACAGCCAACATGACTTCATGTTCTGAGCTTGAAGAAGAGGAAGACGAAGGAAGTGACGGACAAGAGGAGTCTCCTAGAGTAGCTGATAGGACCTTAACTGTGTTAGAGGCTTTGCCAGCTCGCATGAGCTGGGAGCAAATATTTTGTCTACCTGATGAGATGCGCTAGCATGTTGTTACTGCCTTACGACATCCAGAACTTTATGCTGATAAAATCAAGGATGCAGGAGCATCAACAAAAGACCCTGTTCAGTGTGCGTATTGTAACACCGCAATCACTTTCACTGACGATGATTTGTTGTTGGGATCTAAGCCCCATAATCGTCCTTTGTTTGTGACTGGTTACATTAAGGAGCAGAAAGTCAGACGCATTCTCGTGGATGGAGGGTCAGCCGTCAACATCATGCCCAAGTCTACAATGAACGACTTAGGCATCACAGTGGAAGAACTGTCTAAGAGTTGAACGATGATTCAAGGCTTTAACCTTGAAGGCCAACAGGCAATCGGCATGATTTGTGTTGAACTGATAATCGAAGATTTGACGACGTCCTCCATCTTCCATGTAATCGATGCTAAGACTTCGTATGGGTTATTACTTGGGCGACCATGGCTTCATGAGCATGGGATAGTGGCTTCCACTTTACACCAATGCCTTAAGTACTATCGTGATGGGGAGAAGAAAATAAACGGGGATGTCAAGCCATTCACTAAGGCTGAGTCTCATTTTGCAGACGCAAGGTTCTTTGAAGAAGGTACTACACCTAAAGAGACCATGCCGTCAACCATTTCTTCCACAGGCAGAGGTGTCGCAAAGAAGGCCCCTCGAGCAACAAAAGATGGTGCTCCTAAGCAGCAGCTCGAGAAAGAAGCAGGCAGGCAAGGTAGCACCACTTCTTATATTGAGCAAGTTGCTAAACAAGCTGCCGCGTCAATAGGATCAATGCCACCAGTCTTAAGGTACATACCTAGGTCTCGCCGTAAGGAGGGCGAATCACCCTTTAGCGAGTGCACAAGCAGAAGCATTGAGACTAAAGCTACTAAAAAGGATGATGGAGCTGGCATAAGCACCTTAAAAGGAAGTGCAATAATTCCAACGCTAAAAATGTGGCAGGCTAAGGTGAGTAGGCCCCCTATTTCCCGGTTTGTCGTGTCTTCTAAAGAAGGCGATGACTTGCCAAGTGTATGGACTAGGGAGGGATTTGATCCTAATGCATACAAGCTTATTGAGAGGGCTGGTTACGACTTTGAAAATCCAGCTGCCTTAGGAAAGGTAGTCAAAGCCAAGCCTCATGGCCTTACTGAAACTCAGAGAAAGATTCAAGAACAGGGAGGTTCAGTAGGCGCCTCTAAAGTTGGACTGGGTTTCACGCCACCGCAGCCAGTCAGAATCTCTGGTCGACGAAATGACAAGAAGTTGGCAATTCAACACATCTCAGCTGAAGAAGTAGATGTGAGTGAAGATGAAAGTGCTTCACCCAACCCAAAGCCCTCTGTGTTTGATAGGCTACAATCATCAACTTCTAAAAAACGTCCGTCAGTATTTGCCCGTATAGGGAAATGGAAAGATCACAGAAGCTCTGTTTTTAACTGAATCGAAGATCATCCCCAGCCAAAGCCTTCAGTTTTTGCCAGAATAGGAGCTGGTGAAAAGCCCTCGAACTCACAACTTCAGCACGAGAAAAGTTCTGCATTTAGTCGCTTGGGAGTGGTAAATGAAGTTCAAAGCTCTATCCCGTCTCGCATGAATTGCTTCTCTAGTCTGGATGTTAAAACAGATGGTTCATTAAGAGTAAAGAGGCGTACTGTGATCTTCACATGTCAGCAAAAAAACTCTGACTCTAACAAGGAAGTGAAGGAAGAAGAAGTTGTTTCTTCCAATGATATCACAATCCACGAATGTGATGACTCAGACTCAGAGATAGAGTTGGCAGAAACTCCTAAGACTTTCGAAGATGGAGGACAGACTACAGTTGATGATTTGAAAGAGTTGAATCTTGGAATCAATGAAGAGCCTCGTCCTATGTACGTAAGTTCATCACTCACACTCGAAGAGGAAAAGCAATACTTGGAACTCCTATCAGAGTACAAGGACGTATTTTCCTGGAGCTATAAAGAAATGCCCGGGTTAGATCCAAAAGTCGCAGTCCACCGTCTATCTATCAAAAGGGGTATTCCCCCTAAGAAGCAGCCTCAAACGACGTTTTCGCCCAGAGTTGGTACCGAAAATTGAAAAGGAAGTCAACAAACTCATAGAGGCAGGATTCATTCGCGAGGTCAAGTACCCAACATGGATTGCAAACATCGTGCCTGTCAGGAAGAAAAATAGGCAACTTCGTATTTGTGTGGACTTCCGGGATCTTAACGACGCTTGTCCAAAAGATGATTTCCCGTTGCCTGTCACAGAGCTTATGATCGACTCAACCACAGGGCATGAAGCGTTGTCATTCATGGATTGTACCGCACGATACAATCAGATTCTGATGGCGCCAGAAGATCAAGAGGCCACGGCTTTCCGCACACCTAAAGGCATTTTTTGCTATAAGGTGATGCCCTTCGGACTTAAGAATGCAGGGGCAACATACCAAAGGGCAATGCAAACAATTTTTGACTATATGCTCCATAAGAAAGTCGAGTGTTATGTCGATGATTTGGTGGTGAAGTCCAAAAAGAGGCAGGACCACATACAAGATCTTCGTTCGATCTTCGAACGATTACGAAGATGTCAATTGAAGATGAATCCACTCAAGTGCTTATTTGGCGTCACCTCTGGAAAGTTCTTGGGTTTTATCGTTCATCACAGAGGGATTGAGATCGACCAATCAAAGATCAAGGCAATCCAGGAGATGCCTGAGCCTAAGAATCTCAGGGAGCTTCGCGGACTTCAAGGTCGCTTGGCATATATCCGAATATTCATCTCAAATCTTGCAGGACGCTGCCATCCCTTTAGCCACCTTATGAAAAAGGGCGCACCGTTTGAGTGGGATGAATCGTGTCGTACAGCATTCGAGAAAATAAAGGAATACTTGACCCATCCTCTTGTGTTGGGGGCACCCATCCCTGGTAAGCCTCTTCGACTATACATTGCAGCTCAGGAAAAATCCTTAGGGGCACTGTGTGTACAAGAAGACGAGGAAGGGAAAGAAGTTGCCCTGTACTACTTAAGTCGTACATTGGTCGGCGCTGAACTAAAGTATTCCCCTATTGAAAAGATGTGCTTGTCGCTCATCTTTGCCATCCAGAAACTCAAGCATTACATGCAGGCCTATACAGTGCAAGTGATCTCCAAAGCTGATCCCATCAAGTACATCTTGTCTAGGCAAATCTTAAATGGGCGACTGGCAAAATGGGTCGTCATCTTAAAACAATACGATCTCGTCTATGTACCCCAAAGAGCGATCAAGGGACAAGCGTTGGCAGATTTCTTAGCAGATCATCCTATTCCCGATGATTGGGAGCTAAATGATGATTTCCCAGGAGAAGGCGTGTTTTACATCGATATCCTTCCTCCCTGGGAAATGTATTTCGATGGTGCAGCCAGGCGTGATGGCACTGGTGCAAGAGTGGTCTTCGTTTCCCCCGAAAAGCACATTCTTCAGTATTCATTCGGGCTCACTCAGTTATGCTCTAACAATGTGGCGGAATACCAAGCGCTTAACTTGGGCCTTGAAATGACTATTGAAATGGGGGTCACCGATCTAAACATATATGGTGACTCGTAGTTGGTCATCAATCAACTACTTAACGAATACGAGGTTGAGAAAGAGGACCTTGTCCCGTATCACAGGCAAGCATTACGCCTGCTAAATAAGTTGGACATGGTCAAGTTAGAGCACGTGCCAAGGAGTGCCAACAAGATGGCTGACGCACTAGCAAGCCTCGCAGCCACTTTGGCACTGGGGGCAGAAGGAAAAATGACTATTCTAGTATGTAACCGTTGGGTTGTTCCGCTGGATGATGAAGACTCAGAGGAAGACGTCAACATGATCTGTGTTCTTGAAACAGATGCAGAAAACTGGCGTCAACCAATAATTGAGTACTTGGAGCATGGAAAACTCCCGAGTGACCCAAGGCATAAGACAGAAATACAACGGAGGGCTTCAAGCTTCCTTTACTACAACGGGACGCTCTATCGACGCACTTTTCTCGGTCTTTGGTTACGATGCTTGGACACGGAAGAAGCAAAGCAAGCAATGGCGGAGGCTCATTCAGGTGTGTGTGGTGCACACCAATCAGGGCCTAGGCTACATGATCGCATTAAAAGGATGGGCTATTACTGGCCCACTATGGTGCAAGATTGCATAAATTATGCAAAAAGGTGCGATGCTTGCCAGTTCCATGCTAACTTCATACATCAACCTCCCGAACCTCTCCACCCAACAATTGCATCTTGGCCATTTGAGGCATGGGGGCTTGATGTCGTTGGACCAATCACGCCTAAATCGCCTGCTAGTCACTCCTACATCTTAGCTACCACTAACTACTTCTCTAAATGGGCGGAAGCAATCCCGCTAAGAGAAGTCAAAAAAGAAAATGTGGTCGACTTCATAAAGACACACATTATCTATCGGTATGGTGTGCCGAGGTACATTATCACCGATAATGGAAAGCCCTTCTTCAACAGCCTGATGACTAGCCTCTGCGAGAAGTTTAAGTTTGCTCAACATAAGTCTTCCATGTACAACGCCCCTGCAAACGGCCTGGCAGAAGCCTTTAACAAAACACTTTGCAACTTACTCAAAAAGGTTGTCGCAAAGTCTAAACGGGATTGGCATGAAAGATTAGGGGAAGCTCTTTGGGCATATCGAACAACGTACAAGACGCCAACATAGTCAACCCCATTCGCTTTGGTCTATGGAGTGGAAGTCGTTCTACCGTTAGAGCTTCAATTCCCATCACTTCGCATTGCCATACAGGAAGGTTTGACGGAAGACGAAAATCACAAGCTTCGCTTAGCTGAACTGGAGGCCCTGGATGAGAGAAGATTTCAGGCACAACAAAAGCTAGAATGCTACCAAGCCCGTCTATCAAGAGCGTTCAACAAAAAGGTTCGACCGCGATCTTTCCAAGTCGGAGACCAGGTGTTGGCAGTAAGAAGACCGATTATTGTCTCCCACAAATCTGGAAGCAAATTCACCTCCAAGTGGGATGGTCCATATGTGGTCAGAGAAGTTTACACAAATGGAGCCTACAAGATAGTTGGTGCTGATGGAGTGCGCATAAGACCCATAAACGGCAAGTTCTTGAAGCGCTATTATCCTTGAAATAGAATGTTGTAAAGCTCCTAAGTAAGAGCCTAAACTGCTCGTTCTTTCAAGTTAAATTCATTTGTAATACTCCTGGCCCGCAAGAGTCTAATCTGTGAACGGCAAAACAAAACAAATAAAGAATGTTATGTTTTTGAACTACGTATGGCTTGATCCTTTAGGATATTACATTCCTTTGAGGAATGTAGGCAGCTTGGGCATATTTGCTAATTACAGCTAATGTAGGATGAATAAATTGTGTTAGTACTCATTGGTTTCGTTCGTTGGCTATATCTACATATTATTGCGTAAACTTGAATTGAAAGACTCATTTTATTGCAATATATCAAAACCAATTCCAATTAAACCATACTGAGTCCAAAAAAAAACAACAAATGGCGAAAAAAAAATTATAAAAAAAAGAGAGTCTAGAACAAAACGATTAGGTATAGTCTAAGCAGCCAGTGCGCCTAAAAGCTCTTGAACCCGTTGCCTTGCTGCTTCAACTTGAGCAGTTTCTTTTGCAGTAACTTGGGGCATAACATCTAAATCAGCAACTTCTTTTTCAAGAAGAGATAGACCGTCTTTGGCTTTCTTCAATGAAGCTTCAGTCTCTACTAATTTGTCTTGCAATTCCAGCCCATTGACCTTTGCTCACTCCAGATCTGCTTCAAGTAGCTTCCTTCGCTTATGAGCTTGGGCGATGGCAGTAGTAGTCTCATCAAATGGTGCACCAGCCTTTTCCACTGAAGCTCGTGCCTCCCCAAGTTTGTCTATTAAGGCTACTCGCTTGTTTAGCACATCTTCTGTAGGAGTCCGATCTTCTAATTGGGCTTTCAACTTTAGGTACTGCCCGACTTCGTTCAAATATGCCTCGACACTATTCTTTAGCCCCAAATAATCTGCCTGGAAGGATGATAAAGTTTCATATATCTTCTCAACTTCTTGGCGAATGTTTGCAAGATCATCTTCTGTCTTTGGGATGAACTTTTTCAACTGTTGCTGAAAGCGTTGCTTGACACTTAAGGTTAGATCGTTAAACACGCCAGAAGCAATTCTCCCAGGAAAGTAGGTTGCAACAGAAGCAGTAGGTGATTGACAACGCTCTGCTCGTTTCTTTGTTCTCTGATTTCAGTGAGCTCGTCGCACTGTTAGACTTGTTCTTGGATTTAGGCAGCTTGGTTGCAACGTCTGGTCTGATCTTCGAACCTGAAAAATTCTTCACTCCACTAATAGAAGACCTAACACCCAAACCTCTCAAAGCTTCAATCTTCTCTTTCCCAGGTGAACAACTTCTACTTCTCTGAGGAGATGTGTTTGCCCCCAACGAGGAACTATCGCCTCCCTCTTTTCCAAGCTTAGCCGGCGATAAGGCATGTTCGTTAGGTTGTTGCATGATTGGTTTATGTGCATTCGCTTTACCGAAAGTGACAACTAAGACGGATGCAACATCAACAACTCTCACTGTAGAAGCTCTTCGTGGCTGCGCAGCCTCACCTCTAGGATATTTAGGTCCTTGAGAGAAAAGATCGCCCCGTGAAGATCGCCACCAATTAGCATATGCAATAGTAACCAGTGTAGACTTCTTATCAGGAGGAGTAGGAATTGTCACGCTGGACCTTCTTATGTGTTCAGTAAGGTTGAACCAATAACGAGCTACGTCCTGTAGGGTACCCTCTCGGTCATTCATTCGTGGCTCACTTAGTACATCTTGATAAAAGCCAAACTGTCGACCAAACTTGCAGGGGAAGTACGGCCCAATCACAATTGTCCTTCCTTGTCGCAAGATCAAACACCCAGAGCGGAGGTAAATCAAATATGCTTTCCAGCTTGAGGATAAACTCTGGGTGTCAATCAAGGTGATCGATGTATCCTTCATAAGAGCATTAGAATAAATGACAGACGGATCCTTGCATTTCAATAGCTCTCGAGCTTCTTGTACGTTGGGAGTCCGATTCATCTTTTCACCAAAGAACCTCACCATCTTAGGATGGTCGTGCCGATGATGGGGATGATGAAAGTAAGTTTGGAAGTAAGTCCCTAACCATCCGTAAACGTAGTGAATGGGGAAAATTATTTCCAACTTATTCAGGCTTCGAGCCGTAGAAATTCTATGCAGACCCTGATAAATGCTAGCCAAAGCAGGAATTGAGAGGTTTAGACATTCCCCGTGAGCCAGCTTGGTTGCAACTACAAACACAGCCGGGCGAATAAGGCACACTGCTTCAGTTGGTAGCACAAAGGAGCACAACCAACAGGAAATGAGGGCAGCAAGGTAAGTCTCTTCGCTTAGGGCCTCAAGAATGTTAAGCATCACAAAAGAGTCCTTCTCTCTGTTCGTTCGCTCTGTGCGATGAGCAATCAAGCCAGACGGACATGATGTGTTCGTTGGAGCTTTAACCCGCTTTCTGTTGTCACGGCTGGGAGGAGGTGTGTAAATTTGTCGCCCTCTATACCAGAAGCGTATCCATTCAGAAACAGGAAGTTGAACAATGCCATGAACATCTTGGCATAGTCTATGGAATGCAGAAAAGAGGAACGTGCAAGTGACTGGAATACCATTGTCTCCACGTCCTGCAGAAAGGAGTTCTCTGGCGGATGGAATGACTTCTTCGTAGTAAGCACCGTCAGCTGGAAGTCCACCTATAGTCCGTAAATCCCATAAGGAGATTGACATATCGCCGCTCTCTGTGCAAAAGGTGTTGGTAGTGTGGCACCACAGTTCGCAGAATGCTTTGAAGACGGTAAGACTCATGTCATAAGAGAATAAGGATGCATACAGTCCATCGTAAAGCCTCCATTCCTTAAGTCTGTCTTTGTTGCGACCAAGGACGTCTTCAAGCCATTCCCAATAGCACGGCATGAAGAAGTTGTCGGAGAAACACGGTGAAAAGCTGCCCCAGGATAGTGTCCCATCCATGATACGATGTCGAAGTAAGGGTGTTGCTCCTTGAGAAGGGGTGGAAGACGCAAATAATGGCGAGCTAAGTTTCAAGACTCTCAAAGTCGAGATGACTCCGTCTGATCTTTGTACTTCGCGGGTAGATTCCACGCTCCAGCATGAATCTGCAAGGTAGTTATGGAGTAAAGAGCGTCTGGATGGTAGCGGTGTTGGCATATCTACGCGGAGAGTCACGCCTTCTTCAATTAGATCATCTTCTCTGTCCAGGATGGTAAGAGTTGGCTTCTTGGGATCGAATGATTAGTCTAGAAAATGCACTATGATGAAGGAAGAAATTCAAGTCAACCCCAATTAGATTAAGTGAGGGAGTCGCCTGCGAAGAATCGAATCTACGGGGAGAAACGATTCCTCGTCTTAGAAGTCGACCTAACTTCGCGATCTAACCGGAGGAGTCGTGGCAGGAAGGAAGAATGGCAAGTCGACCCCAATTAGATTAAGTGAGGGAGTCGCCTGCGAAGAATCGAATCTACGGGGAGAAACGATTCCTCGTCCTAAAAGTCGACCTCACTTCACGATCTAACCGGAGGAGTCGTGGCAGGAAGGAAGAAATTCAAGTCGACCCTAATTAGATTAAGTAAGGGAGTCGCCTGCGAAGAATCGAATCTACGGGGAGAAACAATTCCTCGTCTTAGTAGTCGACCTCACTTCCCGATCTAATTAGAGGAGTCTTGGCTGGCAGAAAGAAGTTTAAGTTGATTCAACAGCTTCTTGAAAAAAAAACATAAATTTAAGTTCTCCAATAAGAAGCAAAAAAAAAGGTAAAAAAAAAATTCACCCAAAAAAAAGAAAAAAAAAGAAAAGAAAAAAAAGGGGCAGTTATAAAAAAAAACATGCGAAATTACGATGAGGTGTTGAACTTAAAAAAGCATGCGATGCGGTGTTGTTCTTATCCGGACCAACACTCTAAGGTAATTTCACACCAAATTGTTAAAAATCGCTGACGGCGCTGCTCTCCTTTCTCCCTCTGCTCTCCTTTCTCCCTCTTCTCCATCTCCCATGGCTGCCCCTCTTTCTCTCTTTCTCTCTCTCTCTCTCTCTCTCAGTGTGGCAAAGCAATTTGCCCCCATTTAAGGATGAAGGAAGCTAACCCAATACGCAAAGAAAATCGATCAAAACCTTCAAAGTTTTCAGATCAAAATCAGGCACCGAAGAGTAACCCCAAAGGAGTCAGCACAAATTCATCGAAATTAAGGTCAGCATCATCATGGGGTTCGCACATTGTCAAGGGTTTAGCAGGAGAGAGAAAGAGCAAGCTTCAACCCACCACAATACCCACCAAGAAATCGCAGTCAAACCCTTTACAGAGCATCAACAATAGTAATAATAAGATTAAAAGGGGTCTGATTGGGGAGTTGTCTTGCTCTGTGGCAGCGATTCAGGTTCATCCTCAAGCCTTGAATTCGCCCAATAATGCTAGTTTGAAGTTTTCGGGTTCTAGGGATTTGTCGGTGGAGATTGAGAATTTGAGGGCATTGTTGAAGGAATCCAAGGAGAGAGAGTTTCAGTTGTAATCTGAGTTATCGGAGAGTAGGAGGAATCAGAGGATTTTGGAGTTGGAGAGGATGAAGAAAAAAAAAAACAGACGTGGAAGAAGAACAAGAAGAATTCAGAAGGCAAGCAGAATCGAAATAAACAACAACAAAAAAAAACTACCTCAAGTTGTAGGTACTGAGAAAAAAAAATGATAAATTGAAGGAACCTGTAGATGGGTTTATATAGTAGGCAATTGAAGCTTCCTACCGTTACTCTAATTCGAATATTGGTAAATTTTATCTCTTTGAGTTATTGATAAATTTTATCTAAAACTGTTGATAGAATTTTATCACAAAACTTAGAAAAAAAAAACAAAAAGAAAGAAAAAGGTGAAAAAAAGAGAGTCCAAAAACACGAAGGGGAAGCCGTATGTGCCCAAAAAATAAAAAATAAAAAAGGCAAAAAGGGGTGAAAGCTGAAAAGGCATGCGTGTTGTGCTCTGGGCAAAAGTCTTCCATTATTTATTTATTTATTTATTAAAAAAAGGAAAAAAAAGAGAGAGAATTATGAAAAAAAAGGGAAGGGGTTTGCTTGGGCCTCAATTCATTTTCCTAAGCCCGAATATCTACCAATCTTATATTTACTCTGTTAAGATTTTGTCGAATTGGGCTTACTTTGATCTATTAACTTCAAAAAAAAAATATTGAAGAAAGTGTCAAGAAAAAAATTACTTAGCAAATAAAAAATTGCCCGATAAATTTTTGATCATTTGCATCAATCAAGTGTTCGAGATTCAGTCGCTTCAAAAAGAAACACACACTTCAAATTTGTGTACGTGACCGACTCTCGAGGGGGCATTTGTAGAAGGTAAAAATTCTACAACCAATCAGATGGTGCCACGTGTGAAAAAAATCAACCAACTACAGATTGCCATGTGTGACGTTGACTTTGGTGGGTCTGCTTGGTCAAAATTAAGTTCAGCCAATTAAAAGCTGCCACGTGTCATCAATGATGCAGAAATTAGTAATTATTTTCTTTATTTAAAAATAAGAAAATAATTACTAGGCCTAGGCCCAAAACCCGGGTCTAACCCTAGTCGGCAGAGCCTATAAATAGGGGTCCTCTCCATTCATTTGAGGATTCAGCATTTGCAGAATTCAGAGCTCAGACGGCAAGGAGCATCCAGCTACCAAGTGAGAAGGATCAAGACTTGCAGAGCTTCAAAAACCATAATCAGCCACTTGCACATCAAAATCAAGAACAGCCTTCAGAGTTCTTCAGCTGATTTGCATCAACCGAGATCAAGCATCAAGCCCTCGGAATACTCTAGTCATTAGGAGATCGAATCAGAGGATCATTTTTATTGTATTAAATTCAGAGATTGTACCGACACACTACATCAATACAAAATTAAATTTGTTTCTGAATTTCTTGTCTTTATTTATTTTAGACTCGAAATTTGTGTTTACAGAGCCAGAAGACACTTTGAGTATAAGGTCAGAGCTACTCCCAACAGTAAGAGGGAAAAATGAAAAATTCAAGTACATGTCGAGGTGATACAAGGTCGATAAAACAGTTGTGCTGGCAAAACCAAAAAATAACCAATGTCTCAGATGCGTTATAAAGTGTTCTGAAGGGCTTATCTAGTCAAGGGTGTCAGGAGACTGGATATCAGTGATAATTAAGTCCTCGTTACTTTAGGCTTTATGAGTCAACAGAGTAGAATACCTCATTTGCAGTAACAAGGTTCTTTTCTTTCGAAGGGAATATCACTTTTGAAGCAAAGTAATTGAGTTATTTGAGGCTATTGTGTGAAAAGTATTCGAATCTACTACTGAAATATGGGAATAAGAAGTTATACAATACGTACATCCTCAGTCAGTGTTCATTTGGCAAATTATATCCCTTCGGGGGGAAGCAACGGGAACCACTGACCCCTGTGTCTTAAAGCAGCATTGCATATAGTTGACAAGTGTTATAAGTTTCGAGGACGAAACTCTTTAAGGGGGGAAGGCTGTAATAACCCGACCCTAACCTATATTTATTTATTTAGTTAGTTATTTAAATCATTTTTATTTATTTCATTAATCATGTTTATTCAATTACTTTACCATGTTTATTGACTTAATCACTCATGGTTATTTGTTTAACCAAATCATATTCATTAAATTCAATTACGCTCTATTTATTTATTTAACGAGTTCCATCATGTTATTTAAATTTTCCACCTTCATTCATCATATTTAATCTTCTCGGTTGGGAGATATTTAATAATTTAATATTTTTATTAACTAACCCACGTCTGTCGAATCAGGTAAAACTTTATTAATGAGCCGACCCAAATAGAAATGCAACTAGTCCTTTTCTTACCGTTGGTATCATAGCTCAAGACTAGTTACAGCGAAACAAAAAAAATTAAATAAAAGAAGCACAAGATATTATCTTTTAGTTATAACATCAAACATTTACATTATTACAACATAATTAATTTAAAAATGACTAGACATATTTGTTCAAGTAAATATAGAATGGCATGACTTGCGCATATTTAATGTTTGTCTTCTTTTCAATTGATTTTTCAAAAAAGATTAGATAGTTATTTCATGCAATTTCATACCCATTTTTAATGTTTTTTTATTTAAAAGTTGTATATGACATTATTTTCAGAGAATAGAGAAGAAAAATATGGTTATTAATGTTTAATTTGTAAAAGAATGCAATAGTTGTATAATGTCCCATTAATCTATTCGATAAAAATAGCTAACCATTATTGTTAAGAAGGATAAATAAGAGAAAAATCAAAAACTAAAAACATAATATTTGGGTCAACCAAGCGAGTTCTCGTTCAGGTTGGGTTTGACCGCTAATTTTCGCGTTTTGCAAGTTTGCTTTATTTCAAGTTCCGATCAAGAAAATCGTGCTCAAAATTCAAAATTTTTGAGCAAATTTAGGTCGGATCAGTTTTTAGTAGGTCTAGCGGACACAGTCATCATGTGAGTGAAAAATGAATAAAAGTATAAAACTCACAAAACCGGTGGGCTTTAGTTTGTAATTTAATGTTCATTTTTCATAATATTAATATTCATTTTTCATACACCTAATACTTCTTTGTTTAATGTGATGTCATTAAGTTCGAAATTCCAGACAAAACCACCCTAGCCCCAAGCCAACAATTAGACCAATCCCATAATGTATATATTATACTCCTGGGAGCATACTCCTAAGAGCTACATCATCAAATATACATCAAAAATCAATATATGATAAATACATGCGTGAAAATATATATCATGTGAACAATAAGAGTATGTCCATTCGTGAGCACATAAGAGTATGTTCCCATCCCACATCCACATGGATCACATCCTTTGTGATGGATAAACGACCAATTTCAACTCACACTCAAAGGGGAATACAAGTTAGCTAGAAGTAGATGAATTATACGCTTGAGTTTTATCGGATCCGAAAGCAATGTGGGATGGAAGATAGAATCTAAACTTGAATCTTGGGTACAAAAACACCACGAAGATCAAGGTTATGGCCCTCAACCTCAGTTAGGATACAGAAACACCACCTAGTTAATAGTGAAGACTCACTTCATCACCACCTAACTCGGCCTAAGCTAGGATAAGCAATCAAAGATTTTCAGTTTCTTAAAGGAGCAATGCTCATTCAATGTAAGCAATCTGATTACAAAAGTGAGTTGCTTGCTATGCTTATACAACTCCCATGCTACCTAGGAAAGGAATTAGAGGTTTTTTTGTGCTTAAGAAACTTCTAACCATTTAAAGCTAGCTTACATCCGATTTGATTACAAAGCATGATTAGCCAAGCCAGTTACAAGTAATAAGTCTAGCAAAGAAAAAGATTAAGCCTAAACATCTTTGTAAACTCCTCAACTAGACTTAAGAAGGCTGCTCGCCCATGGTGGAGAGAGAAAAAGGCTGCTGGGATAAGTGCTTTTTGACTAGCCAATTCGGATGTCTTTGCTTTCCTCCATTAATTCCCACTGATAATGCATTTGGGTAGGCTGAAAAGGACTTATGATTGTGTTTCTAACTATTCTTAACTGCCAATCATGCTGCTTGGTCTTGATTGGATGACAAAAAGAGTGGCAACCAATGGGCTGGAAAAGAGTCGCTTCTGCCCGGTTTAGTGTAGTTGATTTCATTAGCTTTCAAATTATTTAATCCTGATTTCCTTACTTGAGGGGAAACCTCAAGATGTGTAAAAACCCCCTATTAAGAAATCAAGATTAAATCATCGTTTCATGGCCTAAAAGTTCAGATAAACAAAACCGGCCTAATTCGACATGGTTTGAAAAATGGAGTTGGTTTTTCATTTTGGACCTTATTTAACTAGAATTTCTTGGTTGGATTCGACAGCTAACATCTTGGGGAACCTGAATGTGCCAAAATATTTGACTTAAACCTCAAGGAAGCCTAAGTAATCATGAACATGAAACCAGGCTTATAAACTACCTTGAACTCGGATGCTTCTGCCTGAGTCCCTCACAAAATATGGGACATTCTTTGGAGTTTGGCTTATGAAAGGAGACATCCTTTACTAATTTGGGCATCCACATTAGGTTGGCCTAATGGGACTCCATCATCCTCCCAATGTTGAGAAGATTTGATCCTCAAATCGGCTAGCTAGGCATCTTGAAGATAACGGTTCAAATCTACCCCATTTCATGTTGCTGATACGCCATTGTCACCTGGTAAATCAACCTTATAAGCATTGTCATTTACCTTTTCCAAAACTGCAAATGGACCTTTTGCTCTTGGCTCTAGCTTATTCTTACGCATTGAAGGAAAATGTTCCTTCCTTAGGTGAATCCAAATGAGGTCTCCTAGCTTAAATAATACCTTCTTCCTATGCTTGTTAGATTGGCCTTGATATAATGCATTACACTTCTTTATTTTTCCCTTGACTAACTCATGAAACTTCTAGATTTGTTCTACCCTTATGGCAACATTCGCTCTTGGCCTTTGGTCTAAAGGCCTTGGAGTGAGATCAAGTGGGATAAGGGGATCAATTTCGTAGACCACCTTAAATGGAGATGGACTAGTTGCCTAGCTAAAAACATTGTCATAAGCAAATTTAGCATTTAGTAGTAGCAAATTCCAACCCATGGCATGAAGTTTACTCAAAGCTCTTAGGAGAGTTCCTAAGGTACAATTTGCAACCTCACTTTGCCCATCAATTTGTGGATGACAGGTGGTATTTTTCTTAAGCTTAGTACTTAATTTCTTCCATAATGTGATCCAAAAGTGACTAAGGAACTTGGTTCCCTATCACAAACAACCTAGGAATGCCATGTAACCTCGTCACTTCCTAAAGTACAACTTTGTGATATGTGTGGCATCACTAGTCTTATTGCATGGAATGAAATGTGCCATCTTGGAGAACCTATCAACCATAATAAAGATTGAATCCTTGTTCCTTTGGGTTTTAGGCAAGCCTAGGATGAAATCTATGCTTACATCAACCCATAGAAGTGTAGGGACTGATAGAGGTGTGTAGAGGTCATGAGGTAATGAATGGCTCTTAGCCACTTGACAAGTGTTACACCTCCTCAAGATGTCCTGAACGTCTTCATCTATCATTGGCCAGTAATAATGCTCACTTAGCATGAAAATAGTCTTGTTCTCTCTATAATGGCCAGCAAATGCCCTCCATGTACTTCTATAATCAGAAGTTCATGAATATTGCACTTAGGAACACACAAGTGCATACCCTTGAATAGGAATCCCTCTTGCACCAAGAAATCACCTTTGGGGTTTTTTGAAAAATAGAATAAAACTCCCCAAAGTCCCCATCATTGTCATATAAACATGTCAGATGCTCAAACCCAACAACACAAGCACCTAATTGAAACAGGAGCAAATACCTCTTGATACTGCATCAGCTCCTTAATTGAGTTTTCCTAACTTCTGCTTGACTGTAAAGTGAAAAGACTAGATATACTCAACCTATTTTGCATGACGTGAGTTTAACTTATGTTGGCCTTGGATATACTTCAAAGCGTCATGATCTGAATGCAAAATAAATTCACTAGCCACTAGATAAGGACTCCAATGTTCTAAGCATAGCACAATCGCATAAAGCTCCTTATCATAGATGGAATACTTTCATCTTAAATCATACAATTTCTCACTAAAGAAGGCTAATGACTTAACTTCATGAGTAAGAACACCACCGATTCCAACTCCAAATGCATCACATTCAACTTCAAAAACTTTCTCAAAGCACGATAAAGCTAGTATAGGTGCTTGAGTTAGTTTCTTCTTGACTTCTTTGAAGGTAGATTGGGCTTTAAGGGTCCATTTGAACGATGTTCCTTTAATCACCTCTGTCATAGGAGCTATAATGTTACTAAAATTCCTAATGCCTTCTGTAAAAAGATGCAAGCCCATGAAAACTTCATACATTGTGAATACTTTATAGAATAGGCCATATCCGAAATGCCTCTAAATTGATCTCATTTGCTTTTATTACATGACCAATAACAATGTAACCTAATAAAGTCAACTCATGAGTGAAAAAGGTGCATTTCTTAAGGTTCCCAAACAATTTCTCACGTTCAAGAACTAGCATGATCTAGAGTAGATGATCTTGATGCTTTTGCTCGTTCTTGTGATAAATCAGAATATCATTGATGTAAACAACCACAAATTCCTTAATGTAAGGTCTGAATACTTGATTCATTAACCTCGTAAAGGTACTTGGGGCATTAGAAAGACCAAATGGCATGACTAGCCACTCATACATTCCTCCTTTAATCTTGAACACGATCTTCCATTCATCTTCTTCTTTTATTCTAATTTGGTAGTATCCACTTCGTAGATCAATCTTTTAAAACACTTGAGAGTCTTGTAATTCATCTTGCATATCCTTAAGTTTAGGTATGGGGTACCTATACTTGATGGTGATTTTGTCAATGGCTCTGCTATCCATGCACATACGCATGATGCCATCCTTCTTAGGAACTAATAAGGCTGGTACGACATAAGGGCTTAAAGACTCTCGAACTAGCCCTTTGGACAGTAGCTCATTAACTTGCCTTTGAATCTCCATGGTTTCTTTAGGATTCATGCTATAGAACCTGGAATCAGATCAATATGATGCTAGATGTCTCTCTGAATAAACAAAACCGTGGGTATCTCCTTAGGAAACAAGTGACGGAAATGGTTGATTAGAGAAATGGTTATGGGGTGGCTTGGTAAGGCAGTTTCTGGTTCCTCTCGAACATTCAAATCCACTCTTTAAAAGCTTTAAAATCATGCTAGAGGCCTTTAAAACAGGTTCACTAAAGGTAAGTAGCCAATTAGAATGTTTAACCTGTTTTTGACGTTTGTTTTTTGTGTCACTCGGATGGGAATAAAAGAGCCAAGGTGATTTTCTTCCCACCCTTGGAAAAGGAGTATGTGTTCAAGAACCCATTGTGCATCACCTTCCTATCATACAACTAAGGCCTACCTAGGAAGATATGGCATGCATCGATGGGGATAACATCACACCATAACTAGTCCTAGTAGTTCCTTCCAATGGAGAATGAAATGTTGTACCGGGAGTTAACTTGTAATCCCTTTCTTTGAGTTAGCCATTGGATGCTGTAAGGATGGGGATGGCCCGTGGCTTGCAAGCCTAGTTTCTCAATCGTGCTAAGAGAAACAACATTAGCACAACTCCCTCCCTTAAACCGTGCACTAGGAATGAAAGATGTTTTCCCTTTGCTCATCTTTAGCAACTTTCTAGCCACTCAATACTCTTCTCAAAACTAGCATTTTGGCCTCATCTGCTTCCACCTCAACCTCTCTCAAGCTTCCGCCAGATCACCCTCTATATCTTCCTCCTTTTGCTCCTTAGTCTCATGCTCTTTTACGGATCAGGCTAAAGTAATCACCTTTCGGTTTGGGAAGTTTGCGGCCGTGTGTCCAAGTCCTTGGCACTTAAAGCATCTTCTAATGCTTAATGGACTAGGATTGGGCCCATTTTGAGGTGGTTGCGACTTTTGTGGAGTTTGGGTTCTTTGTGGGTTGAATGAAGGTGGAACCGTAGGTTGAGGAATGGAAATGGGACTCCTATGTTAAATGGTTAGTTCCAGGGTGCAGGCTTTGAAAACTCACATTTAAAGGGCCTAGCTTTTCTTTGTTGCTCAACCTTGTGAGTAAGGACACAAACTTAATCAAAGGTAGTAAACTGTTGTAATTCCACCACATTAGCATAATTAGGTTCAAGACCTCCTAAGTACCTAGCTATGATGTGCTCTTTTAGTTCCTGAATGTCACACTTTATCATGAGTTCCTCAAACTCACGTGCATATTACTTAACATTGAGGCTACCTTGGGTAAGATTATGGAGCTGGGGGTAACTATCTTGGATGTCGGTTGGAGGTAGAAACCGTGACTTGAGCTTAGCCTTTATCTTTTCCCCAGTTTTAATTTTGCTCTTTTGGTTTCTTACTCTCTTGGAACATAGGTTAGTCCACCATAATGAGGCATACTTCCTAAGCCTAAGAGCAACCAACTTGACTTTCTTGTCTTTAGGAACATCCTTGTACTCAAAGATGTGTTCAATCGAATGCATCCACTCTAAAAACTCATCGAGATCAAGTTTGCCTTAAAATTCAGGAATCTCAAATCTAAAGTCATTAGACTTGGTTTGGGGTATTCGTTCCATGTTTGTTCTTCTAAAAGGTTCATCCTCACTAGATGAACTAAGAGGGTTTGCTGCTATTTCTTCTTCCTCACCGTGATTGGAATTGATGGGTTCAGCATGCATCTGCTGTTTTTGCTTCATGCATTCATCAAGCTGCCTTATCAAGCATTCAATTTGAGCCTTGAATTCTTGATTAGTATCTTTAAGCTCTTGGTTGGAGGCTAAAATAGCTTGGTTGTTCTTCGAAACTACTTCGAGTTTCTCTTCGAAAAGCATACTTGTGCTCATGGTGTAACCAAGTGTGTTCAAACAGATTTGGGGTTTGTGTTTACGAAAGTCTTTGGGATTGATTATGGATACATGCAGGTGGTTTCAAGGACAACGAGAAGCTCAACTTTGATACTAAAGTTGATGGATGCACGACCAATCTCAACTCATACTCAAAGGGGAACGTAAGTCAGCTAAAACTAGATGAATTCTAAGCTTGAGTTTTAGCGAATTCAAAGCAATGAGGGATGAGAGATAGAATCTAAACTTGAATCTTGGATAAAAAAAATACCACCATGATCAAGGTTGTGGCCCTTAACCTCAATTAGGATATAGAAACACCACCTAATTAGAAGTTGAGACTCACTTGATAACTACCTAACTTGGCCTAATTTAGGATAAGCAAGTCAAGATTTTCAGTTTCTCATAGGAGAAATGCTCTCTGTCTCATTCAATTCAAGTAGTCTGATTACAAAATTGAGATGCTTGCTATGCTTATACACATCCCATGCTACCTAGGAAACAAATTAGAGGTTTCTTCATGCTTGGGAAACCTCTAACAGTGCTTAAAGCTAGGTTACATCCTGTTTAATTACAAAGCATAATTAGCTATGCCAATTACAAGCAATAATTGTAGCAAAGAAAAATATTAAACCCTAAACTTATCCATAACATCCTCAATTAGCGTTAAAAAGGTTGCATGCATGTGGAGGAGAGAGAGAAAAAGGCTACAAGGACAAGTGCTTTTCAGCTGGCCAATTTATGTATCTTTGCCATTCTTCCCTTAATTACCATTGGTAGTGCATTTGGGTTGGCTGAAAAGGACTTATGATTGTGTTTCTAACTACCTTTAACTTCCAATGATGCTGTTTGGTTTTGATTGGATGGCAAAAAGGAGTAACCACCGGAAAAGCCAATCAACTGCAAAAGAGTCATTTCTGTCCAGTTTTGTGTAACTAATTTCATTGGCTTACAATTGATTTAAGCTTGGTTTCCTTTCATGGGGAAACCTTAGGATGTGTACAAAACTCCTATTAAGAAATCAGGTTTAAATCATGCTTAGATGTCCTAAAACTTCACATAAACAGAACCAGGTATAACCATGTCCAATTCAGCGCAGTTTATGAAATGGCCTTGGTTCTTATGCACCTGATTTAACTGGAATTTCATGGCTAGACCAGACAGCTAACATCTTGGCGAACTTGAATGTGCAAAAGTGTAATATCCAGACCCTAACCCATATTTATTTAAATCATCTTTATTTTCATGGATATTCATTTTATCAAATCATATTTATTGATTCAAATACACCTAATTTATTTATTTAGCAAATTACAATTTTGGGTCCCACTTTGCATTTTGGGCTTCAATTATCGTAAAACTTCAGGTTAATCGATAGTAGGCCTCGACAATTATAATTATTATTATTATTATTATTATTATTATTATTATTATTATTAATACTATTTATTTTATAACCTCGGAAAAATTTAATTTCGAGCTACGAAAATTCAATCGTCTATGATTTACTTCCCTTCCCGGGCCCAAACCGTATAAACCAATCATAATCCAACAAACTTGCCCATTTAACCTAACTAAATAACCATGGTTTAAGCCTAACCATAGTTAGGTAAAAGCTGCTTTTTGAAGAAAAAATTCAGTCAAGTAAGTTGTGATCATTCCTAACCAAGCAACACACATACACATCTCTCTCTCCTTTCTTCCTCTACCCCCACTGCCCCCGTTCCCCCAAGCTGTTGTTGCCTTCTCCTGGTGTTTTTCGGCCAGCCAGAGGTTGCCTCCGACCACAACCATCTCTGACATCTCACACTACATACATCTCTTGCTTCCAAGCATCAAAGTGAGTAAACCCTAGCCTTGTCCTTGTTTATTTTTCTTGTGTCTTGGTTTTGATTCTTATTCTTGTTGTTTTTCAAGGTTGATCATGTTGTTTTGATAAGAAATAAGAGTTATTTTGGTGTTTAAATTGGGGAGAAGTTTAGAGCATGTTAGGATTATGCTCTGTCATGATCAAGTTAGCTTAAGTCAAGTGGTGGATTTGTATTATTTTGTATATGATTTTGTAATCTTTAGTCTTATTGATGATTATGATGGTGTTTTTGGTGATTTGGAATGATTTCAAGTGAGGATTTATGTGAAAAAAAGAGGAGAAAGGAAAAAACCAATGAGGGCTGAAAATGACAGAAAATAGGGGGACTTTGAGCTTAAACTGGTAATGATTGGCCCAGTAAAAAATTATGGGGCTTGGTGGGCAGATAGTTTAGTGTGGTAGCTTCTAAATGCCTTTTGAATTGCCTTAATCCAAATTCTGTTGCCAAAATTATGGTCGTTTTACAAGAACTGCGCAGGTTAGACCGATACTAACACACTTGTGTTCTTGCCCCATTTTGGGAACCCCATTGTGGGAATCATGTTTAATGTTGTAAATGAAAGTTTTTTTTGGGACTTCATAATCTTTCCATATTGGAGTTTTAGGTCTCCATTTGAGGTTAAGGGTGAAAGTTATGAATTTTTGAAGTGAACTGACCTGTTTTGGTACAAATTGGACTGTTAATACAATATCTACACAGCGTATACTTGGACAAAAATTCTGAACATTTTATTGTAGATTGTCCATATTATTTTCGAATTTCTTATAAGATTTCATGAATTTTGGTTGAGTATTTAGAGTTTGGTGATTTTTGGAAGCATTTTGAGTAATTGTGTAAAGGGCAATAATAAAGATTCAGTGAGATTGATCATGCACTCATTTTGTGTATTTTAGGCCAGGTAAGGTCATTTAAGGGGGGAAACAAATGTTTGTGGGGTTTAATAGGGCATTTAGCTCAATTATGGAGAGAAAGGAAGATAAGAATCTCTCTTGGCCTCAAACCTATATTACTTACTCAATTCCGAATGTATCAAATGTATTTATCAAGCCAACCTAGTGTACTCACTGTTATCTTGAACCAAGCTATATATTAGCGAGCCTTAAACCCATATTAGCAATCTTTTTCGAAAAAGACCAACACCACTCTCCCATTTGTCACCATCAAATCCTTTTCCTTTGTAATCTCATTTATCTCATTGTGGTATATTTTAATTTCATTTACTTTATATCAAATTTGATAACTTTCATTAATTCAGTTTTGAAGTTATATTAAAATATCCAAGTTATTTATACCATTTAGTTACTCAATTTCTATTACACATACTTTTACTACTCAATTATGTGAGTAAGGATTATTTACTGACTACACATACCTACAATGATATTTATGAAATAGAGTCAAGGCCTAGTTATCGTTCCCCGTTATACATAAGTGTTATAGAGTCAGAACATATTTATCAAGTCAGATGACATTTATGAATTAGATTATGTTTTTTAAAGACTCAAGGTACGTCCATTTCCTGTATCTTCAGAGAGCATAACACGTTTATCAGTTACAACTCTTAAAGAGTTTACTAATTAATCAGTTTATACAGCGATTTGCCATTTAACTGATGACCTCGTCAGTTATCATCTATAAGGCGTCGACCCATCCTTTACCCGTACGACTTCAAGCCAACTCTTGATCGGTTTGGCAGGTGTACACCTATGTATAGATCATATCATTGCAAGGGGTTCACATCCAAATAATAAGGAGCAATTCAGTTTCATATTACTTTCATTTTCATCATTGTTGCGAACTAAATGAATTGCAAAGTAGTGTACCCATCAACAGTGTTTCTACGCTCATTTTACAATATAGGAATGCATGTACTGAGTTTTAGCTCACATTTTCGAATTGTTTTCATGTTTTTCCTTTTAGTGATGACGTATCACATGTTTCTCCATTTAGCAAGCCCTTTTGGAAGTCATCCGATGCTCGTAGTGGATTCAGCATAACATGAATGCTGGGATCGACCTCATGGTCAAGTTGGGTCTATATTCAATATACTTGTGTAGTGTGGAGTGCGAGTTAGCACATGGTATGATTAAGTCAATTATATTGAAGTTGAACTATTATGGACTTTGGTCTTGGAGTGTTTCAGATTAATATGCATTATGGTTGTGAACATCAGTTGCAAGATTAAATGGTTTCAATGATCCTTGTCCTTATTAAGACCGTGGTAGCACCTTCTATTATTAAGTCTTTCATTGCAGTTTTTAGTAATTATATCATTAGCATTTTGGGGGTGTTAGAGATTTGGTATCAGAGTTGAGGTTTCAAGGGCCACTCTGAGCTATCAAGTGTTTATGAGTTAGCTATCAAGGTGTGTATAAGTTATAGAGGACTAGTTAAATAAGCTATTAACTATAAGTTCATATGTATGGGCATATATGAAGCAACCATTTCCATTTGGGTTACTCAATCATTAGGTAATATCCTGAGATTCGAGCATTAGTCAAGTGGAGTGTGGAACCATTTGGGTGACCTGTTAGTGAGGCATGTTCTCATTTATCTCGGAGTTGTATTGTATGTTTCATTTCTCTCATTTGTTTAAATTTTTGCAATCGTGTACTCCGGGTGTGTGATCTGTTAGGTTATGAACTCCGACGTGTGGCCGTTAAGCCATTGAAGTGTGATTTTTCATGTTAAGTACCTATTGTAAGGCTTTAAGCCCGGTTTTAGCCAGTTTTTAGGCAGAACTCTATCCGTTTCGCTCTAGAATTTTAGAGTTTCATTGAGGTGTACTAATATACATGATATTGAGTACAGTGATGCTTAAAACCTAATGTGGGAACGCCATTTACAACTTGGTATATCTTTGGGTTGAATCAGTATGAGATGGAACTACTGTAGGGAATTCTGTGATGGTAGTTCAGTACCTTGCAGTGTGCTACTTGGCACTATATGAGTGGTATGAGTAAGATTTAGTTGCCATGCATAGAAAGAGACTGCTCTTGTCACTAAGATCTTACACCAGCAATGCTCCCATTACTTACAGTCATTAATTTACTTCGGCCCTAGTCATATTGGATTGTTTAGGGGCATTAGACGTTTGCTATTGACACTCACTTGGTCTATAACATCTCTTTATCTAGGCTATTTGTTTAAATGGCTTCAATTGTTATCTAAACCATGCCAATGACAACTTATCATTTGCAAGAATGCTCTTTTATAGCAGTTCCTGTAATTGTTTGCTTGTTTCATCTTTCCAATTTGATTTTATCCAATACTATTTAATCTCCCTCTACCCGGTATTTCATTTGTTCATAATGATACGCTCGTATAACTTGCTATCAATTCATAATATAATTATTCTCCTTGCTTTTGAATTCAATTCTCACACTTATATTTTACGTCCTCATCAATAAACTTTAGCATTCTCCATTCCATCTTATTGCTACACTCAAATTGACTTTATCTAAGCAAAGGCACGTTCCCAATGTAACTTGTCCAATCTATTTATATATCTATTGCATCTTACTTATCCAATCTATCTATCTACTTATCGCACATTACTTTTCCCATCTATGTAGTGCAGTTAACCTGATAATTGAGGCTAGAAAGTTACCATCTTGCTTTCGCTAAACCCGAGTGTAATTGAGCCATCTTTCCCCTTGGTTGACTATTTACTAGATCCTTTATGATCCATATTTATAAATCTTGATTCATTTGGCATTATATTTCAACATTTTGGTTATTTTATTTCAACCACCTTAGGATAATTCCCCTTTTATCAATCTTTTCTATTCTCATTGTTTATTTCTTTTAGACTTAATGACTCACTTAACTACCAATTCCCTCTTTTTCATTTCTAGCAATATTCATTTTATTGTCCAATGTAGAATTGGAGCAGACCTTTGACTAGTCGGATGAGGGGAGAATACGTGATGCCTTGGGAACACTAAATGAGGACAGTTTGATAAGAGTATAATCTTAAGCGATATCCGGTCTTATTGGAGCGAGCCAGAAGAAGCATTGGGTATAAGAATAGAGTTAATCCAAGCAAGTATTACGGAAGAAATTCAAGGACATATTAAGGTGAGACAAGCCCAACAAAAGAATAATGTCGACAAAAGTAGGAGACAATCATAGTTTCAGATAAGGCAAAAAGTACTTTGGGCAATCATACCTCCTCAAAAGCCACCTGGGGAAATCCATAAAGAGATGAAAGCCAAATATCCACATTTATTTGTGATATGAGTGCATATTTTCACAAAATTCATCAGTTTCAGGGACGAAACTCTTTAAGGGGGAAGGCTGTAATATCCCGATCCTAACCCACATTTATTTAAATCATCTTCATTTTCATGCTTATCTAGTTAACCAAATCATGTTTATTAATTCAAATACACCTAATTTATTTATTTACCAAATCACAATTTTTGGTCCCTCTTTGCATTTCGGGTTTCAATTATCATAAAATTTCAGGTGAATCGATAGTAGGCCTCGATAATTATAATTTAAGAATTCATTATTATTATTATTATTATTATTATTATTATTATTATTATTATTATTA
>JACYFF010003369.1:42148647-42173136 GCA_017589665.1 Selenicereus undatus
TACTACTACTACTACTACTACTACTACTACTACTACTACTACTACTACTACTACTACTACTACTACTATTAATACTGTTATTTTTATAACCTCGCAAAAAATTAATTCCGAGCTACAAAAATTCAATCGTATACGGTTTACTTCCTTTCCGGGCCCAAACTGTATAAACCAATTATAGTCCAACAAACTTACCCATTTAACCTGGCTAAATAACCACGGTGAAAGCCTAACCATAGTTAGGTAAAATCTACTTTTTGAAGTAAAAATTCAGCCAAGTAAATTGTGATAATTCCTAGCCAAGCAACACACATACACATCTCTCTCTCATTTTTCCCTCAACCCCTGCGGCCCCCCTTTTTCCAAGCTGCTGCTGCTTTCTTCTGGTGTTTTCAACCAGCCAAAGGCTGCCTCCAATGACCACAACCATCACTACTCATGTCCCACACCTCAAACCACATACACCTCTTGCTTTCAAGCATCAAAGTGAGTAAACCCTAACCTTATTTTTGTTGATTTTGCTTGTATCTTGGTTTTGATTCTTGTTCTTGTTGTTATTGTTTTGTATATAATTTTGTAATCCTTAGTCTTATTAATGATTATGATGGTGTTTTTGGTGATTTGGAATTATTTAAAATGAGGATTTATGTGAAAAAAAGAGGAGAAAGCAAAAAAACAGCGAGGGCTGGAAATGGCAGAAAATAGGGTTGACTTTGGAGATTAAACTGTTAATGATCATCCCACTAAAAAATTAATGCATTTTGGTGGGTAGATAGGTCAGTGTGGTGGCTTTCAAATGCCTTTTAAATCGCCTTAATATGAGTTCTATAGACAAAGTTATGGTTGTTTTACGAGAACTGCCCAGGTTAGACCAAAATGGACACACTTGTGTTCTCGCCCCATTTTGGGAACCCTATTGTGGGAATCATGTTTTGTGTTTTGATAGATTTTTTAGGACTTCTTAATATTTCCATATTGGGGTTTTAGGTTTCCATTTGAGGTCAAGGGTGAATGTTACGAATTTTTGAAATGAACCAACCTGCTTTGGTGCAAATTGGACTGTTATTGCAATTTCCGCGCAGCGTATACTTGGAGGAAAATTCTGAAAATTTTACTGTAGATTGTCTATATTATTTTCAAACTTCCTATAAGATTTTCTGAATTTCAGTTGAGAATTTGGAGCTTGGTGATTTTTGGAAGCATTTTGAGTAATTGTGGAAATAGCAATAATAAAGATTGAGTGAGATTGATCATGCACTCATTTTGTGTATTTTGGGCCAAGTAAGGTCATTTAAGGCGGGAAACAAATGTTTATGGGGTTTAATAGGGAATTTAGCTCAATTGTGGAGAGAAAGGAAGACAAGAATCTGTCTTAGCCTCAAACCTATATTACTTACTCAATTTAGATTGTATCAAATGCATTTATCAAGCCAATATAGCGTACTCACTGTTATCCTGAACCAAGCTATACATTAATGAGCCTTAAATCCGTACCAGAAACCTATTTCAGAAACAACCAAAACCACTCTCCCATTTGTCATCATCAAGGCCTTTTCCTTTGTAATCTCATTTATCTCATTGTGGTCTATTTTACGTTCATTTACTTTATGTTAGATTTAATGAGTTTCATTAAATCAATTTTGAAGTTATATCAAAATACCTAAATTTTGTATCCCATTTAGTTGCTCAATTTCTATTACACATACTTTTACATACTCAATTATGTAAGTAAGGATCATTACTGACTACACATACCTACAATGACGTTTGTGAAACAGAGTCAAGGCCTAGTTATCGTTCCCCGTTATGTATAAGTGTTATCAAGTCAGAACATATTTATCAAGTCAGATGACATTTATGAAACAGATGACACTTTTTAAAAACTCAAGGTATGTCCATTGTCTGTATTTTCAGAATGCAAAATATGTTTATCAAGTTACAACTCTTAATGAGTTCATCAATGAATCAATTTATATAGTGATGTGCCATTTAACTTGTGACTCCATCAGTTATCATCTATAGGGCATCAGCCCATCATTTACCCATACGGCCTCAAGCCAACTCTTGATCGGATTAGTAGGTGTGCACCTATGCATAGATTATATCATTGCAAGGGGTTCACATTCGTATAATAATGAGCAATTCAGTTTCATATTACTTTCATTTTCATTGTTACTACGAACTAATGAGTGGCACAGGCGGGTACCCATCAACAGTGTTTCTACGCTCATTTTACAATACAGAAATGCATATACTGAGTTTTAGGTCACATTTTCAAATTGTCTTCGTGTTTTCCATTTTAGGTGACAAAGTATCACATGTTTCTCCATTTAGCAAGGCCTTTTAGGGGTCATCAAAATCTCATAGTGGATTCAGCATAGCATGAATGTTGGGATCAACCTCCGGGTCAAGTTGGGTCTATATTCAATATACTTGTGTAGTGTGCAATGCGAGTTATCACATGGTATGATTAAGTCGATTGTATTGAAGTTGAACTATCATGAACTTTGGTCTTGGCGTGTTTTAGTTTAATAGATATTATGATTGTGAACATGAGTTGTAAGATTAAATGGTTTTGGTGAGCTTTGTCTTTATCAATATGGCAGTAGCGCCTTTGATCATTAAGTCTTCCCCTGCAGTTTTCCGTAAATCATGTCATCAACATTTTTGGGGTGTTACAAAAGGTATCCTAACATCTTGGGGAAGCCATTCTGTTTGAGTCCCTTGCAGAATATGAGACATTATTTGGACTTTGGTTGAAGAAAGGAGACTTCCTTAACTAATTTGAGTATCAACATTAGGTTGGCTTGATGGAACTCCATCACTTCGTTGCACGACTAGCACCACGGGGAAAGTTAAGGTTGCCACTTGACGACACTCACCATGGCTGCTTCGTGCGTCCCTAGCCTATGCCGTCATGTCCTATCCCCATCCTCATTGCCCAATTATCACAGTGAAGCCACCACATGAATTCTCTGACATACTATTTCTTCCAAAAAATTTAAAATATCAAGAATCCAAGCACAAAATTTGGTTAATGACAACCAATTAAAAGTGCGCACTAAACCAAATGTTAAAATAAAATTCCATCAAATATCATCCAAATTCCACTACAACATTCAACAAAAAAAATGTTAAAATTTGGATAACAATTTCTGAAAATTCAAAATTTAAACTGACAAAAAGCTCCAATGTAACTTAGTAGGTCTAAAAAAACAGAAGTCAATAAATGGAATGGTCCTAACAGCCAATAAAACAAGCAAGAAATGATTGTTGTCAATGTCCATCTCCAAGAAAAGGCTATGTGGCAAGGTAAATTTACTAAATAGTTTTGGGTACAATAACACTTGTCAATTGATGACCTCTCTTTCTTAGTGTTGTTATTGTTGTCTAGCAATAGGGCCTGCATGTTTTTGATGTGTTAATGGAGGAGGACAGAGGGAAATTAATATCCCAAAGCTGCCCCTTCCCAAATTCGTTCATATCTTTTGAAAGTGAGAGTGCTTGAAGGGGAGTTTGAGGGGAGAAGTTAAAACTAGAGAAAAACACCATAGATGCACGAGGTGAAGGGTGTGGTTGAAGGAGACATCAAGGGAATAGAAGCGATTAATCTCAACAGTAGAGGAGAAGTAATGAACATATCGCGATTGTCAAGGGGTGTTCCTAGATTCGTGAGGCACTGTGGAGTTCATCTGAGTTGGTGTTCATATATTAAAGATAAGGGTTTTATTCATTGTATTGTGTATAATTGGTTGGCTGTTGTTGTAATATGTGAGAGAGGATGTGGAATTTGGGTTTGGATTGATGGATGGTAAGTCAGACGAGGAATTGTGGTGTATGTTGGAGTGAATGAAGGATGTACGATCTTCTTGGTTTGTAAATGTTAAGGTTTGGGAGAATGGGTTGTAGTTGCAGTAGAAAAGGTTGAGATTTTTGAGGGAAGACATGTATTCAATAGGTTGTAACTTGTTTGGACAATTATAGTATCCCAGAATTGGGTAGTGGATAAAACTAGGCTGTACATAGTCAGTGAAATGTCGATGGTGGTGACATAGTGAAGGTAAGGGGTTAATTGTGGTGTAATCTGTGTAATTTGTTGGTTATTGTAATATTTTAGAGTTGTTGTCGAATTAGAGTTAGGCATGGGTTATGCTTGAGGAGAGTAAAGGGTGAATTTGGTTGTGCTATTCGATGGAAAAGTGGGAAAAATGTGAAATGGGAGGATGCGGGGAGGACATGCATTGAGTAGGGTAAAATTGAGTCTCTATAATTTGAGTGTTCCATAAATTGCAATTGTCTATCCCAGGTTAAACAATGTTGTGAATTGTTTGTCCTGTGTATCCTCAAAATTGCAATTATATATTTTGGGTTAAACAGTGAATATGTTTGTGGATTGTTATGCATAATGTGAGTTTCCTGGAAATTGCAATTGTATATCCCAGGTGAGACACTCATTAGGTATGTGCATTGTTTCCAAAACATGAGTATCCTAGAATTGTAATTGTATATCCCAGGGTAAACAATAATTAGGTATGTCAATTGTGTTCACAAAATCTATCCAGGAAATGCCAATTGTACGTACCAGGGTAAGCACTAACCCCGAAATTGCAAGTGAATAATCCAGGCTATAAATACTGAGTAGTATTAGTAATTTGTACTTTCCCCGATAGTTGTATATATTTATATAGGTAGAGCATGATGGTATGATCTGAAATGGTGTTTGAGTTGTTCACTTGTTGTGAAATGGATGTTAGTTGTACGTATTCGTATGCAATATGGGTGCGTTTGGTCTTATGTTATGGATGTTGGCATGACGTATTCTGATAGCGTCATGCATGAGCACAATGAAGTTAAGAAGTGCTGCAAAACATTGTGTCGGGTCATCTGTACAGATGGGGGCTGGATTGTCATGCACTAAAGGTCCTCTGAAGGGTTTATAACGGAGGAGGAGTTACAAATATTATCAGGGAGTAAATTTATGCCTGAAGAGGTAGAGTGCAGTACGTAGGACAGTGTATCATTGGTGGAGAAGAGTTGTGAAGATGTTGGAGTGTTTGCAAGCAATGGTGATGATGCGGAAATTATCAATGTTGACATTGACGAGGACAATGGTACGAGGAAAAGTCCGAAGAGGAGGAGGCAACCTATCGCGGAAGGTAGATGATAGAGGTGTAAGGCCGTAGGTGATGGGTTTGTGTTTGATAAGGATGAAATGGGTGTGAGGGGCATATTTCCAGTGAGTGTAAAGGGGAGGTACACAATGGAGAAGATTTGTAAATTCAACAAGACACTGGAACCATACCAGGTGGAAGCAATTGAGGGGACCATATTGAAGCCAATACTATAGTACTGACCATTCTCCATGTAGAGGACTTGACAACTACACTGGTGAAGGCGTGCTTTCGCAAGGGAAGGCATTCAGGCTAGATGTGAGGCTCATTCCCTTCTTTATTTAGGATGTGGCCTCGTTTATAGGTTTGCTAGTGATGGACAAGATAGTGGAGTTTGGTGAGGATGATCTGTTAATGGCTCAGCTGGTGAGGATAGTATGGTTGCACATGGCACAGTATGTCACAGGGAAGAGTGATAAGCTAAAAATGAAAAAACGGAGCAAGAAGCCAGTGTTCAAGAACTATATTAAGGTAATGAAATGCTATTAGATACTAGTAAAGAGCCAAGCAAGCTTGGGTTGTGGCTAAGTCTGCACGTATCGATGGTGATGAGTGGGGTCATGTTCTTGAGAATCCCATACGGAGTTGCATGATCTGTGCACAAGTATATCGAAGACATCCGTGGAATAGGCAAATACGCTTGGGTCGAAGCTATGTGGCACATCCTTGTGGAAGCAGTGGAAGAGATGCAATGGAAGTTAAAGGGGTATGTTTTGCATGTTATGGCTTCTCCCTCCTTGTCCATGTGAAATTTCGTTAGTGGTAACTTAAGTATTGTTAGTGTAATACTAATTTGAAATGGGGTTCGATATGTTTGTTTGTTGTTGTCATAGGTGTGGTTCCACAAGCACACTGCATGTTTTGTAAAACATGACAGGGGTGGGTTCCCTAAGTTGGCAAGCTGGGACAATGTAGGCTATGGGGGAAGGTACGATGCCTTTAATTGAGTCGCAGGAATCAAAGAGTCATAGGTATGACAAATGTTCTCACTAATTACTTATCCAAGTGAACATTAGCCACATTTTAAGATTTGTCCTCCTTATGACTTGTGTTTGTGATAGTTGAAGATAATCCCTGTCTTATATCCTTGAGAGGAGAAGGTGATGGTGCCTATGGTTAGGGAGTTTATGAAGACAAATGGGTTCTGATACTACCTCCGTAATGGAGAGGTTAGTGTCGCTAGTTTTACATAGCAATGTGTGTAACTATTAATTGAGTGTTGTGGAGCGAAAGTGGGTGCTCGATGTACATGTGTCCTTACCATTATTTACTGTATTATGCTGAATGTGCTGATATTTGAGGAGCGGCTTGAGTGGGCATGCGAGTAGTTGCGTGCCAAGCAAGGGAAGCTTGTGGACACAGAGAAAAGGCTGCAATTCTAGATGACCCGTGCCAGGAGTTGGAGGCCAGGTTGAACATACGCAAGGCACATGGTGAGCAGTAGGAAGCAAGGCATCAACCTGAAGCGGATGTTGATACAGTGACCCTTGATGATGCAGGACAACATTCGGATGGGGGTGTCGTTAACAGAGCTCACGATGGGCAGAGAAAAGCTCATAATGGGGGTATGCCCTAGCTAGTGAGATAGGAGAGTGAAGAATCAGGTGTGGCACCATATGCATCAAACCCCGCTGTAGGTGTTACAGATGACACTACTGGTGTAAGCATAGATAGTGAGAGTGTAATAGCGAGTTTCCCAAGGGAAGGGAATGATTTGGGTGATGTAACTGAGCATGAAAGCAGCGAGCGTAAGGGTGGAGAAGAGGATGCAATAATGACTGCAATAAAGCACATCTCGGGAGACAATTATAAGGGTTAGAACATGGCAACAATGACTGTGGATCCTGGGACCCCTCCTCAAGTTTGTATGATGTAGGGTAGGCCCCCTAGTGTAGTGAGTGGGAAGTAGTACCCTTCCCCCCCCCCCCCCGGTGGAAGAAGTTGGGCATACACTGTTTGATGTGGCGGTGATATCTTGCGAAGAAGGCAAGAGGGTGCACATGGGCCTTATCGAGAATAGCAATGCCTCGACCCAATATTTGGGGAATCTGGTGTAGTGCCCGAGATTGAGGAAGGCGAGGATGAGCGAACCCTAAAGCTGGGGTTCGTTGTGCTGATGATTCAGCTATGGCAGGACATACCTCTGTAGGGAAGCGTAACCAGAGTGGTCATCGGGAATTGTGGAGGTAGGTACAGCAGTCTAAACGTACGAGCTGGCCAATGGTGTGACGATTAACCCTGGTATGCAGTCCGTGGAGCATGCGTAGAGCATGACATCGAAGAGCACCGATGTTGAAGTTGTGGCTGCAAACAAGGCACATGTGGACCCTCTGTTGGGCCCTTCTTTAGAGACCGTGAGTAACACAGAAGGAGATCAATAGAGAACACCAGAGAGTGAGATCACTACAGGGCGCTGATATAGACGATGTGGCATGCGAGGGAGATTATATTGGAAATCTTTACACTGTTACCCGTATGAAGAGGTGGTCTTAGTGTTGAAAACTCGCTACAGTACATGGCACACCATACACTAACCTAACTCGGTAGTCGGGAGCACGAAAGAGGCAGAGGGACATTACTAAAGTGATGGTGGCTGTCGAAATGGCGTGTGCTAGCAATGACCCTTGTGACGGAAGTGTGGACCCAGAGGTACTTGATGTGTAGCCGATAGTAGAGTAATAGTTTGCCCTAAGGCCAACTGTGTAGGATTTGAACAATATTAAGTTGATGGAGCAGGTAAGGATGAAGTTCTAGTTGTTCATGTCAAAAGTGTTACATTTTTAGAAATGGTAACTCGTTGTGGTCAATTATGCAAGTATTAAGAGGTTATATAACCGCGTCATTCTTGGCAGTAGAGTTAGAGTTGTTAAACAATGTTAAGAGTATGTTGAAAAGGATGTTGCCTAATAGCAAACTGTATTAAGTACTTATCATTACTATTGTATGTTGGTTTTCAGCAATCTACATTTATGTGTAAGTGGTCCCTTAGCACTGTGAGGCGGGGAGGAGGACCTAAAGGTATGCATGCCAAAGCCAGTGCCTGTGATTAGTTGAGGGGTCTCATTAATGTGGTTCTGAAGGCCGGAGTTGGGGACAAGTCAGGGAGGTATTGCATTAGTAACCTCGCAATGGATGTGTTCGCTAACCTCCTTCAGAGGTAGCAGCAAACCTACCCCAAATTGTGCTAGATATCGGTTTTTTTGAAGCACTATATGATAGAGATCCATCTAGCCAACCTATTTTAGACATCTAATTCAGTCAAGGCAATCTACATATTTCCTTCAAGTCAACGTAGGTCAAGCAACCAAGTCCAACTCCAAGGAACAAATGTTATTTTGTAAGACCAAACAAAGCAAACTATTGGGCTAATTTCAGCACATATACCCAATTTTGTTTTGTTATTGCATTTCCTAAACGATGTCCAAATTATGTAATTCTTTTTTTGTAAGTTAGTTTAGGAAGTCCATAAACAAAGCATGAAACGAAAGCCCGTAAAAAATCAGCAACATGGCCAAAACCAGGCCACAAACCAAAGTTTCCCGGTTTAGTGCCTAAGTAGCCCAGTTTGATTAAACTTTTTGATTAAGTATCTAAATGATGTTTTCAGTCTGGTTTCTTAGTGGGGGTTTGTTGACACCTTAAAGTTACCACCCACACCAGAAAACACGATCTAGCTAGACACTAAGCTTGGTGAAATTCATGCACAAGTGGCGAGCAGAAGTCGCTCTAAGTGCGCGAATTCTTCTTCACTAAGTAAACCTTCCTAGTTGGGTTTTCCTACATCTCCACCTTGCTTGCTTGATGCTTGGTAAGCTGGTGGCTCACCTAGCAGCCACCATGCAAGTGCCACGTGTCCTACCACATGTCACAATACTTCAAAGCTAAGAAAGATACATATCATCTTGCGTTAAGGTTAAGGAAGACACCCATGGCGTTGTCATTGGCTGGCTGTCATTTTCTCTCTCTGACATGTGCAAAAGATAAACCAAGGATTAATTAGAACTTAAGCTAGTGAGTTTAGTTGTTAAGCATTTGTATTACTAGACTCATATTTTGTAATTAGCTTAAGCAAACATGCTTTGTAAACTAGATCAGGTTAAACTAGTTTAAACGTTTCCGAAGCATGAAGAAACCTCCCTAAGAGGTTCCTTAATATGGGAGAAAACTATGGTCATATATAAGAGCTTCAACTCCATATTTTGAAATCAGTGTTGTTGAATTGAAATCAAATGTTAAGTTTAGCTCCTTAGTATCTATTACTGCAAATTGTCTACTTACTTAACCTTGCTTAAGCCAAGTAAGGTGGTGATTAAGTGGGTCTTAACTCTTGTTTAGGTGGTGATTCTGTATCCTAAACTTGGTTAAGGGGCCTAACATTATTCTTGGTGGTGTTTCTGTATCCAAGAGTGGTGTTAGTTTATCTCCTATCTTTGTATTTCCTTTCGGATTCCCCTTTCAACCCTCTGTTCATTTTAGTTTGTATTCTTTGTGTTTACATTTTGTTTGAGCATGATCTTGATCCCATGAGTATATACATCAAATTTGGTATTAGAGCTAAATATTATCTTGGTCTTGAATCCAACACCACACGCCGCATTCCATTCCAAACACAAACCCCTAAACACATTCCTTAAACACAACCCGTAACCATCCCCCTTTCACCATGAGTTCAAGCATAAGTCTAGAAGAGAGGTTTGAAGATGTTATCAAGAATAGTGAAGTTATTTTAGCTTCTAACCAAAAAATTAAGTCACAAAATGAGTTCTTAAGGAAACAAAGCAGTGAGAGCAACCACGAACTCCAAGCTCAAAACGAGTACTTGAGAAAATAGCTTGGTGATTCTATGAAACAGAAACTGAAGATGATGACTTCCTCTACTCCTTCTAAATAAGGTGATGAAGAGGAGGGTAACAACCTTGTGAGTTCTTCTAGTCAGGAGGAGCCTCCAAGAATAATAACATAAGAACAAAGGAAGCCTACCAACTCTAATGACTTTAGAGTTGAAATGCCAGAGTTTGAAGGCAAGCTTGATGTAGATGAGTTTTTGGAGTGGCTACACACAATTGAAAGGATCTTTGATTACAAGGAGATCTAAGATGTAAACAAATTAAAGTTGGTAGCACTTAGACTTAGAAAGTAGGCTTTCTTGTGGTGGACTAATCTTTGGCCTAAAAGAGTGAGAAGCCAAAAATCTAAGATCAGAACTTGGGAGAAAATGAAAGCTAAACTTAAGTCTTGGTTTCTACCCCCAACTTATATCCAAGCTAGTTATTCCCAACTTCATAATCTAACCCAAAGCACCATGAATGTTGAGGAATATATGCACGAGTTTGAGAAACTCCTCATTAAGCGTGATATTGAAGAAGCTGCAGAACAAACTATTGTTAGGTGCTTAGGAGGTCTTGGAACCTAAGTATGCCACTATAGTTCAACTTCAGCAATACTCCACTTTGGATGAAGTTTGTGTACTAGCCCATGAGATTAAACAACAAAGAAAACTTAAGCCCTTCAAATGTGAGTTCCCTAACCCCACACCCCTTGATCAACCCGTTAACAAGAGGAATTCCAATCCCTTTCCTGAACCCACGTCTCCCTCTCCTTCGACCCCACAAAGAACCCCAGCACCATAAAATAACCTACCTCCATAAAGTAGTCCTCAACCTACTGCTAGAGGCACTCAAAGATGCTTTGAGTGTGTAGGATTTGGCCACATAGCTGCGGATTACACAAACCGTAGAATCATTGCCTTGCTCGAATGGGAGGCAACAAAAAAGTGTGAAGTTGAGGAGGAAAAGGAAGAAGACGTAATAGATAATCAAGAGGAAAGTGAAGAAGTTGTGGAAAAAGCTGACGAGGGTGAAATGGTTCTTTTGGAAAAAGTATGGAATGATCCAAAAGAAGATAAAGATGAACGAAATGAGAACATATTTCACTCCAAACGCATGGTTCAGAGTAAGATATGTTCATTGATTATTAAAGAAGGAAGCCATACTAACGTTGTTTCACTTAGCATGGTGGAGAAAATTAATCTTCATGCTTCTGTCCATCCACACTCTTATGATCTTTCCTAAGTCCACAACACCACACCACACCACACCACAAAGGAATTATAAACCTCCAAACCTTGTTTTTACTTGTGATGAGCCATTATTATAATCTTCTTACTATGAAGTTCGAGCTTTATGTGAATCAAAGAGGAGTGAATACCACCATATTCGAATCAAAAGGATTTTATTTGGTTGGTTAGTCATATTTCAGCAAGAGTTGGATCCTTCTTTGCGAGACGAATACCCAATAGATTTGAGGACAAATCCTTCTCAACAGGGGGAGGATGATGGAGATCCATCCAGCCAGCCTATTTTGGGCATCCAAGTCAGTCAAGGTAAACTACATTTGTCCTCCAAGTCAAGGTAGTTGAATTAATCAAGTCCAAGTCCAAGGAACAAACGTGGTTTTGCAAGACCATATCAAGTAAACTATTCGGTTAATTTCAGCACATATACCTGGTTTTGTTTTTGTTACTTCATAGCCTAAACGATGTCCAAATTATGTAATTCATTTTTTGCAAGTTAGTATAGGAAGTATGCAAACAAAGCATGAAAAGAAAGCCCACAAAAAACTAGTCCACATGGCCAAAACAAGCTCACAAACCAAAGCTTTCCCGTTTAGTGCCTAAGTAGCCCGGTTTGATTAATCTTTTTGATAATGCATCTAAATGATGTTTTAAGTCTGGTTTCTTAATGAGGGGGTTCGTTGACACCTTAAAGTAACCCCTATAGCAAAAAACACCATGTAGCTAGACATTAAGCTTGCTAAAATGCATGCACAAGTGGGAGGCAGAAATCACCCCAAGTGTATGAATGCTTCTTCACCAAGTAAACCTTCCTAGTTGGGTTTTCCTACACCTCCACCTTTCTTGCTTGATGCTTAGCAAGCTGGTGAATCAACTAATAGCCATCATGCAAGTGCCGCGTGTCCTGACACATGTCACAATACTTCAAAGCTAAGAAAGATACATATCATCTTGCATCAAGGTTAAGGAAGACACCCACGGCATTCTCATTGGATGGCTGTCATTTTCTCTTTTTTACATGTGCACAAGATCAACCAAGGATTAATAATAACTTAAGCTAGTGTGCTTAATTGTTAAACATTTGTATTACTAGACTCATATTTTGTAATTAGCTTAACCAAACATGCTTTGTAAACTAGATCAGCGTAAACTAGTTTAGGCATTTCCTAAGCATAAAGAAACATCCCTAAGAGATTCTTTAATGTGGGAGGAAACCTATGGTCATATATCAGAGCTTTTGCCCCTCATTTTTTAATAAGTGTTGTTGAATTGAAATCTAAAGTTGAGTTTAACTCCTCAGTGTTTGTTGTTGCAAATTCTTTGCTTGCTTATCCTTGCTTACGCCCAATGACGTGGTGATCAAGTAAGTCTTAAATCTTATTTAGGTGGTAATGCTATATCCTAAACTTGGTTAAGGGCTTTACATTATTCTTGGTGGTGTTTTTGTATCCGAGAGTAGTGTTAGTTTATCTCCTATATTTATATTTGCTTTCGGATTCCCCCTTCAACTCTTTCTTGATTTCAGTTTGGATTCTAATGTGTTTACATTTTGTTTGAGCGTGAGCTTGTTCCTATGAGGATATATATCAGTATATGAGTGTATGATTCTGTAACGCGAATAAAAAAAATAAGTAGGTGTTTAGTGCATGCAATCACCTGTATGCAGCTCACTCACATATGTGTGCTGCTATAGGTCAAATTGTACAACAAGGCGCATATTTTGAGCAAGATATAGCTTCAAGTTGGTTCCTCATGTGGACCTACACTATGTTATTTATGAATTATATTTCGAATTGGGGATACATTTATGAACTACTTGCACATATGTTAAGTAATTTTGATGATTGTAGGTCTCCATGACATAACTAGAAACAATTGAGAGTCACTAGTTGCTGCCTGTAGCGGATTTGCGTGAGCATTGCTTCCTTGCATACGATTCTTTACTGAGTGTCGTAAACAAGAACGGGTAGGCACTTATGCATAGCGCTATGAGTTGTAATTGTTATTTGTGGTTAGAGCTTATTTTTTGTGTTTCCTTTGAACCGACCATAGTGGGTGGTCTGAACTATGTGACTCATGATGTTGTTAATGTTGGCATTGGTATAGAGGATTACGTTAGCGCTTGCGTTTCTACAGTCCAACACTTACGCTGATGCAGCACAGTGGGAGGTTGTCACACCCGTGTGCCTAGAATAAAGGAAGTATGTATAAAATACACGCATGTTGTAAATTAACGTTTGTGCATGCTGTTAGATGCGATTAGTGATGTACACCATGTCATAATGGTGTCACAATGGACATAATTGTAGGTTGTTTGTCATGCCTTACATGGACGTGTTGTCCTTCAAGGCCGATGGGTTGGATTTTGACCAAGACTGTGTTGCATACTATATGGACAAGTTCCTGTTAAGCTTCATACTGGGCAGAGTTGCTCATTTTCCTCAACATCTAAGAGGTTGGTTTCCGACTTCTCTAATCTTCTATGCCCGATAACATAAGTTACACAACTGGTTGGTGGTTGGTTGTGAACTATAGGTTTGGGTCCCTTCTAGTCCGTCTCAGTTGATGCATATTAACCTGTTATACCCGTGTGCCTCACATACGGTGCGAAACAAATGGTTGTGTTCGGTGTGTGTAGTTTGTTCCCCATTATTAGTTGTTTATTTGTATGTAATTTAGCCTAGGATATTCAGTGCACTGTTCACGTCCACATCGAAAGTGCAGATTATAGTACATCCTTCTCCGTTCTGGCTATGTCCAAAACCCGGGTTACTTACCATAATTAAGTATGGTTATTGACATGTATCGTGACCATAGGAATTTGGCACATGGTTATTAATTCGTACATGTGAACTAATTATATTGACGTATTAGCTAGTTAGGCTTATGTATTTGAACCCATCATAAGCAGTTGTATCAGCATTTTCCTAAACTCTTCCAGCATATCCTCCTATGTGGTGGTTATGTCCACAAATCAGGTTAGTAACCTAAGCATATGCAATTATTCATATGTAGCCTAGCCCCATGCCATTGTGTTAGCCATTATATTGACATTCACAATCCTAGGTTAGGCATATGAATTTTTTGGTATATGGACATGCAAATTGTAGAAATGAACCTGGCACACTAAATTTCCATTCCTCCATGGATGTTTAGCATGCACAGATGTTACCCCAAATTCATACTTTGTACCCCTATGTCATGGGACATTTGGAACATCATGTTGTATACCATTAACCCATGATTTTATCAGTTCAGGCCTGGGATAGTATAACTATAATATGGGGTTACATGCACGTAAATTGTAGTACACGATAGCCATTCTGATGCAGAACAAAGGATAAAAGTACATTTTATATAACCTGGGATATTACCATACAGTATATTGGGTTACTAATATGGAACTGTACATAACCAATAAGGTTGGCCATTAGTTTGATACCCACACCTACTAACACAACATTATGTAAGGTGCACTTACAAAAAAAAGTGAAGTTCTTCATGGGGAACAATTGCCACATACTGGAAGTTAACACTTCAGTGTTGGTAGTAAACTTCTAGCATGTGACACAAACGTATGCTACTGATGCCAAACTACTACTATATCAACATATCCCCAACTAGTGACTTTGACATACTAAGGAACCCAAAAACAAAAAGAATTCATTACATTAGATGATTATGCCAGCCAATATCATGATATAGGCGATAAATGTAGTGATGCAAATACACGTCGACAATACTTGACCTCTAACTGCATTGTAAAATAATAACTTCACACCCATTGCAGCCTTCATGTACCGGCAGAGAGTGGCAGTTGCACTCAACACATCGGCCACTAATGATTGGTTTTTTGCTTCAAGGATCCTAACAGATGTCTTCTCCACCCTTGTTAGAAAATCATCCACCCACTAAAAGTGGTTGCACTTCCTATACATGATATAAACAACACCCATATACAAAGAAAATTGTGTACTCTATATAAGCACACCATAATAATAACATATATATAGAATTTAGTGGGATTCATTTAAACATTGAGGCAAACTGTGCGCCTCTGATATCCGTCACCCTGAGCGGGATGATATCAGCATGCTTATCACAGTGACAAATGATCATCAATTCAATTTCTTTCTCCCATGGTGTTGACATTAATATGTGCTAATAGATTGGTTAGGGTTTTCATTGTGATTGGTATGGGTTAAACATACCAACTTCTGTATTTAATGTATAAGTATTGAGGGGGGAATGTTATTTCATTACATGGGGTTGTGGAGGAATTGCGGGATTAAATATGAATGACCCGAGAGAGAATCATCTCATGAAGGAAGAACTCAGTAGTGGGACTTTTTCCCTCTCAAAAAGGGTTGGGTGTCCCGCAAAGTGAGAATGATGATTGCTGGCGTGCCCCGTACATGTGGTTAACACGACCTTCACTTCCCCTCTAATTATGATATGGGAACCTCACACATGTGGGTAATGCGTACAAGATTTTCATACACAATACACATTTAATTTCAATCATAATGGATCACGAAGTCAAAATCATTTTAGGTCACAATGGAAATAGCGCATAATTTAAGTTGACATTTGCATATGTATAATGACAAGTTTGTAACTTTCCGTCATTGGCTCTTACATACAACACAATATTTGTGTGTCATAATTAAGAGATATAAGGACTCAAGTTCATAAAAGAACAACATAGTATTGTCAACAAGCATTGATCACGTTAACATATAGTAATATTCATCACGTTGTTATCACATCCACAACCCAAAACATGTCTCCTTTTGGGATAAGATTAGTGTGTTACAAGTAAAGGTTACCTACGATGGAAACCATGAAAAAGACCAAACACAAGTCCTGTAAGACATGTGTACAATACTTACTACCCTACATAGCCCACTCACGTAGGCAACAAGCAAGACTTGTCATTGCAAATGTAAATGTCACCTTAAAAAATCGTGGGCCATGCAACAGCATGATCCACATACACCAACATCCACCGCATCCCCTTCGTTCTGCATCCATGCACATGTCTTCTTTACAAGTTCACAATTGGGCATTATGGTCATTAAGAAACCAGTCCTTCTATAGGACATGCTTACATACAAGATTTTCTATAATCTCCTTTGCCCCGTTCAAGGAAGTCTGCGTCTATCATATGAAAGTAGTCACATGTAACATTGTCCTACAACCAACGACATTCCAAACACATGGGAAACAAGTTCTTGAAGTTAACCGCTGTGGAGTTGGGCTTCTTAAAAAAAAAACAAACAGTATTTCAAGTGTGGTAGTGAACTTACCTTTTTAGGAGGGTATATCGTTGCTGATATTGACCGTCACGTTCGAATATATTGGCCTCGAGACCACATTTGCCGGTGTAGTTTTGCATTGCGTAACAACTGCAACTAGAGTTTGAATATGAGCTGTCACTTATGGAACCCAGGTTTGTTGGTTTGGTGGACACATACGGAGATGATAAATACTTTCGAACTCAACCTTACAAATTTTTTGAGTACATGATACATAATTCCCATAGCTCTCTTATATAACAAACAAAACCCACTACAATAACTACTCTAACAAAGACGTGGTACATGTCATTCAATGGTTACTATTAGATTCCCTTTAATTTAAGGTAATTAAATACTGTTCACAGAGAGACAGTGTAACAAGTTATCACTAACCTTCCCCTTCATTTATGGTCGTAGCTACCAATTCCCATGTTTTACGTGGAACTCCCCTGTCCTTAATTATTATATTTACAACCATTAGGATATGAATTTTGGCTAAACAATTTATAATCATTCCTGTGCAAGTGCGTCACCTTTGTCCCTTATAAGTTCACATTGTTTCAAAATGAATACTAAATTTCCCAAACAAATCATACATTATTTTCCAATTCCCCCTTTCAGTGAACGACTACCAACTATGATTTCTTCCATTACACATTTTCCAAATCACAAACACAAACCCATATCCCGGGTTATAAATATACATACTCTGGGATTGTAATTTACAGTGCATAATATGCATAGCTCGAGTAGATATATAATATACTGTGAAATTCATATGTATGTCGATATCCCTATCTAATAATAAAGCAAAATGTAGTAGTTCCAAGCCAAATCAGATTCACTTCAACTATAGAATGTACATTAAGGTGTCTAGCTCCACCTTTCGTTTAACTAGTCATTTCGTCTCAGTAATGTACCATGAATAAAACTGTGCGTGTACAAAACTGAGTATGTACTACCATCGCCATTGGTAACTGTGAATAGCACATGCATTCCAACTGTAGGTAGTTGAGCACAAAAAAACAAAGCCATTGTACACAACGTCCAAAATTGAATATTACAGTTTGAAGCTTGTTTACACAAACACATTGGCAAAAGGCCACCAATTATGTAGCTAACCCACATTGGTAGGATAACTATCCTGGGTAGCTCGTCTGAGGATGCAGGCGTTCAATCGATGAACTATTTTTGAAGACACGAATGAAGCACTGTCTTCACATCCACCACCCAAGCACTGTGGCGTCCCCAACTAACGTCACAAACATCCAAAACAAGTACACATCATAAACAAGGCCAACCACACAGCCATTACAATACTGACATGAATGTCACATGAAATTATTTTACTACCAACTTTCACATATCTGACATTTGCAAGTCTTACCATGATGTTTTTTATCACTCCTGTACATAGTTTCCATCAAGCAAATCCTCAACAGCGACGACAACACCTCCCTCATCTACGTTAAAATCGGCTCGCAGATTCTTGCACATGTTCTGATAGTGACCAACCTCTCCGTATTTGAAGCACTTCCTCACCTTGAGGCCTTGCCTCTGAGATTCAATTCTCCTCTATCTTAGTCTGCCTTGTAGACGTGGGTTTATTGCTGAAAGGACTCTCTGATTATATCCCGTATCCAATGCTTCCCCACCAACAACCAGACCCGTGGCGTTATCCATGATTGCGGAATCATGTGTCTCTATTGGATGTATGCTGTTGACATATATCGTATTCTGAGTTGCCATCTTGTAATAGTCACTCACATAGTTTACACCCACATCTTCCACTTGTCAATTGCTTCAATTGCATGTGCACATGGGAACCCCTTCAACTGCCACAACTTGCAACTACACGTCAGTCTTGCAAGGTTCATGACTAAGCTTTGATTATTTGTAAGGAGCACACCATAATCTCTAAGGGTTGTGTTAAATAGCTTCACATCCGCTACAGAACCAATGTTGGCAAATGTCTTTCTCAGCTTCACTCAATCCAGTCACCTATGCTGCAACTCCGTCTTCCACTTATTAACATTCAAACTAAGCTTCTGTATATGTCCACTTGCTAGCCACGGGATTTACATATGCCTCAATGAACACATCTAGTTGTTCCAACTCTCCACAGCATTGTTATTCAATCTACACCACCTTTCCTTTGTCAATTTCGACTATGCCCAATGTTCAGGCTCATTACGCTCCACCCAAGACGCCAACTCCTGCTTGCATTTCCTTAACTCCTCCATTGCTACTCTACACTCTGCCCCTTGTAATGGCACACGCAAACCTATTGAACACCTCCTTCAACAAGTCCTTTGAAGTTCGCCATTGGATCTCTAACTTCTCGACATATGTGAGGAAGCTCTTCGGCACTTGTCTCAAACAGTATTTGTGGTTCACAATACCAAACATCTTCGGTACATTAAATAGTAATGACTAATTCCTATCACTCATGATCACATGCTGCATTCAACCTAGACATTCATGTAGTACAGTCAAAAATCACAACCAATCATCATTGTTCTCCACTGACACAACTACATATGCAACATTGAACAAGTGGTCGTTCCCATCAAGTGCAACAGTAGCCAGTATAGTCCCCTCATACAGCCCACTCAAATGAGCTCCATCTACAAACAATATCTTCTTACACCCAAGGATGAACCCATTCAAGGATGCATCATATGCTATAAACATACGCATAAATTAGGATCCTTCTACCTCACATAATGCTCTTGAATCAGGATTAGCCCTTACAATAGCTGCATGCATCCAGGGTCGGAGCTTATAATGGTCCTCCGATCATCTATTTGCTAGCAACTGCACATACTCATGGCCCTCCAAAACTACATATATGATACGTTCATTCCCAACTCTAGCTGTAAGTCATTCAATATCTTAGGTGGTGTGTAATTATCACTTAATTGAACCTTCCCTTCAATAAGACTCGTAAGAAAACTCACTCTAATTCGCCTTCTCCCCCAATACCCCATTTGGCACTAACCTCTCACACTATGCATGTGTCTTGCAACAAACTCCTTCACAAACATTCCGCACCTTTTTAGCTGACCCCTCACATAGATGTGAAACCTAGATCCATCTGCAATGCACTTCACGGTAATGTGCTGTTGACAATTTTGTACATACTTCTATTGAAATTTGTTTCCTATGGCATACTTTTCAAATACTTATCTTTTCTCACTAGCAGAAGCAAACCCTTAGCCCTTCCCTTTAATTTCATTCTTCCATATAACCATCCTCTTCGGTACACCTCGGCTTGCACCCTCGATGCTGGCCACACTACATTGTCACCTACTTCATCCTTGTCAGAGACAGAACTTGAATCACCATATTCATCATCAGGTATGTCAAATCATACACTTCTCCTTATCGTATACCTACGTTCCTAGACCACAGAAGGATCGTCAACTTCCTCACCTTCTTTTGTATTACCTTTAGTGGAATTCTTGTAGATTAACACAAAATTTACACATGATTAGTCATTGTTTGTAACCACAAAAAATGACCACCTTCAACCACATACTCATCTACAACAACGCTTCTTACCTTGGGACCTGGTCAGTTACCACTCGCCCATCCTCAACCTGAACAACACCATCTGCAGCATCTATACTTCCTCCAACCCTTCCACGATCACTACCACCACCCTTGTCCACCACCCTTTATACTCTTTGTCCCTATGTAACCGTCCCACACATCGACCGTCACTCCCAGCCACATAAAGGTACATGTATTCATCGTTTCCCTTCATTGACTTCTAAACGTCACCATCGCTTCCTAATGGCAATAAATCCATTCGATTACACTTCACCAATATGACATCAACCGTTATACCCTCCCCCATTGCCTCCTTCACCAATCGCAACACTTCAACCACACCCATGTTCTCCGTCACCCACACAAAGACTTTCCTCCCCCTATTGCAAATAACTCCCTCCCCCTGCTCCGACACCTTCCCCTAAAAAATCTCCCCAGCAAACATACAAAGTCATCTCCCTAATACAACCATCTCCTATAGGGGCATTTTGTCCTTCCATTATGGTCTACACTAACAATCAACTGCAAAATCACACATGTTTGTCGGCACCAATTGCACACAGTACATACACACCACCTTCATACCATAATAAATATGATTCTAACTTCTAATGTAACACTAACCTGGGTTATAGCAAACACCAAATTCAATCAACCACTTCAACTACCACATGAAAGTGTATTCCCTAAGTGTGACTTAATTCTTTACATACAGATGATAGTTCACTATCCATTTACATGCAACACTAAGTACACACCACAATTACACTAAAATTACACATTACACATTCAGAATTAACTGGGGTTATTCATTACACTTTTATTCATTGACCACTTCAAATGACAATATTAAAAATATCACTGACTGACTATATTATACTTATCCACAACAATTGCAAGCATTTTACAGACACATCCATTACTCCAGAGTAGAACCTCAAACTACATTTATAACCACAAACTCGTCTAATTGTTATCCCAGGTTATTTAATACATATATCCGGGTTAACCATTACAAATGACCACATAAGTGTGAACCTTTGCATATCAAATAAGCAACCTTAGAGCACATGCATCATATACTCATCATCAACACAACCACACTACCACTACAATTACAAACATCAATTCAATCCAAGACCTAACTAACCACAACTAAACGAATCCTACACCTCCTACATCAACACCCAAACCCTAATCTTACAACAATGCTAGCCTTCCATAACAACAATTCAACCCCCAAAAATCTCCACATTCTCTTGTTCAGAAAAGAAATTCACACACACAAATTACATAACCATTTAACTTACTTACCTATTTACAATGCAAACAAGAAGTAATGCCATCTGCTCATTGACAGGCACCATCCACAGGTTAGCAACAACACGACATGTGTAGTGCTCGCCCTCCACTTCCCTTAACAACTTCCACAACCTAATTTCATTCAATTGCACAACCCTTGCAAAACCCTCAATTCCTCTCGCAAACCCCTTACTCCCTTTGATCGTTCGCAAATATGAGATATTTGGTACACCAATACAACCTCCCTTCCTTATCTTAAGTTTACAACCTACTCTCACCAACCTTTTGTCTTGCCATTCTAAAATTCTAACAGGTGAGTGGAGATAGGCATTTTTAGTTTTAGGAGCCTTCGTTGCCAAGCTAGAGACCAAGGTACTTCAGTTGAGTTTTCCCTATAATTACATGTACTTCACTAAGGCTAATGGAGTAACTCTGGGTTGACTTGATCTAACCACCTCAAAAGTTGTTCCACATAAAACAACACCACTTAGTAAGACCACTTAGCAAGAAAATCATAGAATTGATAAGTATGATTTTAAACAATACCAATTATTTTAAACAATACCATTTAGTAAATTTTCCATGTGACAAGCAAAAGGAGAGAGAAATGAGGGGAAAAAGCTTCATCTTGACATTAAAATCGTGTCCATCTAAACAACACCATTTAGACGCACAACAGAATATTTCCTGCACTGATTGGAAGGAAATTTTCTTTAAAAAATATTTGAGTCAACACATGTATTCATATATTATTTTCTTTGCTTCAGGAGAGCTACTATAGTCTAAATTTGTACAGTAGTAATGCTTCATCCATTTCAGTTGTGATAGGGTAGCCCTCACAGAAAGGCTCCTCCCTCACAGTGGAAAATGTCCCCTTCCACACGTCCACCCCCACCTCGACCCCTCTCTTTGAAAGCAAGTAATTTTCTTCCCTGTCCATCAAAAAGATACTCCTAAAATGTTATTCTACACTTTGTTGACAAAGAAAACAATATAGCCTGGGGATAAAGCCGCCTCTCATAAGAACCTCCAAAACAATGTTTACATGAACAACATTATGAAGAGGTGGATGTGTGAGGATACCTAACTGTGGCATCTTCCCACTGTCTTTTCCAGCCAAAGAATTGCGCTTCCCTGGTGCAGCCATCTCAGAATATACCGAAAATGTCTGTTTTTTTTTCCTATGTAGCAATACCATCTTGATTAGTTGATGGATAAGGGATAAAAAAGAGGAACCTAATAAAGGCAGACGTGCCCAGGAGCTCTGCAAAACTACCGGCTATAATTTGTAGGGCTAAGAGATGATGACAAAACAACCATTTATTCACCATTTCAGTTGCAAACTGTTTGTAAGTGTATATATTTAGCATGAACATATCTACTATCACACACTGGCCAACTTTCTCACGTAAGACTTATTTTTTGTACACATACACTTTCCTCTTAACCACTGAACAATGACCTGTGCTCAATCACCATCTTTATGCAGACTCCCAACATTGCAAGTTATGGCATTAAGTTTCTAATGTCTTTAAATATGGTGATGCCTGTTTAAGCTTTTCACATCACTCCCCTGACTTGTCCTCAGGTTTAGCAAGAGACATGGATTTAGCAGCACATCCTTGTAAGAAAATTTCCAGCATCTCTAAGTTAAAATTTACAGCATATCAAATCAAGAGTAAACAAATATCAAAACCGCACATCCAAGGTGCTAAGCTATGAGTCATTTCGAAAATTGTTTTTCAATGTGAAAAATCACATGAACAGATATTTTGAACTGCCATGCATTATGAGAACTTATAGAAAAAAAAGGGCATCAATTTCTCTCATAAATAATGCTCGGAAACGGCATAAATTTTCATCTATCGTGGATAAAATTTCTACAAACTACAATGCAGTGAGTTGAGATGGTTGTAGGACTTGAAAGCTATAGTCAAAATTACACACCCAAATAAAAAAAGGCATAATCCTATGCTTCTGTTAGATATGAGGACTTATGAAATTCTGTGCATTTTACTGATTTTAAATATTATAGAAAAAAAAAGAAAGGTTGAAACTGTAAACTAGGCATTTCCCTCAATAGTACAAAATGCTCAATGATAAAATAAAACTCTAAGCCTTAACAATCTAAGTTGATGCCATCATCGACAATTTGAGCTATCATCTGAAAAGCAAAGGAACAGAACACAAAATAGCAATATGTAAGTCATCAAGGGAGCACAAAGGACTAAACGGAATTTTCTTTTCTCAAATTCAAAATCAGAAAACTTATATCCTAAAATTTACATAACGCAATCTCATCGAACAACCACAATGCTCCATAAATCACAACAGAGGCCAACAAAATGAAATCAGATAAACCGATTTCATCGCATATGCAGCAATCATAAAAGCATTGTGAGATTAAAGATCGCCGGCAAATGAAATTCATCTGCGAGTTGCAATTCACCACGAACAAAGTGAAATCATCATGAACAACGAAAATTAAAGCCAAAATTCTTTAAATGAAAACATCATATAGTTTGATTACTAATTTACTCAGTATCAGGCACTTGAAGGCACGCATACACGCATGAAGATGTAGCATTACCTGACCTGTGCTGCGGTGAAGAGAGACACACAAATTCAGGGAAAAGACAGATACGGCTTGAGACAATGGAGGTAGAACTAAGGATTGAGTGGTGATTTTAAGAAAGAATTGAGGATGGGAGGCTTCTTTGTTGATTGTGGCGAATTGTGCAAAGGATGGCGGTCTTGACTCTTGAGTTTGGAAATGGCGGTGAATGATGGAAGGCAGCTTGTTTTCAAACAATCCGCTCAGCCTCCAAGCCTAGGTGTTGAACACATTTCCTTCCCTCTCAATAATGGCATCAGTTGACAACAGTATTTTAAGTGGTATTTAGTATTTTCATTTGATAATATGCCCTATAGCCCCTTTCGTTTGATCCATCATCCAATGACAACAATTAGATTTGCACATCTAATTATTTAGCACCATTAACGACAGTTTGTACGTGACCATGCATATATGCATGTATATATTCATAAACATAACATGTATACATTTATATATACATATATAAATATATAT
>JACYFF010003369.1:42193136-42219776 GCA_017589665.1 Selenicereus undatus
ATTTTGATTAAATTCTTGCGCTGGCGTTAGGATTATCAAAACTAGTAGGGTTCATATCAGGGCTTAACCTAAATAAACTATAATATAAGAAAAAACAGGGAAGATCCGCTAGTGGGTGTCTTCTAGAATCTAACTTATGGATAAATCAATTTATGTGCTGATGATAAATATTAATCTCCATGGTGGATATAGATTTTGCTAAGTGTTTTTCATAAATTTGGTACCTTTAACAAATATTTGTTGCTTTTTAGTTAACTTCTTTAGTTTGTAAGTTTTAATTCTTAAATTTATAGGTCTCAATGTTAATTTCGTCTACCGCCACCCCCCCAAAAAGAGTCTTTTAGGAGTGTCTTGATGATTTTAGATCAGTTATATTTTTATTTTTAGTGTGATTATAAATTTCAAATTTATTTTCTATTCTATTTTGCCATTTATTTACCAGTTTGTTAGAAATTAGGCTAAAAATGGTCCCATTTGTGTTTTTTTGTCTTTCATTCAATTTCAGGGTTTATTTAGTATCCTAATCTAATGATATTTAATTTCAAAATTTCTGGAAATTATTTCATAATTGTTTAGAATTATTTCGCAAATTGAATACGTGGAGGTTTTTTTATTATAATGAATATGAAAATTACATTTTTAATTTTTTATTTCAGTTTTTCGGATTTTATTTAGTCCAGAATATTATATTTTAAAATCTAGGTACTTTTATCAGTTATTTTTGTATTTATATTGGTGCAGTTTGTTATTTCTCTAATTTTAGATTTTATTTTCTGTTTTAATTTTCTGTGGTTAATTTTCTGTTTTAATTTTTCTAAATTTAATTACATATAATTTTGGAAATATAAAGTTATAAGCTTGCAGAATACTAATTTAGATTACTTTATGTGAATTTTAGTATTAATTTTCTACATGTTATTTTCTATTTTAATTTTCAGTCTAATATTGTGTGATTATTTCTGTTTTTATTTTTTCAGAATATTTAGGATACCTATTTACTATTTTTATTCCCAGAATTAAATTTAAAATATTTAGGACCAATATTATGTAATTTTTCCAAATTTTTACTTGTTTAATTTGATTTGTTTTAGTTGTATAAAGAGAAAGTAAAATAAATTAGAGTAGTAAATTTAATTAGAATTAAATTAGCTTATTATCATAATCTTTCCTCGTGGGATTGATCCTTACTTTCCTATGCTGTAAATCTTATTTATAAATCAAAGTAGTGGTTTAATTTATAACTCTACGACAAGCTCAACAAATTTTGGCGTCGTTGCTGGGAAAAAAAAATAAAATGGTTAGTTTACTTCTATTTAATTTTACTACTTTTTTTTGTTTTGTTTTAACTCTCGTATTTTATTTTTGTAGGTGGTTTTAGTTTATGAGATTAGGGAGTGGTTGCATGATCGAAGAGAAAAAGCAGCACACGTTTGAGGTGTTTGAAAGTAAAGTAAGTGATTCTAAATCTGTAAGCTTTGACTCGGTAAGTTGTGAAGATATTAAAGTTGCGATGGCTACTTTATGTGAACTTGCTGCAACTAATTTCAACACTCAACCTTTATCTATTACTTATCTTGTATTGGACTGACTACTGAAATTGAATTCTCGATTTTTAAACTTACTGCCTAAGTTTAATGGATTGTCCGGTGAGGACCCATATCGCCAAATTAATGAGCTCATTATTACATGTTCGACCATGCAACCTGAGGGTATCACCCAGGACCAAAATAGGTTGGGAGCCTTTCCTTTCTCAGTTCAGGATAAGGCCAAAGATTGGTTATATTATTTGCCATGTGCAACATTCACTACATGGAATCAAGTTTATAAGAATTTTTATAGAAATTTTTTCCCACATCTAAAATTGGATCCATTAAAAAAGAAATATGTGGAATTAAACAAATGAATGGGGAAACATTCCATGAGTATCGCGAACGTTTTAATAAATTATGTGCTAGTTGTCCCCAGCATCAAATTTCTGAACAATTGCTGATTCAATATTTCTATGAAGGCTTATTACCTATAGATAAAAATATGGTGGATGTTGCTAGTGGGGGGCTTTGGTTAACAAGACTCTAGCTCAAGCTAGGGAATTATTTAATATCATGGCGCAAAACACTCAACAATTTGGAAATAGGGAACCTCAGTTGAATAAGGTGAATGAGCTTGGTTCAAGTCCATCTGTAGAGACTCAGCTGTCTCAAATCACTACTATGCTGAACAGACTCATCACTGGAGGAGTTCATAAAGCAGTGGTGTATGGTATTTGCTGTTTAAAGGGACATGCTACTGATGCATGCCCTACACTTCAAGGGGGTGATGTGAATGCCATGTTTTCTAACCAAGGCCAAAGGAAGTATGACTCCTACTTCAACACTTATAATGAACGATGGAGAGACCACCCTAATCTCAGGTATGGACCTAGGAACAACCCCTCAGGTTTTGACCAACCATCACATCAACTATTTGCTCAGAATATAACAAATTTCTTTTTAGGGCAAGTCATAAAAAAGATGAACTATTAGAAAAAGGAGGTTGACAATAGGTTTCAAAACATAAAGATGACTCTTAAACAGGTCCAAGAGAGATAAACTGTTGCTGATACCATAGTTAGCAACCTCCAAACCCAAATACAACATAGGTTGGCATCTCAACCATCCCAAAAACTAAAAGAAAAATGTGAGTGCCATGACACTTAGGAGATAGAGCATGAAATAGAGGTCAACAAACTTGAACCTAACCAAGACCAAGACACCACCTCTAATGTTAAAGAAGTAGGCGATGATAAGAAGGAACCTTACAAGCCATTACAATCTTTTCCCAGTAGACTAAGAGGGAAAACCACTAAGGTAGATGAGGCAAACCAAGAAATTGTAGAAACATTTAGGAAGGTAAAGAACAACATTCCTCTCTTAGATACCATAAAACAGGTGCCTCGCTATGCCAAGTTCCTTAAAGAGCTTTGTACTGCAAAACATAAACTAAAATGGGATGAAAAGGTTAGTATGGGGGAAAACGTGTTTGCTATTTTCCAAAAGAAGCTTCCCCCTAAATTTAAGGACCTAGGTGTATTTTCTATTCCTTGTAAAATTAGAAACCTCTCCTTTGATAAAGCAATGCTTGATTTAGGAGCTTCCATCAATGCGATGCCTATGCCCATTTATGATAAAGTACACTTAAGAGAGTTAAAGAAAACTAATTTAGTCATTCAGTCAATTAATAGAAGTAATGCATACCCGGATGGAGTTTTAGAAGATGTCTTAGTCCAAGTCAATGAGCTTGTTTTTCCTACTGACTTTTATTTATTGGACATGGTTGATGCATGCCATGATGTTCCCATATTGCTTGGTAGACCATTTCTTAAAATATCTAGGATAAAAATAGATGTGCATGCAGGAACACTGATTATAGAAATTGTTTGTGAAATTATTAAGTTCAATATTTTTAATGTTATGAGATTTCCTGCTAATGTGAATTATCTGTGTGCACTTGATGCGATTGATGAATTGTCCCAAGATTTGTATGAACTGTCTCATGATGATGAATTGTTAACTGTACTTACTCAAGGTTTTGATCAGTTTGTGTTTCATAATGTGCCTTACCATATTAATAATGAGTTGGTGGGCAACATAGAGTGTTTGTTGCAATTGCATGTAGTTGACAGACCTAAGCAGCTAGAATTTCCTAGAAGCCACACTAAGATGCTATGCTCCTGCATTTCACCCCCTAAGCTAGAACTAAAACCATTGCGTGAAAATCTTAAGTACGCTTATTTAGGGGATGATGAGACCTTACCTGTTATAATCTCTAATGCACTTACATATGAACAAGAGGATAAACTTATTAGGGTGCTTAGAGAACATAGTGAAGCATTAGGGCGGACTTTAGCATACTTTAAAGGACTTAGCCCCACATTATGTTCACATAAAATCACATTAGAATAAGATGCTAAGCATAAGAGAGACCCTTAGCAAGGCTACATCAACCTATGATGGAGGTAGTTCAAAAAGAAATTCTTAATTGGTTGGATACTGAAGTAATATACCCCATCGCTGATTCTAAGTGGGTTATTCCTATCCATGTGGTTCTTAAAAAGGGGGGAATAACAACAGTGTAGAACAAGGAAGGTGAGTTAATACCTACTAGAAACCAGAGTGGTTGGAGAGTGTGCATTGACTATAAAAAGCTTAACAAGGCCACAAAGAAGGACCATCTTCCATTGCCCTTTATGGATCAGATGTTAGAGAGATTAGCTAGGAGGTCACATTATTGTTTTCCGGATGGCTATTCAGGATATATTTAGGTCCCTATAGCTCCTGAGGATTAGGAAAAGACCACTTTTACCTGTTTATTTGGCACCCATGCTTTTAGAAGGATGCCTTTTGGTCTATGAAATGCTCTTGCAACATTTCAAAGATGTATGATGAGTATTTTCTCTAACTTTATCACTAAAATTATAGAAGTTTTCATGGATGATTTTACTATTCACAGTGATTCATTTGATGAGTGGTTGCATCTTCTTACGTTAGTACTTCAGTGTTGCATTGAGACTCATTTGGTGCTTAAGAACATGGAGTAGTTTTAGGTCATGTAGTGTCATCTAAGGGCTTAGATGTTGACAAGGCAAAGGTGGAAATCATTTAATCTTTGCTATATTCACAGTGTCTCAAGGAGGTGAGGTCATTTCTAGGCCATGTTGGGTTTTATAGGAGATTTATCAAGGATTTTTCTAAGATTGCCTATCCTTTATGTACTTCACTTGCAAAAGATGCTTTATTTGATTTTAATGAGGACTGTAGGAGAGCTTTTGATCAATTAAAGTTGAAATTGACCACCATTCCCATAGTACAACCCTCTAACTGGGCCCTACCTTTTGAATTAATGTGTGATACTAGTGATAAGGTAGTAGGGGCAGTCTTAGGTCAAATAGTAGGGAAGATACCTCATGTGATCTATCATACTTCAAGAAAACTAGACCCAGCATAGTGTAACTTCACCGCTACAAAAAAGGAAATGTATACTATTGGTTTTGTTCAAGAAAAGTTTCGTCCTTATTTGTTAGGAGTTAAAGTTACTGTTTACACTAATCATTCTGTTATTAAACATCTGTTGAGTAAGAATGACTCAAAACCTAGATTGATCAGATCGGTATTGCTATTGCAAGAATTCCAATTGGAGATCAAAGACAAGCTGGGAGCTGAAAATTTAGTAGCTGACCATCTAATGTAATGCCCTAAATGTACATATATCGCTGACTTCGTTCTCTTCATTAGATTCCCCAATTTGAGGTTTATCCCAAATGATCACGGCGTTTCAGCCGTCCAAAAAGGACAAGGCTTTGCTTGTAAATAATAAATTTAGAAACGCTAATTAATGTTTACCATCGAAAGACATTCACACAATCACAACCCATCAAACCATATATAAATAGTTCTAACGTCACACCATTTAACTATTCTAGGGTTTACATCAAAATATAATAACTCTTATAGAGTATATAGCTTTCACATCAAAATGTTTTATAATACAGTGGTCAAAACATCTCAGCACTAACACACCACTATTCCTTTTTGTTCTGACTTTCTAGCTCACTTATCACTTTCAGTCGTCTTGCCGGCCTGAGGGCGATTCACCGAACATTTTCCTAAAACAAAACATGAAAACATTTCGAACTGTGAGCCGAAGCTCAATACATGCATCCCTGTATTGTTAAATGATCACTGGAAAAACTGATTGAACCTGCATTGCAGTTCATTTAATTTAAAATAGGGAATGAGATGAATATAAAACTGTATTGCTAATTATTATCTGATAGTGAACCCCTGGTAATTGTTACCATCTATGGATAGGTGTACACCTGCCAAGTCAATCGGGGGACTTAACCGTAAGTCGCGCGGGTAACTGAAGGGTAATGCTTTATAGCTGGTAACTGATGAGGTCACTAATTATGTGGTAAATCACTGATTAAACTCATTCATTGATGTACTTATCAAAACATTATAATTTTGATAAATACGTGCTGATTTCTAAAGATACAGGCAATGAACGTACTTGGTACTTTTAATGAAATTCACTGAAATGGGATTATGCACAAAAATGGAAGGAAATGATAGATCAGGCCTTGACTCCGTTCAAAATATCATGATAGGAACATATAATTAGCAAATATTTTTATTTTCATAGATAATAAGTTAGTAAAAGGAAAGTAAGAGAGTAACAAGGGCTAAAATAAAGGACTCATAACTTAGTCTTCTGATCTTCGATTGAGACCCAAAACCACAATATTGAAAGCGTAAGAAGTCCCAAAAAACATTCATGTAAAACAAAAAACACAATTCTCACCATAGGGTTCCCAAAATGGGGCTAAAACACAAGTATGTCAGTTTTGGTCTAACCTGTGTAGTTTTGGTAAAACGACCATAACGTTTTCGACAGACCTCGGATTAACACGATTCAAGAGGAATTTGAAAGCTAACACACTGACCTATCTACTCACCAAAAATCATAATTTTTCAAAGGGCCAATAACTAGTAGTTTAATCACAAAGATGGCCCTATTTTCTGAAATTTTCCAGCCTTCACTATCAAGTCTTTCTCCTTTCTTTTCACACAATTCCCCATCCAAAATCACACCTTAACATCATGTAACAAGGCTTTGGTTCTTCCCATCACCATACAAAACCATCACACTCAATTTCACTTCAAAATCATGTACATCAAAGATCATTTTTCAATCAAATATACACTAATAACATGCTTGCTATCAAAGGTTAAACCCTTGCATAATCAATAAAACCCTAACTTTTGGCCAACTTTCCCTTCATCCAAGATCACCAAGAACATCTTCATAACATTATTAGAGATTAAAATCACTAAATCAAATACAAGAATCCATGAAAAACAAACTTCCCACTAAAGGCTTGCATGATTACGAATAACCCTAACCCTAACATGCTCCCAACTGAATTCCAGCATAATCAACATCAAAATAACTCTTATTTATTATAAAAATATCATGATCAACAATCAAAAACATCAAAACAAGAATCAAAACAAAGATAAAAATCAAAACCAACGAGATCAAGATTAAGGTTACTCACTTCAAGCCTGATAAAAATAGAGATGGAGGTGATGTTTATTGGTTTTGGTGATTAAGGTAATCGGGGCTGGCCAGAAAACACCAACAGTAGCCGCAGCTTGACAGAGGGGGCCTGGCCGTGTAGAGGGAAAGAGGAGAGAGAGATGTGGGTTGAGTTTGTTGTATATTTTTGACTTATCTCGTGCTTGGCTAAATTTATACCTCAAAAAGTAGCTTTTTACTAACCATGGTTAAGTTTAAATCATGGTTATTAGTTAGGGTAATCATGCAAATTTGTTGGGCTTCAAATGGGGCCGAAAAAAAGTTTGGTTCAGAAATAAAACGCCCGTAACTATAATGTTTTTGCGTAACTCAAAATTAAATTTTTGTAATGCTACGGAAAGCAAAATAAATTACTTAGATTAAACTTCTTAGGGTCTACTATCAATTCTTTCAAAGTTTTCGTTAATAATTAAATAAATAAATAAAGCCCGAATTGGCAAATGAGGGCCTAAATAAAATTTTTCCCACTGGGATGATTAAATACGATAAATAAATTTGAGAAAATCATTAGCATTAGGTAATTAAATAAATAAACATAATTTAGGGCTGAGCTATTACAGCCTTCGCCCCTTAAAGAGTTTCGTTCTCGAAACTCATGAACTTTATCATGTAAAGCAAGATTACCTCAAATAGTTATGGGTATTTGGCTTTCATTTCCTCTTCAGTCTCCCAAGCAGCTTCTTAGGAGGTATGATTTGACCATAGCACTTTGACTAGAGGTATCTGCTTGTTACGCACCTACTTAATCTTGGAATCTAGTATTTGGATTGGCTGCTCTTAATTTACTAAATCCGTAGTGATTTCAATAGGTTCAGATGCAATGGTTTGATTTGGATTTGGGATATATTTTCTGAGCTGAGAGATGTGAAACACGTTATGCACATGTGCAAGTTCTAATGGCAAATCCAGGCGATAAGTTACGGTATTCAACTTTTCAGTGATTTCATATGGTCCAATATATCTTGGACTCAGTTTTCCCCGCACTCCGAACCTTTTAATACACTTAGTTGGTGAAAATTTTATAAAAACTTTGTCACCTACTTGAAACTCCAGAGACCTCCTTCTCTTCTCCCCATAACTCTTTGGCCGAATCTAGGCAACCTTAATATGCTCTTGAATTTTTCTTACTGCCTCAATGGTTTCCTGGATCATTTTGGGACCTATGATCAGTTCCTCATGCATATCACTCCAGCATAGTGGGGTTCTACATTTTCTCCATATAAGGCATCAAACGGGGCCATTTTGATGGTGGATTGGTAGCTATTGTTATAAGAAAACTCCACCAATGGTAAATCGTCATCCCATTTCCCTTGGAACTCTAATACACAAGCTCTTAACATGTCCTCTAGAATTTGATTTTCTGTTTGCCCATCTGTCTCAGGGTGATAAGAGCTGCTAAAGTTTAATTTGGTCCTAAAAGCCTTTTGAAGTGCTTGCCAATAATGAGCTTGGAATCTTTGGTCCCTATCTGATACTACGTCTAAGGGAATCCCGTGCAGGCGGACTCTCTCCTTAACATACTGTTGGGCTAGTTTTTTAACTCCCCAAGTATCCCTAATTGGCAGAAAATGGGCCGACCTGGTAAGTTAGTCAACTATGACCCAGATTGCATTCTTCTTCGAGGCAGAAAGGGATAAACCCATAACAAAGTCCATTGAGATTGAATCCCACTTCCAAGTGGGGATTTCTAGGGGTCACAATTCACCCACAGGACGTTGATTCTCCTCTTTAACCTTCTGGCAGGTTAGATACTTGTCTACATATTCTGCAACCTCCTTCTTCATATTGTTCCACCAAAAGTGTTGTCTTACGTCTCGGTACACCTTGGTACCTCTGGGATGCACCAAGTAGCGAGTATTGTGAGCCTCCTCTAGGATCTGTTTCCTCAATTCCTCATTTCTGGATACTATAGGCGATTCTGGAATTGCAGGGTCGCATCCTCATGTACTACAAACCAAGGAGACTTTTTTTTCTGTAAGTTTTGTTTTATTCTTTGGAGTTCAGGATCACTTTCCTGGTTCACTCGAATTTCCTCAACGATGGAAGGTTATAAGGTAAGTGCTGATAATTGAACATGTGCTTGCCCATGGGACACTTGTTGAATTCCCAAGTCCTCAAGCTCTCTCAAGAGACTTAACTAGGTGGTCACCATAATGCTTGGGCTATGTTGCGCCTTCCTTCTCAGGGCATTTGCCACAACATTTGCTTTTCCTGGATGATATTGAATCTACAAATTGTAATCTTTAAGAACTTCAAGCCAACGCCGTTGTCTGCAATTGAGCTCCTTTTAGATGAAGATATACTTCATACTTTGATGATCAGTATAGAGCTTGCATACTATTCTATATAAGCAATGTCTCCAAATTTTTAATGCAAAGACTACGACTGCTAACTCCAGGTCATGGGTGGGGTAATTTTTCTCATACGGCTTGAGGTGTCGAGAGGCATAAGCTACTACCTTGTCTTCCTGCAGCAGTACACACCCCAACCCGTTCTTGGAAGCATCACTATAGATGGTATACTCCTTACCTTCCACTGGTAGCGTTAGGATTGGGGCAGTAGTTCATCGCTGCCTTCACTCCTGAAAGGCTCTTTAACACTTCTCTATGCACTCAAATTTATTAGCATTCTTCAGTAGATTGGTCAGGGGCGAAGCTATTTTCGAAAGGTCCTTGACAAAGCTTTAGCGGATTGGTCAGAGGCTCTGATACCAAATATGTAACACCCCAAATGTACATATTTCGCTGATTTCATTCTCATCATTAGATTCACTAATTTAAGGTATTATCCCAAATGATCAAGGCATTACTGTCGTCTAAAAAGGACAAGGCTTTTCTTGTAAATAATAAATTTAGCAACGCTAATCAATGTTTACCATCGAAAGGCATTCACACAATCATAACCCATCAAACCATATATAAACAGTTCTAACGTCAAACCATTTAACTATTCCAAGGTTTACATCAAAATATAATAACTCTTGTAGAGTATATAGCTTTAACATCAAAATGTTTCATAATGCAGTGCTCAAAACATCTTAGCACTAACACACTACTATTGCTTTTTGTTTTGACTTTCTTGCTCACTTATCACCTTCTAGGGGTCAACTTTGATTCCTTCTTTTGTAACCACATGACCCAAGAACATCACTTCTTCCAACCAAAATTCACAGTTCTTTAATTTTTCATAAAGTTAATGCTACCTTAGGGTTTGTAACACCATCCTCAAATGATCAGCATGTTCCTCGTTGCTTTATAATAGATAAGGATGTCATCTACGAACACTACTACAAACTTGTCCAAGTAGGGTCTGAAGACTCTATTTATTAGATCCATGAAAGCTGTGGGGGCACTGGTGAGGCCGAACGGCATTACTGTAAACTCATAATGACCATACCTGGTCCCAAACGCAGTTTTGGGGATATCTTCAAGTTTAATCCTGAGTTGATGGTACCCTGACCTCAGATCAATCTTAGAGAAGACTCCTGCTCCTTGCAGTTGGTTAAGCAGGTCATCTATCCATGGCAAAGGGTACTTGTTTTTATGGTGATCTTGTTCAACTCCCTGTAGTTAATACATAGCCTTAAGGTTTCATCTTTTTTCTTTATGAACAACACGTGGGCACCCCATGGTGACACACTTGGCCTAATAAAGCCCTTCTGTAATAGCTCATCTAACTAAATCTTCAGTTCCTTAAGTTCAGTTCGGGCCATACGATATGGGGCTTTGAAGATAGGTTTGGAACCAGGGGTTAATCCAATTCCAAAACCAATTTCCCTTTGTCGGGGTAGTCCTGGTAACTCTTTAGGAAAAACAACTTTAAATTCACAAACTACATGAATATTTTCTACTTTCTCTTCTTTTGTTTGGGTATTAATAGCATAACACCAATATCCAATATACCTTTGACATAACAGTTTACTTGCTTTCGTAGCAGAAATCAATGGACAAGATTCTTCCTCTCTCTGCCTATAGAAACACACTTTCCTCCCTTTTTCATCCTTTAAAATAAGCTTAAGATCTTCATAGCAAATCTTAGCTCCATAAGTGTTCAACCAATTCATTCCCAAAATGATATCAAAATCAAATAAATCAAATTGAATAAGATCCATAGGGAAAGTGGTTCCTCCAATGGTAATGGGAACGAGTTTATAGGTGATGAGACACTCAATCACAGAATTGTTGGGTAGCTTGATCGTATAATTGGTTTCTGTCCTCCTATCCTTCAAGTTCATTTGCATGGCAGATCAGGTGGATATAAATGAATGAGCAGCACCCGAATCAAATAATACTCAAAATGGCTTTGAATTTAAAAAGAGAGTTCCAGTGACTACCGTGCCAAAGGTGACAGCTTCCTTCTTGCTCATTGCATATGCTCGTCCTACTGCTGCAGGCCTTAGTGGTGTGGCCCCTTGGTGAGGTGGAGCCAAGGGTTTTGCTGCAGCTTTGTCTACAACCTTCATCCTTCGGGGGCATGCAGCAATAAGGTGTTAACGACTTTCACACTACATGCACTTATTAGTTCCTACTCGGCATTCGGGGGTGGTGTGATTTGTTCTTCCGTATTTCGTAAAGGGCTCTGTCAAGCCTACCAAACGACTCTTGGGAGGAGCGGGAGAAGGTTTCTTCTGGTTCACACTCTCACTCGGAGTTCCTCGCTCAAACCCCTTTTCTCTTTTGGTTGATTGGGTTCAAGGCTCTCAACTCTATCTTTACTCGCTCCACGTCAGCAACTCGCTCATATAGCTCTTGGTAAGTCAAAATTGGTTGCCCAGCTAACTGATTCTAAATGTATAAGGCCAAACCCTCTTCAAACCTTCTCATCTTCAACCTTTCGAATAATACTAATTTAAGAACAAACCTAGATAATTCTATGAACTTACTGGCATATTGCATCACAGTCATGTTGCCACTCATTTTCAGCTTCATAAACTCTTTCTCCTTTTTCCTTTAGACCACAACTGGGTAAAATTTTGCCCTCAACTCACACAGGAATGTACTCTCGGTGAATTCAGGCCCTACGAGCTTATCCTAACAGTGTTCCACCAAATATTAGCTTCACCAGTCAAATAATATGTCCCAATGTTTACTTTCTTCTCTTCTAGCACCTCTACCACTATAAAGCTTTTCTCCATTCCCCTTACCCATTCCTCCAATACTACTTGATCATAAGTTCCATCATAAACTTTAGGGATGCGTCGTGCTACCCTATCTGCTAATTTATCCTCTTTAAGAGGCATTTCAGTGGGTACTTAGGAAATTCGCTTCATCAGTTCAACTACTAAGGTCGACCAGTAGTTCGGGTCCCCAATGTTAAAGCTAACTCAGGAGGGATTGGTGGCATTTGGCCAAAATTTGGTGGCACATGATGGTGGGCTTGATAACCAATCCCTGGCCATGATCCGAGATTTCCTTTATATGAACCTCTGCATTGTTGTGCACTGATTTGGACATTCTGTTCATACATTAAACAAAACAATTCAATCACTAGAATACCCAAACATGTAAGATAAGATGCCCAACAAATACATTTAGTATAACTCAAATATTGTTGAAAAGAAAACCAAAGCTTGATTATATCATTTCATAACTGCTTATTTACATACATAGCTACCTGTTTATATACGTGATCAACCAAACATGTCACATCTAATTGACTAGGCAAAGTCTGTTTTGACTCCTACCTCAAGCCCAAATACTAACTAGCTCCAAGACACTAGATCCATCACATGACCAAAAAGAGAAACGGACCACGTCATCACGGTCGAAGAGGATTAGACTAACTGTATACAATATCATATGCTACATAAAATACAACTATCTAATCCGACCATACCATATGTACACATACAGGGCTCAAAATATAACCCACTCAGGTGCAATCCTAAAACAACCTAACGATCCCTAGACGGATCGTAATCTGGGTCAGACTTATCCTCCGGCTCTTCACCTAAGTCGAAGTTGTTGTCCGACACTCTTAACTCCACCTTGTCAGCCTCCTGCTCAACCTACTGCTCCACAATCATCTTGTCAATCTCCTGATCCCACTGTTGCTCCACCACTGCCTCATCAATATCCTGATCCTCCTTTGGATCATCCTCCTCCTTCAGATGACCCCCGAAATCCTCCATGGCCTTGTCCCCAGGACTAACTGCCACAATCTCTACTATATCAGGGAGATCCACCACCACATGTGCCTCCCTAAGACTGTCGGGCACTAGTGGGATGCCCGGAGCAGGCGACGAAGGTGGTCCCTGTGCTGGTGTAGGTGGTACAGCCGGGGGATATGCCTGATCTAACGGAAAGGCATGCTGAAGAGTATCCATAGTGAGCCCCCTCTGCTCAAACTGCTCCCTCAATAATAACTCCGAAGTGATGGTAGCCCAAGCCCCTAGACCTGGAACCTGGGTCCATCCTAGCCTGGGTTCCCCATTATTATGAAATGATGATAACGGAGTCTGAATTCCACCCACGGATCAACTGTCGGTACGGACCATAACAATCTATGTGCACAGACTGTGATGATATGAAACTCAGAAAAAGGGTCTTGTGCATAAGTTGTAATACTAACATGCAATAGTGAAATGTGAGTGGCCATAGCTGTACCAGGCATCATGCTGATTGTGTAGGGATCCATCTAGCAAGGAAAACACAAATGAGCGACATATAGAAGATAAGCAACATGCATTTCTAATATCACAAGTCTCTAATAATATACGATATTCCGTACTAATAACCCTTCTCGCCCTCCTATGTCTAAACTCCATACTCTGTATCCCATCAGGAAAAATGAAAACATGGCTCTAATACCAAATCCGAAACGCCCCAAATGTACATATTTCGTTGATTTCGTTCTCTTAATTAGATTCGCCAATTTGAGGTATTATCCCAACATATCAGGGTGTTACTGTTGTTCAAAAAAGACAAGGCTTTACTTGTAAATAATAAATTTAGCAACGCTAATCAATATTTACTATTGAAAAGCATTCACACAATCACAACCCATCAAATCATATGTAAATCGTTCTAACATCAAGCCACATTTAACTATTCCAAGGTTTACATCAAAATATACTAACTCTTGTAAACTATATAGCTTTAACATCAAAATATTTCATGATACAGTGCTCAAAACATCTCAGCACTAATACACCACTATTCTTTTTTATTTTGACTTTCTTGCCCACTTATCACCTTCAGTCATGTTGTCCGCCTAAGGGTGATTCAGTGAACATTTTACTAAAACAAAACATGAAAACATTCCGAACTGTAAGCCAAAACTCAGCACATGCATCCCTGTATTGTTAAATGATCATTGAAAAACTGATTAGGCTCGCATTGCAATTCATTTAATTTAAAACAGGGAATGAGATGAATATAAAACTGCATTGCTAATTATTATCTGATAGTGAACCCTTGGTAACTATTACGATCTGTGGATAGGCGTACACCTACCAAGTTGATCGGGGGACTTGGCCCAAAGCCGCATGGGTAACTAAAGGGCAATGCCTTGTAATTGATAATTTATGGGGTCACTAATTATGTGATAAAACACTTATTAAACTAATTCATTGACGTACTTGCCAAAAATATTATAATTTTGATAAATACGTGCTAGTTTTGAAATATACAGGCAGTGAACATACTTGGTACTTTTAATGAAATTCACTAAAATGGAATTATGCACAAAAAGGGAAGGAAATGATAGATTTGGGCCTGAATTTGTTCCAAATATCATGATTGGAACATATAATTAGCAAATATTTTTATTTTCATAGATAATAAGTTAGTAAAAGGAAAGTACGAGAGTAACAAGGGTTAAAATAAATGACTAATGACCTAGTCTTCTGATCTCTGATTGAGACTCAAAACCCCAATATTAAACCATTAAGAATTCGTAAATAACTTTCGTTTATAACACAAAATACGATTCTCACCACAAGGCTCCCAAAATAGGGCTAGAACACAAGTATGTCAGTTTTGGTCTAACTTGCGCAATTTTGGTAAAACGGCCATAACTTTTTCCACAGACCTCGGATTACGTCGATTCAAAAGGAATTTAAAAGAAAACACAGTGACCTATCTATTCACAAAAAATTATAATTTTTCAATAAGTTGATAATTACTAGTTTAATCACAAAAATTGCCCTTTTTTCTAAAATTTTCTAGCCTTCACTTCACTATCAAGTCTTTCTCCTTTCTTTTCACACAATTCCCAATCCAAAATCACACCTTAAAGTCATGTAACAAGGCTTTGGTCTTTCCCATCCCCATACAAAGCCATCACACTCAATTTCACTTAAAATTCATGTACATCAAAGATAATTTTTCAATCAAATATACTAATAACATGCTTGCTACTATCAAAGGAAGGTTAAACCCTTGCATAATCAATAAAACCCTAACTTTTGGCCAACTTCCACTTCATCCAAGATCGCCAAGAACATCTTCATAACGTTATTACATATTGACACCACTAAATCAAATACAAGAATCCAAGAAAAACAAACTTCCCACATAAAGCTTGCATGATTATGAATAACCCTAACCCTAACATGCTCCCAACTCAATTCCACCATGATCAACGTTAAAATAACTCTTATTACTTATCAAAACATCATGATCAACAATCAAAAACATCAAAATAAGAATCAAAACTAAGATAAAAATCAAAAACAACAAGATCAAGATTAAAGTTACTCACTTCAAGTTTGATAAAAGTAGAGATGGAGGTGATGTTTAGTGGTTTTGATGATGGAGAATGGTGCCTATTGGAACTAGGATATCAGGGGGGTTAGAGGCAACTAGGGCTGGTCAGAAAACACCAACAGCAACATCAACTTGAGGGAGGGGGACTGGTCGTGTAGAGTGAGAGAGGAGAGAGAGATGTGTGTTGAGTTTGTTGTATTTTTTTGACTTGACTCATGCTTGGCTAAATGTATAACTCAAAAACTAGCTTTCTACTAATAATGGTTAAGCTTAAATCATGGTTATTAGCTAGGGTGATGGATATCCCCCCATGTCGTTGATTTAAAAGAAGTAAATCAACTAGGTAATTTCATTTTGCTCCTTAAAGGATGAATAAATCGTCCAAATTTTGATTAAGTATTGAAATTGCAGGTCACGGGTTTAATTCCAGCAGCTAAACCGGTTTTGTGTGCTTAATTACTTAGGCCTCCTTGAGGTTTAAGTTTAAAATTTTGTATTGGGGTTGAAGTTCAAGAAGTCAGCTTTCCAGAAAATCAAGTTTCATCCCATTTGGACCTCATTTAACCTCTCAAATTGGCCAATAAAACCAAGATATACAAACTGCCAGTTCGACCAGACTATACTTGATTTTGGGTATATGATTTCTTAAGCTTAATGGTGGTCTAAGTCTTATATTTCTACCTTGTTGGAATCCCCAAGATGTCTACTTTCAGGTCCAAGCATTGAATTCCAATCATACCCAAAGGAACTATAGAGATTAAGACATTTTGTCAAACCTGCCAGTTTTGGTCCAAAACTGCACGGTTAAATATTTAAAACCTACTTAAACATGGTTTAACCTTGATTTCTTTGTTGGGGGGGGGGTTGTACACATCCTAAGGTTTTCCTCCATGGCTTGAAATCATAATCATGACCACTTTTGGTCGGGTTTAAAGAAGTTAGAAAACTGGGTAAAATCTACCCCTTGAACCCGGTTTATAGCAGCAGCACCATTTCCCTTCAATCCGTGAGTATGCTTTGTTTTCTAGCTTTAATCTAGATTGACACATGTCCCAAGGCCTCTAGAAACTCAATCATCAAGCAGCAAAAGGAAGATGTCTAGAGAAGAGCAACCAATGGGAAGCAAAGGCAGCAAAACATGTTCTTGAAGCTGATTGGTTAGCTGTAAAGTGCTCACAACAAGTTGTTGCTCCTTTTCTTTTGCTAAGCTAGCTGATTGTATTAAGGCTTAAATGTGTATGACTAAGGTTGTAACTCCATTTGCTTGGTTTTCCTTTGGTTTTTTAATGTAATTAGATTAGGTTAAATGAGCTTGTATCCGGATTAGCCTAAACCATGTAATTAGCCTAATCTAAGACCTTTCCTTCCAAGGGGGGAAACCTCTAGGTGTGTGCTTGCATAGTTGGCGACTTGCTTGCCCTGTATTTAAGCATTGTACATGGCCATAGCATGGATATATCATACTTTGAATCAAAAATCAGATTGAGAGCATTTGTGCTTTCATGCTTAGGCACATTCAAACACTAAACTTGCTTATTCTTAACTAGGCTGGAGAAGGTGGTGTTCAAGTGTAGCCTTAAACTTGATTAAGTGGTGTTTCTGTATCTTAATCATAGTTTAAGGGCCCTAAGCTCACGTTTGGTGGTGTTTTTGTATCCAAACATTGAGTTTAGCTCTATCATTCTACCTTGATTATCCTCCCAGATTGAGTTTACTTTTGCTAGCTTTCAATTTGCAAGCCATGTATATTCTGATTTCTAGGTTAAGTATTCGTTTAATCCTTTGAAGATACTTTAAGTTCTTTTTGCTTTTCTCATTTAGAATCCTTGATTCTAAATCCCATCCCCTTACCTCCCGTTGCTGCTGCCTCACAACCAGCCTCAAATGCCACTTTCTTTGGTTTTTCATTGATTGTATTATCTCTTGGTTTTAAGCTTCCACTCCTAATTTGAGTTTTAGCTTGGACCCTTGGGACATACATCAACTTTGGTATCAAAGCAGGTTTCATCTTGGCCTAGAACCAACCCCCACACGCCTAAAAGTCACCCAAACACATTCCCAAACACAAGCCTCACAACTGGCTGTTTTCAGCCGTGCCAGGCAGAAAAGTAGCACGGCCACCCCGTGCTCCTAAGCACGACCATGCCACCTTTGGTCCATGTTGTTTCACTTGTTTAAGCCACCTACTTCAAGCATGAGTGCTACAAACATGACCTTGGAAGAGAGGTTTGAAGCGTTGATGAAACAAAATGAGTTTCTATCCAGAAAGATTCAAGAGGATGCACAAAGGAATCAAGAAACTCAAGCTCAAAATGAGTACCTCCAAAAACAGCTCGGTGCATATTTGAAGCAAAAACAACAAGCGAATGAAGAACCACTCCAATTTGATTCCGAAAGACAAGAACAAGTGTTTAGCCATACTCTTGATTTATCTAGTGAGGATGAACCATTGAGAATGACTAGCCAAACCCCACGGTTTCAAGCTAAGTCCAACGACTTCAAAGTGGATGTTCCAGAATTTGAAGGCAAGCTTGAACCTGAAGAGTTGTATGATTGGTTACACACAATTGAAAGAGTTTTTGAGTACAAGGACATCCCAGAAGACAAGAAGGCGAAGTTGATTGCTTTAAGGCTTCGTAAGTATGCTTCTCTTTGGTGGACTAATTTGTGTGCCAAAAGAGTAAGAGAAAGGAAGTCCAAAATTAGAACTTGGGAAAATATGAAATCTAAGCTTAAAGCTCGGTTTCTTCCTCCTACCTATGTTCAAGATTGTTACTCACAACTCCACCACTTGAACCAAGCTAACTTGAGTATAAAAGAATACACGTGTGAATTTGAAGAGCTTACGATTGAGTGTGATATTCAAGAACCAAAAGAACAAACAATTGTTAGATACTTGGGAGGTCTTGATCCTAGGTATGCTAATATTGTTGATTTACAAGCTTACACTTCTTTTGATGAGGTATGTGTGCTGGCTCACAAGGTGGACCAGCAAAAGAAGAACAAATAGCTCCCACGACATGAAAATCCAAAGCCCTCACCACATGACCAAACTGTGACCAAGGGGAGTTCCTTTTACACCCCTAGGCCCACGACACCCATTTCCCCTACTCCACAAAAAGCCAAACTCGACAAAAGGACTTACCCCCATAACCCACACAAAAACTCCTTCCTAAAGGTGTTCAAAGATGTTTTAAGTGCCAAGGCTTTGGCCACTTAGCATCAGATTGTACAAACCGAAGATATGTTACTCTAGCCGAATGGAAGGAAATAGAGGAGGTTGAATCAGAGGAGGAAATTGAAGAGCATGATGGAGATGACTTGAGGAGATAGTGGTCTAGGCAGATGAAGAAGAAATGCTCACTTTAAACACCAACCATCCACCAAGAAGCAAGGAGCATCTCGACCTTCTTATCACTTTTCATGAACCACCAAACCTTTCCCCCACTCCACCCACACCTAAAACACTCAAACCAAATTTCTGTCAATTCATTTCAGAACCATTACTAAAAGCTCGTAATTCTGAATTAAGAGCACTTGAGAAAGTGGTTCAAAGCATGTTCAAGGAGTCCCCTATATGCAACACTCAAATCAATAAGGGGAATGAGAAGAAAAGAGTCTCTAAGTTCAACAGAGACTTATTTGAATGGTTGAATCTATTTCAGCCAAACAATCAATCAAGAAGAAGAGGTAATTACCTAAACTGATTTGTGGACAAATCTTTTTTAACAAAGGGAGGATGATGGAGATCCCTCCATGCCCTTGATTTAAAAGAAGCAAATCAACTAGGTAATTTCATTTTGCTGCTTAAAGGATGAATAAATGATACAAATTTTGTTTAAGTATTGAAACTACAGGTCATGGGTTTAATTCCAGCAACTAACTCGTTTTTGTGTGCTTAATTACTTAGGCCTCCTTGAGGTTTAAGTCTAATATTTTGCATTGAGGTTGAAGTTCAAGAAGTCATCTTTCCAGAAAATCAAGTTTAATCCCATTTGGACTTCATTTACCCTCTCAAATTAGACAATAAAACCAAGATATTCAAACTGCCAGTTCGACCAAAATATACCCGATTTTGGGTATATGATTTCTTAAGCTTAATGGTGGTTTAAGTCTTGGATTTTCACCTTTTTGGAATCGCCAAGATGTCTACTTTCAGGTCTAAGCATTGAATTCCAATCATACCCCAAGGAACCACAGAGATCAAGTCATTTTTGTCAAACCTGCCAGTTTTGGTCCAAAACTGCATGGTTAATTGTTTTAGTAGAGTTAACCTACTTAAACATGGTTTAAACTTGATTTCCTTGTTTGGGGGGGGGGGGTTACACATCCTAAGGCTTCCCCCCATGGCCTAAAATCATAATCATGACCACTTTTGGTTGGGTTTAAAGAAGTTAGAAAACTGGGTAAAAACAACCCTTTGAACCCGGTTTACAGTAGCAGCACCATTTCCCTTCAATCTGTGAGTATGCTTGGTTTTATGGCTTTATTCTAGATTAGCACACGTCCTAAGGCATCTAGAAACTGAATTATCAAGCTGCAAAAGGAAGATGTCTAGAGAAGACTAACTAATGGGGAGTAAAGGCAGCAAAACATGTTCTTGAAGCTGATTGGTTAGCTGTAAAGTGCTCACAACAAGTTGCTGCTCCTTTTCTTTTGCTAAGCTATTTGATTGTATTAAGGCTTAAATGTGTATGATTAAGGTTGTAAATTCATTTGCTTTGTTTTCCTTTGCATTTTGAATGTAATTAGATTAGGTTAAATGAGCTTGTATTCTAATTACCCTAAACCATGTAACTAGCCTAATCTAATACCTTTCCTTCCTAGGAAGGAAACCTCTAGGTGTGTGCTTGGTTAGTTGGCTACTTGCTTGCCTTGTTTTTAAGCATTGTAAACGGCTATAGCAGGGATATATCATACTTTGAATCAAAAATCAAATTGAGAGCATTCGTGCTTTCGTGCTTAGGCACATTCAAACACTAAAGTTGCTTATCCTTAACTAGGCCGGTTAAGGTGGTGTTCAAGTGTAGTCTCAAACTTGATTAAGTGGTGTTTTTGTATTTTAATCATAGTTTAAGGGCCCTATGCTAACGTTTGGTGGTGTTTCTGTGTCCAAACATTGAGTTTTGCTCTATCATTCTACCTTGATTATCCTCACAGGTTGAGTTTACTTTGCTAGCTTTCAGTTTGCAAGCCATGTATATTCTGATTTCTAGCTTAAGTATTCGTTTAATCCTTTGAAGATACTTTAAGTTCTTTTTCCTTTCTCATTTAGAATCCTTGATTCTAAATCCCATCCCCTTACCTTCCGTTGCTGCTGCCTCACAACCAGCCTCAAACGTACACTTTCTTTGGTCTTTCATTGATTGTATTCTCTCTTGCTTTTAAGCTTTCACTCCTAATTTTGAATTTTAGCTTGGACCCTTGGGACATACATCATAGGGTAATCATGCAAACTTGTTGGGCTTCAAATGGGGTCGGAAAAAAGTTGGGTTCGGAAATAAAATACCTCCGTAATGGTAACGTTTTTGCGTAACTCAAAATTAAATTTTTGTAATGCTATGGAAAACAAAATAAATTACTTGGATTAAACTAGTTAGGGCCTATTATCAATTCTTCAAAAATTTTTGTTAATCATTAAATAAATAAATAAAACCAGAATTGCCAAGTGAGAGCCCAAATAAAATTTTCCCCACCAGGATGATTAAATGCAATAAATAAATTTGAGAAAATCATTAGCATGAGGTAATTAAATAAACAAACATAATTTAGGGTTGGGCCATTGCATCTAAGTAGGCTAGACAATGGGGAGAGTGGGAATCCATTGAGCGATTATTTCCCTGATGAGACTTTATATGCTATCATGATAGGCTACATTGGTATGCTGATATAGTTAGTTATATAGTAACCAAATCCTTTCCTATAGGTTTGTCTAGAGCCCAATGGGAGAAGATAAGAGCTCAATCTAAATATTATGTTTGGGATTACCTATATTTATGAAAATTTTATGCAAATCATATTATAAGGCTTGTGTAGATGATAGTGAATTTCATTCAATCTTAACCTTCTATCACTCTTCTCAAAGTGGGTGACATTTTGGACCCAAAAGAATGCCACACAAAGTTTCTAAATGTGGAGTTTATTGGCCTACTATTTTTAGGGATGCCTATGCATTTTGCAAAAGATGTGAAGCATGCTAGAAGATAGGAAATTTATCTAGAAGGAATCAAATGCCTCTGCATAATGTCTATGTTTGTGAAATTTTTGATGTATGGGGTGTTGATTTTATAGGACCTTTTCCCCCCTTCCTTTGGTTTTACTTACATTCTTATGCTTGTTGATTATGTATCTAAGTGGATTGAAGTTATGGCTACTGGAACTGATGATGCTAAACTGTTGTGAAGCATGTTAAATCTCTCATTCTGCATAGATATAGAGTTCCTAAAGCAATCATCAGTGATAAGGGAACACATTTTTGTAATACAACCTTAGGTGTCTTGTTAGCCAAGTATCATGTAACTCATAAGGTGTCCACTAGTTATCATCCCCAAACAAATGGCCAAGCTGAAATCTCCAATAAAGACATCAACGGCATATTAGAAAAGGTTGTTAGACCAATAAGAAAGATTGGAGTCTTAGGTTAGATGAAGCGCTCTAGGTCTATAGGACTGCATATAAGACACCTATAGGTATGTCACCTTATAGGTTAGTTTTTGGTAAAGTATGTCATCCCCGTGTAGAACTCGAGCATAAATCATATTTGGCTGCAAAGCAGTGTAATCTAGATTATGACGTAGTAGGGAAGGAGCGTTAAGTTGCAATTATAGGAATTAGACGAGATTCGCCTGGAAGCGTCTGACAATTCAGTGATCTAAAAAGGTAAAGCCAAAGTTTTTTATGATGCCAAGCTTAGTAGGAAAGATTTTCAGGTGGCTGAAAAAGTGTTGTTATTGAATTCAAAATTGAAACTCTTTCCTAGTAAGTTGAATTCTAGATGGCTAGGACCTTTTATGGTAGTAAAGACCTATCCACATGGTGTTGCTGAGATTAAATCCTTTGCTACAAACAAAATTTTCAAGGTAAATGGTCAAAGGCTAAGCACTTTTATTAAGGAGATCAGGTATGCTTAGTGGACAAGATCCGAATAAAGGATCCATGAGCTCAATTGCGTTGAGCCAACGACAATAAACAAATGCGTTGGTTGGGAGGTAACCCAACATTTTCATGGAAGTGTACATTTAATTTTACTTTTATCTTCATTATTTCTATCTTTTTGCATGCATTACGAACAATGCATGAATTAAGGGGGGGTGCATCTTGCATTTAGTTCCTGCAATATTCATTCTTAAAAAAAAAACAAAACAAAAAACAAAAAATTTTTAAAAAAAATGTGATTTTCTTATAAATAATGCATGAATATGAGTTTATGCTAGGCTTTCTTGCTTAAAATTTTTTTCTGAGCTATTTTTTTAGTTTATTCTTCTATGAGTGAGGATTTTTGAGCATGCTAACTGTCATTCAGAGAAGTTTGATTTGATCCTCATATATCTATTTAATGATTAATTGTCGTGATTATCGATCTTATTTGATCATGTTTTATAGCCGCTTCAGAACCAATAAAATAACCTAATCCATTTCCTAGACTATTGAATTAGTAGAATCACTCATTAAAATTGTGCATTTTCTTGTGTTACAAAAAAAGGAGAAAGAAAAAACAAAAGAGAAAAGAAGAAAGTTAGATTACCAACATGGGTAGGAGTAGGCGGTTTGGCACATTTTCCCCTTAAGTTTAGGTCTCAAGTTGAGCCTTATGTATGGAGTAATCCATGATTGGGAGAGTGAAGCCCCTTTTTGGGCCGATCAATGACTCGTACCAAACTAACAGTCAATTAAAAAAAATAAAATAATGATGAGAATAAATTGTTTGCTCCAGCACCTCTATTCGGGTGAGTGTAAGACAGGGAGTGTTTAATTTCTAAGACCCTATATGAGCCTCAAATATGTGTGCAATTGGAGTTTGAAAAAAAAAGAAGAAGAAGAAAAGAAAAATGCAAGGCAAGCTTAGAATCAATTTCAATGAGTTATTCCTTTTAGTTCAATTATCTCCATAGTCATACCGTACTTCAATTTTTTTGTCGTAAACGTTTTAGACCTCTTGATCGGCATATGTGTGCTTAAAAGAGATGAATGATTATTGCTCTTGTTACTTCATTAAACAAATGTTGCGAGGTTGATGAAGAAACTTTTTAATGGTAGTTGGATGTTTAGTAGTTATTCACTTGTTGGAAGGAAAACTAATTAATTTTGAATAAATCTGCTTTTAAAGCAAGCCAATGCCTAGTATAAATATCATATTTATGCATGACTTTATAAGAAAGAAAGATGGTCAGTTTTTAGGTCAAGTCCTAGATTTCTTTGCACGAGGACATCCAAATTCTAAGTGTGGGGAAATTTGTCAAGTCATAATTCATGCATGTTTTTAATAATTAATTTCATTATATTATGTATGTTATTTTGTCTAATTTACCTTATTTTATAAATTTTTTTAGGTTAAGCATTAATAAAGAAAGAGGGGAGGAGAAGACATCGAAGTTCGGGTTTTATTTACTTAAGGATTTTACAAGCGAATTTATCAAGTCGGTCCAAAAAAATAATGAATTATGAAAAATATTATCTTCATAATGATTTATTTGGGTTAGAGTTACAAGGTCACTACTCCTAATTAAAGAGGAATTAGAAGACCCGGAGAAGAAGACATCTTACAAGAAAAGAAAACCCTAGCATTATTATGCTATTAAAAACGCCTTCACGTCCAATCCTCACCAATAAAACACGTAGCCATCACATTCAAGCGTCATCTCCTGGACGCCCAACCCTCAACACATCTCACGGCACCATCCTCACCAAATATCATCATCCTCACCAAATATCCTCACCATCATCAAATATCATCCTAAACTTACCAAATATCATCATCATCATTGATCGTCATTGTCTCTTCTATCTATCATAATCATCATCATCAACTATCATCATCTCACGGCTAGTATTGTGCTAGTGCTATTTTTTCTATTTTTATTTTATTTTTATTTTATTTTTTTTAGTTTAGTTTAGTGTTGAACATCAAGTCTTTGGTTAATTGTTGTAATTTTATTTTTAATATGAGTGAGTAATTTTCTTGTACTTAGTATAGTCTTTTTGAAAGCATGCTAGATTAATTATTTTGAAACAAGTTTTATGTTTTATTGTCTAGTTAATTTTTATTCCATGATTCTATAACGATTAGTATTTATCGTTTATGATATTCATGTTAGATTAATTAGAATGCATGCTAGTTAGTTTAATACGAATTCATATGATAGTTTAAAAGGCTTTAGTATGTAAAAACTACAGTTTTTTAGGCACAAGTATCACCCTAATTGATCAAGGATGGCTCAAACCCATCTCTTTTAATTACATAATCATTATAGATCTTTGTTAGATCAATGTGCTGGTAAATTGGTCACAAGGCATTATATGATGCTTTTCTAATACTTAATGCTCTAGTTTGCTTAAATTCTTGCACTGGTGTTAGAATTATCAAAACTAGTAGGATTTATATTAGGGTTTGATCTAAATAAACTATAATATAAGGAAAAATGGGGAAGATCCGCTAGCGGGTATCTTCTACAGTCTAACTCATGGATAAATCGATTTGTGTGTTGATAATAAGTATTAATTTGCATGGTGGATATAGATTATGCTAAATGTTTTTCGTAAATTTGGTACCTTTAATAAATATTTCTTGCTTTTTCGTTAACTTCTTTAGTTCATAATTTTTAATTCCTAAATTTATAAGTCTTAATATTAATTTCGTTTACCCCCCCCCCCCAAAAGAGTTGTCTTTTAAGAGTGCCTTGATAATTTTAGGTCAGTTATATTTTGATTTTTAGTGTAATTATAATTTTCAAATTTATTTTCTATTTTATTTTGTCATTTATTTACCAGTTTGTTAGAAATTAGGTTAAAAATAGTCTCGTATGTGTTTTTTCATGTTTTATTCCATTTTAGGGTTTATTTAGCATCCTAATACGTTGATACGTAATTTTGGAATTTTTGGAAAGTATTTCATAATTTTTCAGAATTATTTCCCCAATTGAATACGTGCAGGCTTTTTATTGTAAAGAATCTGAAAATTATGTTTTTAATTTTTCATATCGGTCTTTAGGTTTTTATTTAGTCAATAAAATTTTATTTCAACATCTACGTACTCTTGTTATTTATTTTCGTATTTACATTAGTGCAGCTGATTATTTCTCTAAATTCAAGTTTTATTTCACAGTTTAATTTTCTGTGGTTACTTTTCTATTTTAGTTTTTCTGAAATTCATTACGTATAATTTTGGAGATATAAAGTTATAAACTTAAACAATATTAATTTAGATCACTTTCGTGAATTTTAATATTAATTTTCTGCTTGTTATTTTCTATTTTAATTTTAAGTCTAATATTGTGTAAATAATTCTATTTTTATTTTCCAGAATATTTGGGATAACTATTTACTATTTTTATTTCTAGAATTAAATTTATAATATTTAGGGGAAATATTAAGTAATTTTTTCAAAACTTTACTTGTTTAATTTGATTTATTTAAGTAATATAAAGAGAAAGTAAAATAAATTAGAGTAGTAAATTTAATTAGAAATAAATTAGCTTAATATCATAATCTTTCTACATGGGATCGATCCCTACTTTCCTATGCTATAAATCTTATTTATAAATCAAAGTAGTGATTTAATTTGTAACTCTACGACAAG
>JACYFF010003369.1:42249776-42268084 GCA_017589665.1 Selenicereus undatus
ACTTGAGTGAGATGATCTTGATGCTCTTGCTCATTCTTGGAATAAATTAGGATATTGTCAAAGTAAACTACCTCAAACTTGCCAATGTACGACCTAAACACTTGATTCATTAATATCATGAATGCACTAGGTGCATTTGAAAGACCAATGGGCATAACAAAGCCCTCCGTTAGTCTTAAAGGTCGTCTTCCATTCGTCACCTTCTCTAATCCGAATCTAGTAGTAAACACTTCAAGGATCTATCTTTGAAAACACTTGAGAGTCATGACCTTGTGGTTTGACCAGTCCGAAGCAATGTGCCGAAGACCTTGGCACTTAAAGCATCTTTTATTGCTCATGGGAACAAGATTGGGCTTGATTTGAGGGGTTCAACTCTTTTGTGGATTTTGGGCTCTTTGTGTAGAGGAATGGGGTGGATTTGAGGGCTTAGAAATGGGATTAGAACTCCCCTTATTAAAGGGTTGGTTTCAGGTAAAGGGTTTCGGGTTTTGAGGTTTGGGAGACTTCTTGATTTCTTTTATTGATAAACCCATTAAGCAAGCACACAAATTTCATCAAAAGTGGTATAAGCTTGCAAATCAACTACATTAGCATACCTAGGATCAAGCCCTCCTAAGTACTTAACTATGGTGTGCTCTTTAGATTCTTGAAGATCACACTTAATAACAAGCTTTTCAAACTTACAAGTGTACTCCTCTACGTGCAGGTTACCTTATGTCAAGTTATGGAGTTGAGAATAACTATCTTGAATGTAAGTTGGGGGTAGGAATCGAGCCTTAAGCTTAGCCTTCATCTTCTCCGACATTCTAATCTTTGTCTTCCTTTCTCTAACTCGTTTGACACATGGGTTTGTCCACCAAAGACAAGCATATTTTCTGAGCCTTAAAGCCACTAGTTTCACCTTCTTGTCTTCTGGAACTTCTTTATACTCAAAAACACGCTCAACCAAGTGTAACCAATCCAAGAATTCCTCAGGATCAAGCTTGGCTTCAAACTCAGGTATCTCAACTCTAAAGTCGTTAGAGTTTGCTTGAAACCATGTTTCTAGTCTAGCCATTGTCATAGGTTCATCCTCACTAAATGAATCCATATTATGACCAAACACTTGTTCATGTCTTCTTAGATCAGATTGCGATGGTTCTTCATTCATTTTTTGCTTTTGCTTCAAAATAGCACTAAGCTGCTTTCTCAAGTAATCATTCTGAGCTTGGAGTTCTTGATCATGTTGAGCTCCCACTGGGTTGAGAGTGATTCATAATTCTTCATAACTGCCTCAAATTTCTCATCCAAACTGGTGGTAGTACTCATCTTGTAACCGGTTTGTGTATAGAACAGAAATGAGAGTTCTGTTTGGATTTGATGTGGAAATGAATCTGGAAAGATAGAGGTGAATACCAGGCCTAGGAGAAACTTAGCTCTAATACCAAATATGATGTAACTATGAGGGGATTCAACGAACACACAAACTTGATTTCAACTGCTAAGGAAAGCAAGTTGAATTTAAGTGTGAGTCTAAGTGAAATCCGAGAGTAAGTGAGGGATAAATGAAATCTAAACTCTTACTTAGATACAGATATCACCACTAAGCTTGCGTTTAGGGCTCTGAAGCTTAATTAGGATGCAGATATCATGACCTAATAAGGGCTTAAGACTTACTTGATGGCCACTCTAATCGGCCTAGTTAGAGATAAGCAAGTGAAGTGTTTACGGGAAACAAGAGCATTGCTCTCAAATTTGATTCAATGTAATAATCAAGCTAAGTTACAAAATGAGCTTTTCAAAAGACCTTATACTCATAGCCTATGGCAGCTAGAAGGTTTAGGAGTTTTAATTCCTTCTTAGGGAGGAAAACTCTTAAACATGCTTAGGTTGCGCTTAGAGCTAAACTAATTACAAAGCTTGATTAACTTGAGCTAATTACATTCTGTAAATTTAGGAAAGCAAAAGAAATGACTAAGCTTAACCATAACACACTTAATTAGCCTTAATACATCAGCATACTAGAGAAAAAGTGGAGAAAAGCAGCCGTAAAGCAAAACTCCTTTTCGGGTGGCCAATGAAAACGCAAGGTGTGAAATCTTCCTTTTCTTTCCCACAGATCAACTCTTTTCAAGGCTCAATTGCAGCACAGGATGATATTCCTTGCAGCCGTGTCCCATAATTGAAGCAAACAAACACTGAAGCAGCTGCACAAACCCTCCTTTGAAGGAAAACACACGTAGCTATCAATCGGGTTCAAGAAGCCGTTTTCTAACCGATTTTGTGCCCCTTTTCAGCCCATCAAAACAAGGCATGATTTTGATTTCAGGCCATGGGGGGAAACTTCATGATGTGCAAGAACAACCAAAATAAAGAAATCAAGGTCATGACTTATTGAAGTAGGAGACTGCCACTTAAGCATTTTACCGTGCAGTTTTGGACCCAAACCGGCAGGGTTGACAAAATGGCTTGATTCCTTTACTTTGACTGAGTATGATAGACTTTAATTGCTTGGACCTAAAAGGTAACACCCAGGGGAACCTAAAAATGCAAGAATATTGGATTTAAGCCATAATGCAGCTTAAGAAATCATATGAAGAAAACTGGGTACATTCTAGTCATGTAACCCGGGACCACCTTCTTGATTCCTTAGCAAAATATGAGTCATGGCTTGGACCTTGGAGCTTGAAATGGATCTTGCTAGACTTATTGGACCTTCTTCATTTTCTTTGCTTGAGGGGATTCCATCATCCACCTCTTGTTGAAAAGATTTAATCCTCAAATCGGCAAGGTAATCATCGACATGGTAAGGACTTAAATCAACCACATTGAATGTAGCTGAAACTCCATAGTCACCTGGAAAATCTACCTTATAAGCATTATCCTTTATCTTTTAAAGTGCCTCAAATGGACCTTCAGACCTTGGCATGAACTTCTTCTACCTCTTGGATGGGAATCTTTCTTTCCGTAGGTGTATCCATACGAGGTCTCGAAGTTGAAAAACCATCTTTCTCCTATGTTTGTTAGCTTGAGCTTGCTAGGGTGCATTAGTCTTCTCAATTATGCCTGTACCAAACTCATGTAGCTTTTGAATCTCTTCTACTCTTGTTGTTGCATCCACACTTGGTTTTTAGTCTAAGGGTCGTGGTGTGAGATGAAGGGGCTTAGCGAATTAATTCTATAGACCACCTTGAAAGGAGAGAGACCAGTAGCCCTTCTAGGAGCTTTGTTATAAGCAAACTTAGCATGTGGTAAGACTAAATCCCAAGCTTTGGTGTGAGGTTTAATCAAAGTCCTTAGGAGAGTGACTAGGGTTCGATTAGTCACCTCGATTTGCCCATCAATTTGGGGTGACAAGTGGTACTATACATTAGTTTAGTACCCAACTTCTTCCATAAAGTAACCCAAAAATGACTTAAGAACTTCGTATCCCTATTAGAAACAATGGACTTGGGGATACCATGTAACCTGGTTACCTCTTTGAAATACAACTCAGCAATGTGCGTAGCACTATTGTTCTTATTGCATAGTATAAAGTGTTCCACCTTTGGAAAACTATCCACCACAAATATGGAATCCTTGTTCCTTTGGGTTTTAGGTTAGCCTAAAATGAAACCCATGCTTACGTCCACCCAAGGTAAAGTAGGAACTTGAAGGGGTGTGTATAAGCTGTGGGATAAAGTGTGACTCATGGCAGCTTAGCACGTACGACATCTTCTTATGACATCTTAAACATCCTTCTCCATTCCTAGCTAGTAGTATTGTTCCCTTACTACGATTAAGGTCTTTGATTCTCCAAAATGACCAGCGAAGGATCCACCATGCACTTCTCTAATTAGGAGTTTAGTTACACACAACTGCATACCTTTAAACAAGAATCCTTCTTGGACCAAAAAATCACCTTTGGAGTGCCTTGAACAAACAGGAAACAACTCCCCTAAGTCTTCATTATCAGCATATGGACACTTTTGACGCTCAAACCCAAGCATAGAAGCATCTAATAGTAACAAAAGTAAGTGCCTTTGGGATAGAGCATCGACTCCTTGGTTGAGCTTTCCAGATTTATGCCTGATTGTGAAACGAAATGATTGGAGATACTCAACCCATTTGGCATGGTGTGAGTTTAACTTGTGTTGGCCTTAAATATACTTCAAAGCCTCATTCACAAAATGTAGAATAAACGCACTTGCAATCAGATAATGACTCCAATGCTCAAAGCACCTCACGATAGCATAAAACTCTTTATCATAAGCAGAATACTTTCTTCTTGAATCACACAGTTTCTCACTAAACAAGGCTAAAGGACTTTCTTCTTGAGAAAGAACACCACCTATACCAACTCTAGAGGCATCACATTCAACTTCAAATAATTTCTCAAAGCACGACAAAGCACGAATAGGTGCTTGAGTAAGTCCTCCCTTCACTTCCTCAAAGGCAATTTGGGCTTTAAGGGTCCATTAGAACGATGTACCCTTAATCACCTCAGTCATGGGAGCCATTATAGTCTGAAGTTTCAAATAAACCTCCTATAAAAGGAAGCTAATTGATGAAAACTTTGAACATCATGTATATTGTGAGGAATAGGCCAAGACCAAATGGCCCCAATCCTGCTCTGATATGCCTTTATGCCATCTCCAGTAACAATGCAAACTAAGAATGTTACCTCGTGAGTGAAAAAGGCATATTTCTTAAGGTTACCAAACAATTCCTCACGTTCCAAAACCAGCATGACTTGAGTGAGATGATCTTGATGCTCTTGCTCATTCTTGGAATAAATCCAGATATTATCAAAGTAAACTACCACAAACTTGATAATATACGACCTAAACACCTGAGTCATTAATCTCATGAATGTACTAGGTGCATTTAAAAGACCAATGGGCATAACCAACCATTCGTAAAGCCCTCCATTGGTCTTAAAGGCTGTCTTCTATTTGTCACCTTCTCTAATTCGAATCTGGTAGTAACCACTTAGAAGATCGATCTTTGAAAACACTTAAGAGTCATGTAACTCATCTAGCATACCTCAAGTCCAGGTATGGGGTGCCTGTACTTGATTATGATCTTGTTAATGGCCCTGCTATTCACACACATACGCATTCCTCCATCTTTCTTGGGAACTAATAGAGCAGGTACAACACACAGACTCAATGACTCACGGATCAAGCCCTTTGACATTAGTTCCTGAACTTGCTTTTGAATCTCCGTGGTTTCGTTGGGATTCATTCTACAAGCTGGCTTATTTGGGACGACAAAATGAGGAATGAGGTTAATATGGTGTTGGATATCCCTTTTGGGATGCAAACCTGTGGGTATCTCCTCAGGAAACAAATGACAAAATTGTTGTATGAGTTCCTTGGCTACGAGGTGAGAGGGTAAAGGTGATTATGGTTTATCTTGGATATTCAACATCTACTCTATAAAAGCCTTGAATTCATGATGGAAGGCCGTTAACAATGGCTTACTGAAATTAAGAAGCTAATCAGATTAACTTGGCTTCGTTTGGGGCGTATCTTGGTGGAGCTTAGATGGGGATAAAGGGGCTAAGGTAATCTCCTTGCCATCCTTAGTAAAGGTGTATGTATTCAAGGAACCATTATGCATTACCCTACGGTCATATGACCGTGGTCTTCCTAAAAGGATATGACTTGCATCCATGGGAATAACATCACACTAAATTTCATCTTGATAGCTCTTTCCAATGGAGAAAGAAACAAGGTATAGAGAGTTCACTTGAATGCCCTCACTTTGATTCAGCCACTTAATGCTGTAAGGGTGTGAATGAGTCATGGTTTGCAATCCTGGTTTCTTAATCATGCTAAGAGAGACTACAATGGCATAGCTCCCTCCGTCAATGATAACAGAACACACTTTCCCTTGGACCGTGCAACGGTAGTGAAAGATGTTCTCCCTTTGCTCGTCTTTTGCTCCTTTCTAGCCACTCAAAACTCTTATCAAAACCAACATTTCACCTTCATTAGCCTCCTCTACTACTTCTTCCTAAGTTTCATCAAGGTCATCCTTAAAATCTTCCTCCTTTTCCTACTCTTCAAACACCTCCTTTATGGCCGCTCATTTGGCTAAGGTAATGAGCTTGCAATTTGAGCAGTTCGAAGCAATGTGCCTGAGATCTTGACACTTAAAGCATCTTCTATTGCTCATGGGAACAGGATTGGTGATTTGAGGGGTTTGTCTCTTCTGTGGAGTTTGCGTTCTCTGTACAAAGGAAGGGAATGGATTTGGGGGCTTAGAAATAGGATTAGAACTTTCCTTGTTAAAGGGTTGGTTCCGGGTAAAGGGTTTGGGGTTTTGAGGTTTAGGGGACTGTCTTGATTTCTTTTGTGGCTCAACCTTTTCAGTAAGCACACAAACTTCACCAAAAGTGGTATGAGCTTGCAAATCAACTGCACTAGCATGCATAGGATCAAGACCTCCGAGGTACCTAACTATAGTTTGCTCTTCGGGATCTTGAATATCACACTTAATAACAAGCTTTTCAAACTCACAAGTGTACTCCTCTACATTTAGGTTTCCTTGTGTCAAGTTATGTAGTTGAGAATAACAATCTTGAACGTAAGTTGGGGATAGAAATCGAGCCTTAAGTTTGGCCTTCATTTTTTCCCACATTCTGATCTTTGTCTTCCTTTCTCTAACTCGTTTGGCACATAGGTTTCTCCACCAAATAGATGCATATTTTTGAGCCTTAACGCCACTAATTTCACCTTCTTGTCTTCTGGAACTTCTTTGTACTCAAATACATGCAGCCAATCCAAGAATTCCTCAGGATCAAGCTTGCCTTCAAACTCAGGTACCTCAACTCTAAAGTCATTAGAGTTTGATTGAAACCATAGTTGTAGCCTGCAATTCTTAAGGGTTCATCCTCACTAGATGAATCCACATCGTGACTAAACACACATTCTTGTCTTCTAAGATCAGATTGGGATGGCTCTTCATTCATTTTCGGCTTTTGCTTCAAACGACACCGAGCTGCTTTCTTAAGTAATCATTCTGAGCTTGGACTTCTTGATCGCGTTGAGCTCCTTATTGATTTTCCTCATTATCAACTCATTTTGGGATTGGAGGAATTGATAATTCTTCATAATTGCCTCAAATTTCTCATCCAAATTGGTGCTAGTACTCACCTTGTAATCGGTTTGTGTTTAGAATAGAAATGAGAGTTGTGTTGTGATTTGACGTAGAAATGAATCTGCAAAGGTGGAGGGGAATACTAGGCCAAGGAGAAACTTAGCTCTAATACCAAGCATGATGTAACTGTGAGGGGATTCAACGAACACCCAAACTTGATTTCAAACGCTAAGGAAAGCAAGCTTCATTCAAGCGTTAGTCTAAGTGAAATCCGAGAGTAAGTGAAGGATAAACGAAATCTAAACTCTTAGTCAAATATAGATATCACCACTACGATTGAGTTTAGGGGCCTTAATTTTGATAAGGATACATATATCACCACCTAATCAAGGCTTAAGACATACTTGATCATCACACTAACCGGCCTGGTTGGAGATGAGCAAGTGAAGTGTTTGAGGGAAACAAGAGCAATTCTCCCAAATCCGATTCAATGTAATAATCAAGCTAAGTTACAAAATGAGCCTTTCAAAAGGCCTTATACTCATGGCCTGAGGAAGCTAGAAGGTTCCGGAGGTTTCCTTCCTAGGGAGGAAAACTCTTAAACATGCTTAGGTTGCACTTGTAGCTAAACTATTTACAAAGCTTGATTAACTTGAGTTAATTACATAATGTTAACTAAGGAAAGCAAAATTAATGACTAAGATTAACAATAATACACTTAATTAGCCTCAATACATTAGCATACTGGACAAAAAGTGGAGAAAAGTAGTCGTAAAGAAAAACTCCTTTTCGGTTGGCCAATCAGAACAGAAGGTGTGAAATCTTCCTCTTCTTTCCCATTGGTTAGCTCTTTTCAAGGCTTAATTGCAACAAATGATGATGTTCCTTGCAACCCTATCTCACTAATGAAGTAAACAAACACTGAAGCAGGTAAGCAAGCCCTCTGTGGAAGGAAAACACATGTAGCTATCAACTAGGTTCAGGAGGCCGTTTTCTACCCAGTGTTGTGCCCTTTTTTAAACCCATCAAAACAAGGCATGACTTTGATTTTAGGCCATGGGGGCAAACATTAGGATTCGTACAAAACCCCCAATTAAAGAAATCAAGGTTATGACTTGTTTAAGTAGGAGAATTCCACTTAAACATTTCACCGTCTAGTTTTGAAGCCAAACTAGCAGGGTTGACAAAATGGCTCGATTCCTTCACTTCGACTGAGCATGATTGAATTTAATTCCTTGGACCTAAAAGGTAACATTCAGGTGAACCCAAAACTCAAAAATATTGGACTTAAGCCACAATGTAGCTTAAGAAATCATATGATGAAAATCGGGTACATTCTGGTCATGTAACCCAGGACCTACTCTTGTACTCCTTAGCAAAATGTGAGTCATGGCTTGGACCTTTGAGATTGGATTACACCTTGCTAGACTTGTTGGAACTTCTTCAATGTCTTAGCTTGAGGGGATCCCATCATCTTCCCCTCGTTGAAAAGATTTGATCCTCAAATTGGCAAGGTAATCATCGGCATGGTAAGGAGTTAAATCAGCCACATTGAATGTAGTTGAAACTCAATAGTCACCTGGTAAATCAACCTTATAAGCATTACCATTTGTTGTTTCAAGTACCTTAAATGGACCTTCATCCCTTGGCATTAAATTGTTCTTCCTCTTGGATGGGAATCTTTCTTTACGTAGGCCTATCCATATGAGGTCTCCAGGTTAAAAAACCATCTTTCTTCTTTGCTTGTTGGCTTGAGCTTAGAAGGATGCATTTTTCTTCTCAATTCTGCCTTTAACCGACTCATGGAGCTTTTGAATCTCTTCTACTCTTGTTGCTGCATCTGCAGTTGGTTTCTGGTCTAAGGGTCGTGGTATGAGATCAAAGGGGCTTAGGGGATCAATTCTATAGACCACCTTGAAAGAAGAGAGAGCAGTAGCCTTGTCAAGAGCTTTGTTATAAGCAAACTCAGCATGTGGTAAGAGTAAATCTCAAGCTTTGGCATGAGGTTTAATTAAAGCCCTTAGAAGAGTGCCTAGGGTTTGATTAGTCATCTCTTTTTACCTATTAGTTTGAGGGTGATAAGTGGTACTATACATTAGTCTGGTACCTAACTTCTTCCATAAAGTAACCCAGAAACGACTTAAGAACTTCATATCCTTATCAGAAACAATGGACTTAGGGATACCATGTAACCTGGTTACATCTTGGAAATACAACTCAGTAATGTGCGCAACATCGTTTGTTTCGTTGCACGGTATAAAGTGTGCCATCTTTGAAAACCTATCCATACCAAAATGAAATCCCTTCTTGCATCCACCCAAGGTAAAGTAGGAACTTGAAGGGGTGTGTGTAAGCCATGGGGTAAGGTGTGACTCTTAGCAGCTTGGCACACACCACATCTTCTTAGGACATCTTGAACATCCTTCATCGTTCTTGGGCAGTAGTATTGTTCCCTTAACATGATTAAGCAGTTTGATACTAAAACATAACTAGCTAAGCATCCACCATGCACTTCTCTAACTAGGAGTTCATGAGTGCTACACTCAGGTACACACAACTGCGTACCTTTAAATAAGAATCCTTCTTGGACCAAAAAATTAACCTTGGGGTGCTTTGAACGAATAGCAAATAAGTCTCAAGGGTCTTCAAAGCTCATTGGTTGAGCTTTCTAGATTTGTGTATGATTGTGAAATGAAACGAATGGAGATACTCAACCCATTTGGCATGGCATGAGTTTAACTTCGCTGGACTTGAATATACTTTAAAGCCTCGTGATCAGAATGCAGAATAAACTCACTTGAAATTAGATAATCATTCCAACGCTCTAAGCTCCTCAAGATAGCATAAAACGCTTTATCATAAGTGGAATACATTCTTTTTGAATCACACAGTTTCTCACTAAAGCAAGGCAAAGGTGTTTCTTCTTGAGTAAGTACACCACCTAAACCAACGCTAGATGCCTTACATTCAAATTCAAAGACTTTCTTAACGCATGGCAAAGTAAGAACAGGTGTTGGAGTAAGTCTTCTCTTCACTTCCTCGAAGGCAATTCGGGCATTAGGGGTCCATTAGAATGATGTACCCTTAATTATCTCAGTCATAGGAGCCATTATAGTGCTGAAGTTTCGAATAAACCTCCCATAAAAGGAAGCTAATCCATGAAAACTTCAAACATCTTGCATATTGTAGTGAGTAAGCCAAGACCAAATGGCCTCAATCTTGCTCTCATATGCCTTTACGCCATCACTAGTAACATTGTAACCTAAGAATGTTCCCTCATGAGTGAAAAAGGCACATTTCTTAAGGTTACCAAACAACTTCTCATGTTCTAGAACAAGCGTGACTTGAGTGAGATGATGTTACTGCTCTTGCTCATTCTTGGAATAAATCATAGAAGTAAAGTACCACGAACTTGCCAATGCACAACCGAAGCACTTGATTTATTAATCTTATCAATGTACTAGGTTCATTTGAATGACCAAAGGGCATAGCCATCTATTCATAAGGTCATCCTTTAGTCTTAAAGGTTGTCTTCCGTTTGTCACCTTCTCTAATATGAATCTAGTAGTAACCACTTCGAAGATCAATCTTTGAAAACACTTGAGATCCATGTAATTCATCTAGCATATCTTCAAGTGTAGTTATAGGGTACTAGCACTTGATTGTGATCTTGTTAATGGTCCTCCTATCCACACACATACGCATCCCTGCATCTTTCTTGGGAACTAACAAAGCAAGTATAGGACACGGACTTAATGACTCACAGATCAAGCCCTTTGACATTATTTCCTCAACTTGCCTTTGAATCTCCATGGTTTCCTTGGGATTCATTCCGTAAGCTAGCTTATTTGGGGTAAACCCATGGGTATCTCGTCAGGAAACAAATGACAGAAATGCTATACGAATGCTTTGGCTGCAAGGTGAGAGGGTAAAGGGGATTTTGGTTCGTCTTGGATATTCAATATGCACTCTTTAAAGGCCTTGAATTCATGATGGGAGGAATTTTACATTGGCTCACTAAAAGTAAGAAGAAATTCAAAATATTTTAGCTTTGTTTGGGGCTTATCTTGGTGCAGCTTAGATATAGATAAAGGGGCTAGGGTAATCTTCTTGCCATCCTTGCTAATGGAGTATGTATTCAAGAAAACATTATGCGTTACCCTATGGTCATACAACTATGGTCTTCCCAAAAGGATATAACATGTATCCATGGGAATAACATCACACTAAAGTTCATCTTGATAGTTCTTTCCAATGGAGAAAGAAACAAGGCACCAAGAGTTCACTTGAATCCCTTCTTTGATTCAGCCACTGAATGTTGTAGGGTTGTGGATGAGTCATAGTTTGTAATCCTAGTTTCTCAACCATGGTAAGAGAAACTACATTAGCACATCTCCCTCAATCAATGATAACAGAATGCACTTTCCCTTGGACCATAAAACAGGAGTGGAAGATGTTCTCCCTTTGCTCGTCTTCAGCCCCTTTATGGCCACTCAAAACTCTTCTCAAAAATAGCATTTCACCTTCATTAGCCTCCTCCACTACTTCTTCTTGAATTTCCTCAAGGTCATCCATAAAATCTTCCTCCTTTTCTTGCCCTTCAACACCTCTTTTACGTGTGCCCATTTGGCTAAGGTAATGACCTTGCGGTTTGAATAGTTCGAAGCAATGTGCTCAAGACCTTGGCACTTAAAGCATCGTTTATTGCTATGGGAATAGGATTGGGTTTGATTTGAGAGGTTTGGCTGTTTTGTGCAGTTTGGGTTTGTTGTGCAAAGCAAGGGGATGGATTTAGGGCCTTAGAAATGGGATTAGAACTCCCCTTGTTAAAGGGTTGGTTCCGGGTAAAGGGTTTGGGGTTTTGAGGTTTAGGGGACTATCTTGATTTCTTTTGTTGCTCAACCTTGTGAGCAAGCAAACAAACTTCATCCAAAGTGGTATAAGCTTACAAATCAACTACATTAGCATACCTAGGATCAAGACCTCCTAAGTACCTAACTATGGTTTGCTCTTCGGGTTCTTGAAGATCACACTTAATAATAAGCTTTTCAAACTCAGTATGTACTCCTCTGCATTCATGTTACCTTGTGCCAAGTTATGGAGTTGAGAATAACAATCTTGAACATAAGTTGGGGGCAAAAATAGAGCCTTAAGCTTAGCCTTAATCTTCTCGCACGTTCTGATCGTTGTCTTCCTTTCTCTAACTTGTTTGGCACAAAGGTTGGTCGACGAAAGAGAGGCGTATTTTCTGAGCCTTAAAGCCACTAGCTTCACCCTCTTGTCTTCTAGAACTTCTTTATACTAAAAAAACATGCTCAATTGTGTGTAACCAATCTAAGAATTCCTCAGGATCAAGCCTGGCTTCAAACTCAGGTATCTCAACTCCAAAGTCATCAGAGTTTGCTTAAAACCGTGGTTCTGGTCTAGCCATTCTCAAGGGTTCATCCTCACTAGATGAATCCACATTATTACAAAACACTTGTTCTTGTCTTCTAAGAACAAATTGCGATGGTTCTTCATTCATTTTTTTCTTTTGCTTCAAAACGACGCCAAGATGCTTTCTTAAGTAATCATTATGAGCTTGGTGTTCTTCATCACGTTGAGCTCCCTCATTGATTTTCCTCATTAGCAACTCATTTTGGGTTGAGAGTGATTAGTAATTCTTCATAACTACCTCAAATTTCTCATCCAAACTAGTGCTAGTACTCTTCTTGTAATCGGTTTGTGTTTAGAATAGAAATGAGAGTTGTGTTTGGATTTAATGTGGAAATGAATCTGGAAAGGGGGAGGGGAATACCAGGCTAACGAGAAACTTAGCTCTGATACCAAACATGATGTAACTATGAGGGGATTCAATGAACACTCAAACCTAATTTCAAATGCTAAGGAAAGCAAGCTCCATTCAAGCATGAGTCTAAGTGGAATTCGGGAGTAGGTGAGGGATAAACGAAATCCAAACTCTTACTTTGATATAGGTATCACCACTAAGCTTGAGTTTAGAGCCTTTAAGCTTGGTAAGGATACATATCTCACCACCTTATCAAGCCTTAAGACTTACATGATCACCACTCTAACTGGCCTAGTTAGAGATAAGCAAGTGAAGTGTTTGAGGGAAACAAGAGCAATGCTGTCAAATCTTATTCAATGCAATAATCAAGCTAAGTTACAAAATTCTTTTCCATGGGTCAGCTCTTTTCAACTCTCAATTACAGCAAATGATGATGCTCCTTTTAGCCTTTTCTCATGATTGAAGCAAAAAAACACCCAAGCAGCTGAGTAAACCCTCTTTGGATGGAAAACACACCTAGCTATCAACCGGGTTTAAGAGGTTGTTGTCTGCCCAGTTTTGTGCCCTCTTTTCAACCCATAAAAATTAGACATGATTCTGATTTCAGGCCATGGGGGAAACTTTTGAATGCATACAAACCCGCCATTTAAAGAAATTAAGGTTATGACTTGTTTAAATAGGAGAATTCCACTTAAATATTTTACCGTGCTGTTCCGAACCCAAACCAGGAGAGCTGACACAATGGCTTGATTTCTCACTTCCACAGAGCATAAATTACTTTAATTGCTTGGACCTAAAAGGTAACATCTAGGGGAACCCCAAAACGTAAAAATATTGGACATAAGCCACAATGTAGCTTAAGAAATCGTATGAACAAACCAGGTAAATTCTGGTCGTGTAACCCGGGACTCCACCTTAACTCCTTAGCAAAATGTGGGTTATGGCTTGGAATTTGGAGCTTGAATTGGACCTTGCTAGACTTGTGGGACCTTCTGTGATGTCTTAGCTTGAGGGGACTCTATCACCCTCCCCTTGTTGAAAAGATTCGATCCTCAAATCGGCAAGGTAATCATCGGTATGGTAATGGCTTAAATCAACCACATTAAATGCTGCTGAAACTCCATAGTCACCTTGAAAAGCAACCTTATAAGCATTATCATTTATCTTTTCAAATAACTCAAATGGACCTTTATCCCTTGGCATTAAATTGTTCTTCCTCTTCGATGGGAATCTTTCTTTCCGTAGGTATATCCATACGAGGTCTCCAGGTTGAAAAACCATCTTTCTCCTATGCTTGTTTTCTTGAGTTTGGTAGGAAGTATTAGTCTTCTCAATTCTGCCTTTAACCAACTCATGGAGCTTTTGAATCTCTTCTACTGTTGCTACTACATCCGTGCTTGGTTTCTGGTCTAGGGGTTGTGGCGTGAGATCAAGGGGGCTTAGGGGATCAATTCCGTAGACCAACCTACAGGAGAGAGACCGGTAGCCTTGCTAGGAGCTTTTTTATAAGCGAACTCAGCATGTGGTTTAATTAAAGCCCTTGGGAGAATGCCTAGGGTTCGATTAGTTACCTCGGTTTGCCCATTAGTTTGGGGGTTACAAGTGGTACTATACATGAGTTTAGTACCCAACTTATTCCATAAAATAACCCAAAAATGACTTAAGAACTTCGTATCCTTATCAGCAACAATGGACTTGGGGATACCATGTAACCTGGTTACATCGGTCTTAGGGATACCATGTAACATGGTTACATCTTTGAAATATAACTCAGTAATGTGCGTACCATCGTTTGTCTCGTTGCATGGTATAAAGTGTGCCATCTTTGAATACCTATCCACTACCACAAATATGGAATCCTTGTTCCTTTGGGCTTTAGGTAAACCCAAAATGAAATCCATGCTTTCATCCACCCTTGGTAAAGTAGGAACTGGAAGGGGTGTGTATAAGCCGTGGGGTAAGGTGTGACTCTTGGCAGCTAGGCACGTACTACATCCTCTTAGGACATCTTGAACATCCTTCTCCATTTTTGGTGATACGTGGGGATCCCCGATCCCTGAGCCTAAACTTCTATTTTCTATATTAAGCCCATGACAAGTAAAACGCAATCCACCTTAGGATGGTTAATCCTCACAAAATGAGCCCTTTAATCGCAACTCTAAATGACTTAGAGAGGGTTGAATCTTTTCACCCAACACGAAAACTCCAATAGAGGGTCCCCACGTATTACCAAAAGTGAATCTTTTGCTTAAATAAAAAGCAAAACCACAACCCTTAAAAGAACAAGGGAGGGTTGACAATAAAGAGAACTAGAGAAAAACCACAACCCTTAGAAGATGGACAAGGGAAGGTTAACCATAAAATTCATAATGCAAATGCAAATGAGGTGCAAATGCAAAATGAGAGAACGAAACGAAAGAGCTCAAAAGGAACTGATATGACTTGATCTAAAGGCGAAGCCACCAATCAAGCCTAAGAACCCACCAATAATTACAGTAAAGGCTAAGCCGCCCTCTAATTGTGTAAAGGATTCACTCTAGCTTACCACCAAGACCACTTGGATAAAGAGAGAGATTTTTAAGACACAAACAAAGCACTTAGCTTCGTTCCATTGCAAATGCTTCAACTTTCGCTAGAATTCTCAATTGTGTCTTTTACAAAAGAAGGGGGAAGGGAAGGGTATTTATAGCCTTGAGGAGGCTAGTTCCCTTCTCCTAAGGGCGATGTGGGCCAAATTTAAGGTGCTTATAAGCTTTAAACATTAAACTCTTACACAGATGGCAAACTAGGATGTAATTTGGGCTAACAAAGATTAAGAAACATAATCCTAGTTCTTAAACATGATATTCAGCCGTGGAACAAAAGGAATCATTAGGTTTGAGCTGCTTAAGATTAATAATCTTCAATCAAATCATCATTTAGCAAGCTTAATCTCAAGATAGAAAGATCAAGCAAGCAAATAGGTGACCGTGGAGCATGTTTCAGTTGCTTATGTGCTAGCTTGGTTGTTTGCTTCCCCAAACCTTGAGTTGTTCACATAGCCTTGCTCTTGGACATTCCATGTCTCTCTCATCAGAGGTTGGATATGATTTTAGAGCAGCACAAAAGGACGAGAAGTCATAGACACCAAACAGGCAGATTAGAGCCTAATTGATCCAATTAGTCACCAATCTTGAGCAAAGAGGTTCTTCACCTCAAACTGCTATTAGACCTGATTTTTTTGCATAGGATGAAACCTATGATTTCAAAATACACCCCAAAGAAGTAAACCATCTTTAAATTAGGTTTTGGTAGGAGAACCATCTTAGTTTCCAAAACTGGGCAAAATGAAACCAATCCTACATAGGTTAACTTGTGCTAGCTGAATCATCTTTATGAACTTGATCTACCTCGATTTCTTTGCATGGTAAGGTACCCTAGGATGTTAACTAACATCCCAAGAAAAAATAATATCCCTAAATTGGGTCTTGGTGTGAGAACCAAGCTCATTTCCAAAATTGGTCAGAATAGAGCCCTAACTGCAATAGTAACAAGATGTGGCTAAACCACTATGAAGAACTTGTCATGATTTTGATTTCTCTTCATGGATTGATACCTTAGGATCTTGGATACCATCTTGAGCAAAAATATTGGCTCTAAAGAATGTTTTAGTAGGTGAACCAACCTAATCTCCAAAATCGGGCAAAATTGGATCAAAATTGTGCATCAAAATGTCTTCATCTAGATGAACTATTTCCACTGCATTTAGCCCAAAACAAATTACATATCCACAAATTATACATGTTAATATTTCACATGAATACTCTTGGATCCGAAATGGAGCCTTCTAACTCAATGAAATGAGTTAAGCAAAACCTAGAAAATTCTGGCAGTGTCGTCAAAATTGGGCTTAACTTTAATCTTTGACTTGAACTTGGTAAATGACCTTGGAACCAAAGTAACCAAAACATTTGAGCTACTTAATTTCTCAAATATTTTACCAAAATATGTGGTTAACAAGTCCAATCTCTAGATAGATCAAGCAAGCGGGTAAGCTAGCAAGTAAAGAAAGACGTCACATGAGCTCTTTGTTGGGCTGTTTGCTATTGCCATGTTTAACCCTTGATGCCATGCATAAAAAATCTCCCTCTTAGAGAGGATTTGTCCTCAAATCCTAGAGGTTCAAGTCTAGCATCCACAAGCAATTCATAAGGAGAATCCTTATCCCCTTACAATGACCATGAGAATTTGGTGCAACATTCAGGTTGTGAGAACTCTAAAGTGCTTTCTACTCCACCTTTCTTGAATATATATGAGTTTTTAAATATCTTAGGGGCTGGTCTCCTTGAATAATCAAAACAGTAGGTTTTAGCTCCAAGAAGTTCATTAAAAACTTGATTGTAACAATTCAAAGATACCTTAAGTTTGAGTACCTCTTTGTGTTGCACCAGGTCAGATTCAATTGTCCTTCGAAGGGGGACAACATTGTAATAGCCCAACCCTAAATTATGTTTATTTGTTTAATTACCTCATGTTAATGATTTTTCTCATATTTATTTATCGCATTTAATCACCCCGGTGGGGAAAAATTTATTTGGGCCCTCAGTTGGCAATTTGAATTTTATTTGTTTATTTAATTGATTAATGAAAACTTTGGGAGAATTGATAGTAGTCCCAAAAACATTTAACCTACGTAATTTATTTTGTTTTTCGTAACATTACACAAAAAAATTAATTTTGAGTTACGCAAAGACGTTACCGTTACAAAGCATTTTATTCCCAAATCCAACATTTTTCGGCACAATTTAAAGCCCAACATATTTGCTTCTTAACCTAACTAATTACCATGATTAAGCTTAACCATGGTTAGCGAAAAATTTATTTTCTAGTTAAAAACTCAGCGGAGATGAGTTGATTAGTCAAAAACACAACTCAGCCCATAACACATTTTCTGTCTCTCTTGTCTCTCTCCTACAGAGCCAGCAGCCCTCCCTTTAGTTGTGTGGTGTTTTCCGGCGCGTTTTCCAACCAACCCTTGTTACCTCCCCCCCCGACATCCTAGTACCACTAGCCACCATCCTTCGTCTCCAAAACCACTAAACATCACCTCCATCTCTACTTATCCTCAAGCAAGTGAATAATATTGAGCTTAATCTTGTTGGTTTTGCTTTTTACTTTAGTTTTGATTCTTATTTTGATGTTTATGATCTTTGATCACGATGTTTTGATAAGAAATAAGAGTTATTTTGGTGTTGATCATGGTGGAGTTTAGGTTGGATCATGCTAGGGTTAGGGTTACTCCTTAATCATGCAAGCTTAATGTTAAAGTGTTTGATTTTGATTGTTTTATCTTTGATTTGGTCATGTTTTAACCTATTGGGGTTTATGATGATGTTTTTGGTGATTTTAAATGAGTTGGAGGGAGTCCAAGTGTAAGACCCGCCTTCGTTATTATTGATGTTACTTATTTATAAAA
>JACYFF010003369.1:42309476-42333540 GCA_017589665.1 Selenicereus undatus
GTGATGTATGTGCTTAAATGCTTAAATTGCTTTATGTGCATAAGAGTGGATTTTTCAAAGAAAGATTTCATGTTTTGAAATGATAGTAGCCATAACTATTAATGCATGATGGCCTATTTTAATTAAATGAAAACAGTTTTGGGAGTGAACTCGCTTGAACGGGGGAATCCCTAAAGAGTTTTCATAAAGGTGTGAGTTATACGTTAAATGATTTTACGATTTGAAATGCAAAGTTATAGCCGTTATGGCCGATACGCTTTAAGTGGCTAAGATAATGTGCTGCGGACAATATGAAATGATATGAATAATGTTACCTAGGGGATAAGTCCGGATAAACCCTAGAGGCCCTGACGAGGGTTGATGTAAAGGTCCGATATGTTATATGTAGCCATCCCGGGAATAAGAGCTTAAGCGTGAGCGTTAGGTCTCACTATGAGGTCGAGAATAGTTCTCACCTAATCAGCACCCTGTAATGATCTTATGCCAGAAGTACTTTGTGTAAAGATAAGAAAAGCAATTGGCTTTTGCCATTTTATATGTTTTAAGGTTTTAAGGAAAAAGAATGTTTTACGGGCCCAAAGAGGCCAGTTGAATGAAATGTGAAAAGTCTATAAGGGTCAATATGCGACCGATATGAAAGAATATGAGCCGCAAGGGGCTAAGAGAAGGGTTTTTATGGGCCTCAAGAGGCTAAATGAAATGTTTTCAAAGAAAGGAAAGAAAGTTTTCTTTGTATGTTCTATGCTTTTCTTATAAATGATAATGGAATGCTAAGTAAGATGCGATTACGAAAAAGAACGCCTTATGAGCATGTTTTATGCATAACCTATGAATGAGACTTGGCATCTGTGTATGTCTTAAGCATATCATATGAATACGAAATGAAATCTCTTTTAAAAAGGGCAATAGCCTCAGGAGGTTCAGGAAATGTTTCCAATAAAAGAAAGAACGTACTGAATGAATGCCTTATGAAGTGATTCCTAAGCATGTTGAAAGTGAAGCTATCTTTAGTAATGTCTTCATAAGAATTCTATGAATGCCTAATATGATATTAAAATATGAATACGTGATATGTGATTAGTAAAGATATTATTTGCCTGGAACGGTTTTGGTTTTAAGGGGGTTGGGGGACACTCACTGAGCGTGTGGTTGCTCATCCCACTACTTTTCCCCTTTCCCCCAGGTTTTCTTTATGACAGGAAGAAGTGGAGTCAGCTGGAATTGATTATTGCTTGCAAGATGTCATTTGTGCCAACTTATGTGTTTAATGAAGTCATGTAAAGTATTTTTAGTTTGTAAACGCTTGTAAACAGTATTCAAGGTTCATGTAATGCATTTTGGTTATGAGTCGCTCTGTATGGCTATATGAGCCAACCATTCAGTCAGTTAGATGTCTTTTGATTGAAGTTGGTTATGTTTGGGATGTAAACCCCATACTCCGGTTGTGTGAACCGTTGAGTTGTATTTCTTACTGTTTCTGTATTAATGAACTATTCTGTTTGGTATACTCCGAGCGGGTGGCTCGTCGAGTTATGAACTCCGGCGTGTGGCCGTTGAGTCAGGTTTTAAATGTTTACGCTTCCGTTGATTTACAGGGAATTTTGTAAGGCGTTTAGCCTGGGAACGTTCAGTTTTCAGGGGAAATGCTGTCCGTTTCGTCCCAAAATTTAAGCAAGAAGTTAGGAAAACGTAACGCTTTCGGCCCCAGGGGCTGGGGGTGTTACACCAAGTTGGCCATAAACTAGGGTTTTGGCAAGTAATGTATGGTTTGGATTAAACTAACATTAAGCTTGGTTTATGTGTGTATTTGATTGCCAATTAATCTTTATTGGACATGATTATGAAGTGAAATTGAGTGTGGTGATTTTATATGATGTTGGGATGGACCAAAGCTTGTTTACATGCTTTTATGGAATGGTTTAAGTTGAGGATTTGTGTGAAAGAGAGGGGAAAGCTAAAATAGTGGGGGGATGAAAATCTTAGGAAAACAATATAGACTTTGGGATTAAAATGGTAATGATCGGCCCATTGAAAAATTATGATTTTTGGTTGGTAGATATTTTAGTGTGTTAGCTTCTAAATGACTTTTGAATCAACTTACTTCGAGGTCTATGAAAAATGTTATGGTAGTTTTACCGAAACTGTGCAAAATGGACCAAAACTGACATGCTTATGTTCTAGCCTCCTTTTGGGAATCCCATTGTGGGAATCAGGCTCGGTGTTCTAAATGATAGTTTTTTGGGACTTCCTAAGCTTTCCATATTGGGATTGTGAGTCTCAATTAGAGGTTCAATGTCTAAGTTACGAGTCATTCCTTCTAAGCCCCTATTATGCTCTTACTTTTCTTTTACTAAATTATTAGCTATGAAATAAACATTTTTGCTAACCTTATTTTCCTACAATGATAATTTTGTAAACAATCAATGCCTAATCTATCGTTTCTTTCCCTTTTGTGCAAAATCCCATTTTAGTGAATTTCATTAAAAGTACTAGGTACGTTCATTGCCTGTAACTTTAGAAATCAGCATGTATTTATCAAAATTATAATGTTTTGGTAAGTACATCAATGAATTAGTATAATCATTGATTTACCACATAATTAGTGACCACATCAGTTATCAGTTATAGGACATTGTCCTTCAGTTACCTGCGTAACTTTAGGCTACGTCCCCTAATCGGCTTGGTAAGTGTACACCTATCCTCAGATCCTAACAGTCACTAGGAGTTCACTATCAGATAATAATTGACAGTGCGGTTACATATTTATCTCATTCCCTATTTTTAATTAAAATGAATTATAGTGCGGGCCCAATAAGCTTTTCACTAATCATTTAATAATATAGGAATGCATGTACTGAGTTTCGGCTCACAGTTTGAAATATTTTCATGTTTTGTTTTGGGAAAATATTCAATGAATCGCCCTCAGGCTAGTAGGACGACTAAAGGTGATAAGTGAGTAAGAAAGTCCAAACAAAAGGAATAGTGATGTGTTAGTGATGTGCTAGTGCTGAAATGTTTTAAGCATTGTATTATGAAACTTTTTGATGTTAAAGCTATACACTTTACAAGAGTTACTATATTTTGATGTAAACCCTAGAATAGTTATGGTTTGATGTTAGAACTGTTTATATATGGTTTGATGGTTTGTAATTATGTGAATGCCTTTTGATGGAAAACATTAATTAGCGTTGCTAGAATTTATCATTTACAAGCAAAGCCTTGTCGTTTTGGACGGTGGTAACGCCCTGATCATTTTGGATATTACTTCTAATTGGTGAAACCAATGAAGAGAACGCAAACAGTGAACTATGTACGTCTAGGGGCGTTACAGATTTGGTATCGGAGCAAGGTTTTGATTTTTGCTAATGGGATACAGAATATGGAGCTTAGATATAGGAGGGCGATAAGGGTTATTAGTAAGGATATTGTATATTATTAGAGACTTGTGATATTAGAAATGTAGGCTGCATACAGTTACATGTTCCTTAATTATGGTTATGTATGCCTCTCCACTCATATATGTCTTTCTTTGTTAGATAGACCCTTATGCCATTAACAATATGCCGGGTGCATCTATGGCTGCTTACGTTGTGCTACTGCCTGCTAGTATAGAGGCTCATGCACAGGACCCTTTTCCTGAGTTTCACAGTATTACGTTCCGTGCGCACAGACTGCTCTGGTCCTTACCCACGGTTCATCCATGGGTAGAGTTCAGGCTTCGTTATCATCATTTTATGATAACAAGGAACCCAGGCTATGACAAGCCTGGGTTTCAGGCCAAAGGGGCTTGGATGAATATCACTAAAGAGTTTTTGTTGAGAGAGGAGTTTAAGTAGATGGGGGTTACCATGGAGACTCTTCAGCATGTCTTTCCCATTACCATTGGTGGAACCACCTTCCCTGTGGATTTGATTCAATCTGATGTGTCTGATTTTGACATCATTCTGGGAATGAATTGATTGTACACCTATGGAGCTAACATTGACTGTGAGGATCTTAAGGTTATTTTGAAGGATGAAAAAGGGAGAGAAGTACTCTTCTATGGGCAGAGCGAGGAATAATCTTATTCCTTGATTTCTGCTATGGAAGCAAGTAACCTATTATGTCAAGGGTGTATTGGATATTGGTGTTATGCTATTAACAGCCAATTAAAGGAAAAGAAAGCTGGAAATATTCCTATAGTCTATGAATTTGAGGATGTTTTCCCTGAAGAGTTACCAGGATTACCCCCGTAGAGGGAAATTGATTTTAGGATTGAATTAATCCCTGATGCTTAACCTATTTCCAAAGCCCCATATCGTATGGCCCCAACTGAGCTTAAGAAACTGAAGTTTTAATTACATAAGCTACTGCAAAAGGGCTTTATTAGGCCAAGTGTGTCACCATGGGGTGCCCTATTGTCTTTCGTAAAGAAAAAGAATGGAACCTTAAGACTATCTATTGACTATAGGGAGTTGAACAAGATCACTATCAAAAATAAGTACCCTTTGTCGTGAATAGATGAATTATTTGATCAATTGCAAGGAGCAGGAGTCTTCTCTATGATTGATTTGAGGTTAGGGTACCATCAACTTAGGATTAAATCTGAAGACATCCCCAAGACTGCGTTTAGAACTAGTGTGGTCACTATGAGTTTACAGTGATGCCATTTGGTCTCACCAATGCTCCTGCAGCCTTGATGGATCTTTTGAATAGAGTCTTAAGACCTTACCTAGACAAATTTGTGGTGGTGTTCATAGATGACATTCTTATCTATTCTAAAGACAGAGATGAACATGTTGATCATTTAAAGATGGTGTTACAAACCCTGAGAGAACATCAACTTTATGGAAAATTAAAGAAGTGTGAATTTTGGTTGGAAGAAGTGATGTTTTTGGGTCATGTGGTTACAAAAGAAGGAATCAAAGTCGACCCCCAGAAGGTGGAGGCAATCATGGAATGATCAAGGCCTACTAACATCACTGAGCTTAGAAGCTTTCTGGGTTTAACGAGTTATTACTGAAGGTTCGTCAACGACTTTTCAAAAATAGCTTTACCCCTGACCTATCTGCTAAAGAAAGCGAACAAATTTGAGTGGAAAGAGAAGTGTGAAATAGCCTTTGAGGAGTTAAGGCAGGGATTAACTATCGTCCTAATCCTAACACTATCAGTGGAAGGTAAGGAGTATACTATCTATAGTGATGCTACAAAGAACAGTTTAGGGTGTGTACTGATGCAGGAAGACAAGGTAGTAGCTTATACATCTTGACAACTCAAGCCTTATAAGAAAAATTATCCCACCCATGACTTGGAGTTAGCAGCCGTGGTCTTTGCATTGAAAATTTGGAGACATTACTTATATGAGATACCATGCAAGGCCTATACTAACCATCAAATTTTGAGGTATATCTTCACCCAGAAGGAGCTCAACTTGAGGCAACAGCATTGGCTTGAGTTGCTTAAGGATTATGATTTGCACATTCAATATCATCCAGGAAAAGCAAATGTTGTAGCAGATGCCCTGAGTAGGAAAGCGCGACATAGCCCAAGCACTGTGGTGATTACCTAGTCGAGTCTCTTGAGACAGCTTGAGAATTTGGGAATACAACTAGTGTCCCATGGGTAATCACATGCTCAATTATCAACACTTACCTTACAACCTTGAATAGTAGAGAAAATTTGAGTGAACCTGGAAAGTGATCCTACACTCCAAAGAATAAAGCGAAATTTAGAAAAAGGAAAGTCTCTGGGGTTTGTAGTACATGAGAATGGGACCCTGTGATTCCAGAGTCGCCTACCTGTACCCAAAAATGAGGAATTGAAGAAGCAGATCCTAGAGGAGGCGCACAATACTCGCTACTCGGCGCATCCAGGAGGCACTAAGATGTACAGAGACTTAGGGCAATACTTCTGGTGGAATAATATGAAGAAGGAGGTTGTAGAACATATAGACAAGTGTCTAACTCATCCGTAAGTTAAAATAGAGCATTAGCACCCTGTTAGTTAGCTGTGATGCTTAGAAATTTCCACTTGGAACTGGGGTTCGATCTCAATGGACTTTGTTATGGGTTTACCGCTTTTTGCCTCGAAGAAGAATGCTATCTGGGTTATTCTCGGCCGGCTTACCAAGTCGACCCATTTTCTGCCAGTCAAAGATACTTGGGGAGTTGAAAAACTCGCCCAGTTGTATGTTAATAAGATATTCTGACTACACGGAATCCCCTTAGATATAGTATCAGAGAGGGATAAAAGATTCCAAGCCCGTTTTTAGCAAGCAATTTAAAAGGCCTTTGGGACTAAATTGAACTTTAGTAGCTCTTATCACCCTAGGACAAATGGGAAAACTGAAAGAGTGAATCAAATTCTAGAGGATAAGTTAAGAGCTTGTGTATTGGAGTTCCAAGGGAAGTGGGAGGATGATTTACCTATGGTGGAGTTTTCTTATAACAATGGCTACTAGTCCACCATCAGAATGACCCCGTTTGAGGCTTTATATAGAAGAAAGTGTAGAACCTCACTGTGTTGGAGTAACTTGGATGAGGCATTAATTATAGGCCCTAAAATGATATGAGAAACCGTGGAAACAATAAGAAGGATTCGAGAGCACATTAGGGTTGCCCAGAGTTGGCAAAAGAGTTATGCGGACAAGAGAAAGAGGCCTTTGGAGTTTCAAGTAGGCGATAAAGTTTTTATGAAAGTATCGACAACTAAGGGTATCAGGAGGTTCAAGGTACGAGGCAAGTTGACTCCAAGATATATAGAACCTTATGAAATCATCGAAAAGTTAAATCCCGTAGCACATCGACTAGATCCGCCGGTAGAACTAGAACATATGCATAATGTGTTTCACATCTCTTAGCTTAGAAAGTATATCCCATATTCAAATCACACCATTGCATATGAACCTATTGAAATCACTACGAATTTAGTATATGAAGAGTAACCAATCCAAATACTAGATCGCAGGATTAAGCAGTTGCACAACAAGAATACCACCAGTCAAAGTGCTATGGTCAAATCATACCTCCCAAGAACCTACTTGGGAGACTGAAGAGGAAATGAAAGCCAAATACCTACAATTATTTGAGGTAATCTTACATAACATGGTACAGTTCATTAGTTTCGAGGGCAAAACTCCTTAAGGGGGAAAGGCTGAAATAGCCCAGCCCTGAATTATGTTTATTTATTTAATTACCTCCTCATGTTAATGATTTTTGTCAGATTTATTTATCGCATTTACTCACCCTGGTGGGGAGAAATTTATTTGGTCCCTCACTTGGCAATTGGGATTTTATTTGTTTATTTTACTTGATTAACGAAAATTTTGGAAGAATTGATAGCAGGCCCTAACAAGTTTAATCTAAGTAATTTATTTCATTTTCCTTAACATTACAAAAAAAATTTGATTTTGAGTTACACAAAAACGTTATCGTTACAAATCGTTTTATTCCTGAATCCAACTTTTTTCGACCTAATTTAAGGCCCAACATGTTCGCCTCCTAACCTAGCTAATTACCATGATTAAGCTTAACCATGGTTAGCCAAAAAGTTATTTTCTAGTTAAAAACTCAGCGAAGATGAGTTGATTAGTCAAAAACACAACTCAACCCAAAACGCTTTTTCTCTCTCTTCTACACGACCAACATCCCCCCTTCAGCTGTGTGGTGTTCTACGATGAATTTTTTTGCCAGCCCTTGTTACCTCCGACCCCCCTGGGACATCCTAGTACGACTAGCCACTATCCTCCATCATCAAAACCACTAAACACCACCTCCATCACTATGTATCTTCAAGCAAAGTGAGTAATCTTGAGCTTGCTCTTGTAGGTTTTGCTTTTTACTTTAGTTTTGATTCTTGTTTTGATGTTTGTGATCTTTGATCTCGATGTTTTGATAAGAAATAAGAGTTATTTAGTATTGATCATGGTGGAGTTGAGGTTTGATCATGCTAGGATCAGGGTTAATCCTTAGTCATGCAAGCTTAATGTTAAAGTGTTGGATTTTGATTGTTTTATCTTTGATTTGGTCATCTTTTAACCTGTTGGTGTTTACGATCATGTTTTTGGTGATTTGAAATGAGTTGGAGGGAGTCCAAGCTGGCCATAAACTAGGGTTTTGGCAAGTAATGTATGGTTTGGATTAAACTAACATTAAGCATGGTTTATGTGTGTATTTGATTGAAAAATAATCTTTATTGGATATGATTATAAAGTGAAACTCGGTGTGGTAATTTTGTATAATGTTCGGATGGAGCAAAGCTTGTTTACATGCTTTTAAGGAATGGTTTAAGCTCAAAGTTTGTGTGAAAGAGAGGGAAAAGCTAAAACAGTGGGGGGTGAAAATTTCAGGAAAACAGGACAGACTTCGAGATTAAACTGGTAATGATCGGCCCTTTGAAAAATTATGATTTTTGGTGGGTAGATATTTCAATGTGTTAGCTTTTAAATGCCTTTTGAATCACCTTAATTCAAGGTCCATGAAAAACGTTATGGCCGTTTTACCAAAATCCTGCAGAATGGACCAAAACTGACATGTTTGTGTTCTAGCCTTCTTTTGGGAATCCTACTGTGCGAATCAAGTTTGGTGTTCAAAATGATAGTTTTTTGGGACTTCCTAAGCTTTCTATATTGAAATTTTGAGTCTTAATCAGTGGTTCGATGACTAAGTTATGAGTCATTCTTTCTAATCCCCTATTATGCTCTTACTTTTCTTTCACTAAATTATTAGCTATGAAATAAGTGTTTTTGCTAACCGCATGTTCCTACAATGATAATTTTGCACAGAATCAGAGCCAAATCTATCGTTTCCTTCCCTTTTGTACAAAGTCTCATTTCAGTGAATTTTATTAAAAGTACCAGGTATGTTTATTGCTTGTAACTTTAGAAACTAGCACTTATTTATCAAAATTATAATGTTTTGGTAAGTACATTAATGAATCAGTTTAATGAGCGATTTACCACATAATTAGTGACCCCATAAGTAATCAGTAACAGGGCATGGCCCTATAGTTCCCCACGCAGCTTAAGGCCAGATCCCCTAATCGGCTTGGCAGGTGTACACCTATCTTCAGATTGTAACAGCTACTAGGGGTTCACTATCAGATAATAATTGATAATTCAGCTTCATATTTATCTCATTTCCTGTTTTTAATTAAAATGAATTACAATGCGGGCCCAATTAGCTTTTCATTGATCATTTAACAATACAGGAATGCATGTATTGAGTTTCGGCTCACAGTTTGAAATATTTTCATGTTTTGTTTTAGGGAAATGTTCAGTGAACCACCCTCAAGCAGGCAAGACGACTAAAGATGATAAGTGAGCAAGAAAGTTCAAACAAAAGGAATAGTGATGTTAGTGCTGAGATGTTTTGAGCACTGTATTATGAAACTTTTTTTATGTTAAAGCTATATACTCTACAAGCGTTACTATATTTTGATGTAAACTGTGGAATAGTTAATTGGTTTGATGTTATAATTGTTTATATATTTTTTGATGGATTGTAATTATATGAATTCCTTTTGACGGAAAACATTGATTAGCGTTGCTAGAATTTATCTTTTAAAAGCAAAGCCTTGCCCTTTTGGACGGTAGTAACGCCCTAATCATTTGGGATACTACTTTTAATTGGTGAAACTAACAAAGAGGACATGAACAGTGAACTATGTACATTTGGGGGTGTTACAAACATCGAGCCAAGTAAGCTTTGTTCCATCAAAGGTAGGACCTTCATGACGCCATTCTCTTGAAGATCAATTTGGGCAGATTTGCTAGGCTCAAGCCCTCGATGTGATTCATCTTCTTTGAAGAACTCCTCTTGGATTTCTGGAAGTTCTAAGAGCTCTCCTTCCTTTCCGCCTTAGAAGATCATCTCATCCTCCTTTTGTTCTTCTTGAATTTGTATGTTTCTTAGAATCTCCTTAAACAACTCCTGACACTTTCCTTTACCTTCCTCTTTACAAGGGTGACTTTTAGCCATGTGTGAGATAGAATGTCCCCTTAGGTTGCCTTGACTCAAGGAGGACAATCTTAGGTGTTGCTTTTGCTTATAAGTTTCGAGAAGGAACTGTTTATCCATGAGTTGCTTAAGCTTAGTCCAAGTTCTGATTTTATACTTACCATCCCTAGCTCTTTGGTTTTTAGTACTCCCATACCAGAAGGAAGCATACCCTTCAAGCTTGGGGAAAGCAACTTTGAAGGCTTTTTCATCAAAATACTCCCTGAAATAAAACAGCCTCTAAAGGGATTGCACCCATTCTAGGTACGAATCTGCATTTAAGCTCGCATCAAAATTAGAAGGATCGAATTTCATTTTCTCAAGGTCATCTCTTTGATACCTTGAAGTTCCAGTTCTTCCTCATCCGAGATCATCCCTAAACCTGGCTAAAACCTCAGCTAAGCTAGTAGTAAGAGATTAGACGTCCCTCTAAAGTTGAATATAGCATCTCCCCTCTCTAACTCACGAGCTTCCTCAAGGGTTAACCCCCTAGAACTCTGTTTGGAGACGGTTTAGCTTCCTCCCTCCCAACCATGTCTCAGAAACAGATTCTAAGCTATTTATGGAGCTTAGGTTCTTTTATGGTTGGGTTTGTGTTTGGGCTGAATGGGGTTCTTTGTAGTTGTTGGAAACGTGGTTTCAAAATAGGGGAAGATTGCAAAACGAATGAAACAACAAGCAAAATCACAAGGTTATGCTCTAATACCACTTTGATGCATGGGGGTCCCCGACCCCAAGCCTAAACTTCAATCTTCTATATTAGGCCCATCACAAGTAAAACACAATCAACATTAAGATGGTTAATCCTCAAAAAATAATCCCTTAAACCGCAACTCTAAATGACTTAGAGAGGGTTGAATCTTTTCACTCAAGACCACAACTCAAAGAGAGGGTATGATTTCCTTTTTGTAAACCTCAACTCTAGTAAACTAGAGAGGGTTATTTTCTTTTGCTTAAATGAAAAACAAAACCACAACCCATAAAACAACAAGGGAGGGTCAACAATAAAGAGAATCATATAAAAACCACAACCTTAGATGATGGACAAGGGAGTGTTAACCATAAAAGTCAGAATGCAAATGCAAATGAGATGCAGATGCAAAATGAGAGAATGGAAAGAAAGAACTCAAAATGAACTGATATGACTTGATCTAAAGGCAAAACCTCCAATTAAGCCTGAGAACCCACCAACAATTATATTAAAGGCTAAGTGACCGTCTAATTGCATAAAGGATTCACTCTAGCTCAACACCAAGAACACTTGGATAAAGAGAAAGAGATTTTTAAGACAGAAACGAAGCACTCAGCTTCATTCCTTTGCCAAAGCTTCAACTTTCACTAGAATTCTCAATTGTGTCTTTTACAAAGGAAGGGGGAAGGGAAGGGTATTCATAGCCTTGAGGAGGTTGGTTCCCTTCTCCTAAGGGTGATGTGGGACAAATTCAAGGTGCTTATAAGCTTTATACATTTAGCTCTTACATAGATGGCATACTAGGATGTACTTTGGGCTAATAAAGATTAAGAAACGTAATCCTAGTTCTTAAACATGATATTAAGCCGTGGAAAAGATTCACTAGGTTTGAGCTACTTAAGATTAAGAATCTTGAATGAAATCATCATTTAGCAAGCTTAATCTCAAGATAGAAAGATCAACCGAGCAAGTAGGTGACTGTAGAGCATGTTTCAATTGCTTATGTGCTAGCTTGGTTGTTTGCTTCCCTATGCCTTGAGTTGTTCACATAGCCTTGTTCTTCGACATTCCATGTCTCTCTCATCGGAGGTTGGATCTGAATTTAGAGTATCACAAACAGAGTAGAAGTCATAGACACCAAACAGGCATATTAGAGCCTAATTGATCCAATTAGTCACCAATCTTGAGCAAAGAAGTTCTCCACTTTGAACTACATTTAGAGCTGATTTTTTTGCATGGGATGAAACCTTAGGGTGTGAAAATACGCCCCAAATATGAACACCATCCCTAAATTATGTTTTGGTAGGAAAACAAACTCGGTTTCCTAAACCGGGAAAAATGAAACCAATCCTGCATAGGTCAACTTGTGCTAGCTAAATCAGCTTGATGAACTTGATCTACCTCAATTTCTATGCACGTTAAGGTACCCTATGATTTTAACTAACATCGCAAGAAAAAATATTGTCCCTAAATTAGGTCTTGGTTTGAGAACCAAGCTAATTTCCAAAATCTGGTCAGAATAGATCCCTAACTGCAACAGTAACAAGATATAGCTGAACCACCATGAAGAACTTGTCATGATTTTGATTTCTCTTTATGGATTGATACCTTAGAATGTTGGCTACCATCTTGAGAAAAAATATTTGCTCTAAAGAAGGGTTTGGTAGGTGTACCAACCTAATCTCCAAAATCGGGTAGAGTTGGTTCAAAACTGCGTATCAAAATGTTTTGATCTGGATGAACTACTTTGACTGCATTTAGCTAAAAATAAATTACATATCCATAAAGTAGACATGTTAATCTTTCACGTGAATACTCTTTGATAAAAAATGGATCCTTCTAGTTCAATGAAATGAGTTAAGCAAAACCTGTAAAATTCTGGCAGTGTCGTCAAAATTGGGCTTAACTTTAATCTTTGTCTCAAAACTTGGTAAATGGCCTTGGAACCAAAGTAATCACAAAAATTGACTACTTAAGTTCTCAAATCTTTGATCAAAATATGTGGTTAGCAAGTTCAATCTCGAGATAGATCAAGCAAGCAGGCAAGCTAGCAAGTAAAGAAAGATGTCACATGAGATCTTTGGTTAGCTGTTTGATTTTGCCATGTGTAACCCTTGATGCCATGCATCACCAGGCCAGTAGTAATGTTCCCTTAACATGATTAAGCTCTTTTATTCTTCAAAATGACCCGCCAAGGATCCACCATGCACTTCTCTAATTAGGAGTTCACGAGTACTACGCTTAGGTAAACACAACCGTGTACCTTTAAACAAGAATCCTTCTGGGACCAAAAAATACCTTTAGGGAGCTTTGAACAAATAGCAAACAACTCCCCAAAGTCTTCATCATCATCATATTAACACTTTATATGCTCAAAACCAACTATACTAACATTTAACACGAATAAAAGTAAGTACCTCCGAGATAGAGCATCCACTCCTTAGTTGAGCTTTCCGGATTTATGCCTGATTGTGAGATGAAATGACTGGAGATACTCAACCAATTTGTCACGACGTGAGTTTAAGTTGTGTTGGCCTTGAATATACTTCAAAGCCTTATGATCAGAATGCAAAATACACTCACTTGCAGTCAGATAGACTTCAATGCTCTAAGCTCCTCATGATAACATAAAACTCCTTATCATAGGTCGAATACTTTCTTCTTGAATCGCACAGTTTCTCACTAAAGAAAGCTAAAGGTGTTCCCCCTTGAGTAAGAACCCCACCTAAACCAATGGCGAAGGCATCACATTCAACTTCAAAGATTTTCTCAAAGCACGACAAGGCAAGAACAGGTGCTTAAGTAAGCCTTCTCTTCACTTCCTCAGAGGCAATTTGGGCTTTAGGGGTCCATTAGAATAATGTACCCTTAATCACCTCAGCCATAGGAGCCATTATAGTGCTAAATTTTCGAATAAACCTCCAACAAAAGGAAGCTAATCCATGAAAACTTCGAACATCTTGTATATTGTGGGGAATAGGCCAAGCCCCAATGGCCTCAATCTTGCTCTCATCTGCCTTTCTACCATCTCCAGTAACAATGTAACCTAAGAATGTTAACTCATAAGTGAAAAATGCAGTTTTCTTAAGGTTATCAAACAATTTCTCACGTTCCATAACAAGCATGACTTGAGTGAGATGATCTTGATGCTCTTGCTTATTCTTGGAATAAATCAGGATATCTTCGAAGTAAACTACCACAAACTTGCCAATGTACGACCTAAACACTTGATTTATAAGTCTCCTGAATGTGTTAGGTGCATTTGATAGACCAAAGCGCATAACCAACCACTCATAAAGCCCTCCTTTAGTCTTAAAGGCCATCTTCCATTCGTTACCTTCTCTAATCCAAACCTAGTAGTAACCACTTCGAAGATCAATCATTGACACTTGAGAGCCATGTAATTCATCTAGCATATCTTAAAGTGTAGGTATGGGGTACCTGTACTTGATTATGATCTTGTTAATGACCCTGCTATCCACACACATACGCATTCCTCCATCTTTGTTAGGAACTAATAGAGCAGGTACAGCACACGGACTTAATGAATCATGGATCAAGCCCTTTGACATTAGTTCCCCAACTTGTCTTAGAATCTCAATGGTTTCCCTGGGATTCATTCTGTATGTTGGCTTATTCAGGAGGACAGAAGCGGGAATGATGACAATGTGGTGTTGGATATCTCTTTTGGGAGGCAAACCAGTGGGTATCTCCTCAGGAAACAAATGACAGAATTGTTATATAAGTGCTCTGGCTACAAGGTAAGAGGGTAAATGGGATTCTGGTTCGCATTGGATATTCAATATCCACTCTTTAAAGGCCTTAAATTCATGATGGGAGGGCTTTAACAATGGCCCACTTAAAGTAAGAACCAAATAAGATTATTTTGTCTTCATTTGGGGCTTATTTTGGTCGGGCGTAGAGAACGGTAAAGCGGCTTCGGTAATCTTCTTGCCATCCCTAGTAAAGGGGTATGTATTCAAGAAATCGTTATGCATTACCCTACGGTCATACAACCATGGTATTCCCAAAAGGATATGACATGTATCCACGGGAATAACATCACACCAAAGTTCATCTTAATAGTTCTTTCCAATAGAGAAAGAAAAAAGGTGCCGAAAGTTCACTTGAATGCCCTGCTTTGATTTAGGCACTGAATGTTATAGGGGTGTGAATGAGTCATAGTTTACAATCCTAATTTCTCAATCATGCTAAGAGAAACTACATTAGCACAGCTCCCTCCGTCAACGATAACAGAACACATGTTCCCTTTGATTGTGCAACGGGAGTGAAAGATGTTCTACCTTTGCTCATCTTTAGCTCCTTTCTAGCCACTCAAAACTCTTCTTAAGACTAGCATTTCAACTTCATCAGCCTCCTGCACTACCTCTTCTTGAGTTTCCTCAAGGTCATCCTCAAAATCTTCCTCCTTTTCCTACCGTTCAAACCCCTTCTTTACGGCTGCCCATTAGGCTAAGCTAATGACCATGCGGTTTGAACAGTCCGGAGCAAGGTGCCCAAGACCTTAGCACTTAAAGTATCTTCTATTGCTCATGAGAATAGGATTGGGTTTGGTATAAGGGGCTTGGATCTTTTGTGAAGTTTTGGCTCTTTGTACAAGGAAGAGGATGGATTTGGGGGCTTAGAAATGGGATTACAACTTCCCTTGTTAAAGGGTTGGTTCCGGGTAAAGGGTTTAGGGTTTTGAGGTTTAGGGGACTGTCTCGATTTCTTTTGTTGCTCAACCTTGTGAGCAAGCACACAAACTTTATCGAAAGTGGCATAAACTTGTAAATCAACTACATTAGCGTACCTAGGATCAAGGCCTCCTAAGTACCTAACTATGGTTCTCTCTTCGGGCTCTTGCAGATCACATTTAATAACAAGCTTTTCGAACACATGAGTGTACTCCTCTACATTCAGGTTACCTTGTGTCAAGTTATGGAGTTGAGAATAACAATCTTGAATGTAAGTTGGGGGTAGAAACTGAGCCTTAAGCTTGGGCTTCATCTTCTCCCACGTCCTGGTCTTTGTCTTCCTTTCTTTGACTCGTTTGGCACATAGGTTTGTCCACCAAAGCAAGGCATATTTTCTTAGCCTTAAAGCGACTAGTTTCATGTTCTTATCGTCTAGAACTTCTTTATACTAAAAAACACACTCAACTGTCTGTAACCAATCTAAGAATTCCTCGGGATCAAGCTTGCCTTCAAACTCGGGTGTGTCAACTCTAAAGTCATTAGAGTTTGGTTGAAACCATGGTTCTTTTGTAGCTAGTCTCAAGGGTTCATCCTCATTAGATTAATCCGCATTATGACTAAACACAGGTTTTTGTCTTCTAAGATCATATTGGTATGGTTATTCATTGATTTTCTGCTATTGCTTCAAAACGACACCAAGCTACTTTCTCAAGTAATCATTCTGAGCTTGGAGTTCTTGATCACGTTTAGCTCCCTCATTGATTTTCCTCATTAGCAGCTCATTTTTGGCTAATAGTGATTGATAATTCTTCATAACTGCCTTAAATTTTTCATCTAAACTGGTTCTAGTACTCATATTGTAACCGGTTTGTGTTTGGAATACAAATGAAAGTTGTGTTTGGATTTGATCTGGAAAGGTGAAAGGGAATACTAGGCCAAGGAGAAACTTAGCTCTGATACCAAATATGATGTAATTATGTGGGGATTCAACCAACATTCAAACCCAATTTCAAATGCTACAGAAAGCAAGCTGAATTCAAGCGTGAGTCTAATTAAAATCCGAGAGTAAGTGAGGGATAAATGAAATCTAAACTCTTAATTAGATGCAGATATCACCACTAAGCTTGAGTTTAGGGCCCTTAAGCTTAATTAGGATACAGATATCACCACATAATCAAGCCTTAAGACTTACTTGATCACCACTCTAACCGGCCCAGTTAGAGATAAGCAAGTGAAGTATTTGAGGGAAACAAGAGCAATGCTCTCAAATCTGATTCAATGTAATAATCAAACTAAATTAAAAAATGACCCTTTCAAAAGGCCCTATAATCACGGCCTAATGCAACTAGAAGGTTTAGGAGGTTTCTTTCCTAGTGGTGAAAACTCTTAAACATGCTTGGGATGCGCTTAGAGCAAAACTAATTACAAAGCTTGATTAACTTGAGCTAATTGCATTCTATAAAATTAGGAAACCAAAACAAATGACTGACCTCAACACTTAATTAGCCTTAATACATCAACATACTAGAGAAAAAGTGGAGAAAAGTAGCCATAAAGCGACTCCTTTTCAACAAACCAATCAGAATGCAAGGTGTGAAATCTTCCTTTTCTTTCCCATTGGTTAGCTCTTTTCAAGGCTCAATTAAAGCAAATGATGATGTTCCTTGCAACCTTGTCGCATGATTGAAGCAAAAAAACACTCAAGTAACTGAGCAAACCCTCTTTGGAAGGAAAACACACGTAGCTATAAACAGGGTTCAAGAGGCCACTTTTTGCCCGGTTTTGTACCCTCTTTTCAGCCCATCAAAACTAGGCATGATTTTGACTTCAAGCCATAGAGGGAAACTTTTGGATGTGTACAAAACCCCTAATTAAATAAATCAAGGTTATGACTTGTTTAAGTAGGAGAATTCCACTTTACCATTTTACCATGCAGTTTTGCACCCAAATTTGCAGGGTTGACGAAATGGCTTGATTCCTTCGCTTTGATTTAGCATAATTGACTTTAATTTGTTGGACCTAAAAGGCAACATCCAAGGAAACCAAAAAATACAAAAATATTGGACTTAAGCCACAATGTAGCTTAATAAATCACATGAACAAAACCGGGTACGTTATGGTCATGTAACCCGGGACCTCCTCCTTGACTCCTTAGCAAAATCTTAGTCATGGCTTGGACTTTAGAGCTTGAATTGGACCTTGCTAGACTTGTTGGACCTTTTTCAATGTCTTGACTTGATGGGATTCCATCATCCTCCCCTTATTAAAATGATTTGATCCTCAAATTGGCAAGGTAATCATCGGCATGGTAAGGACTTAAATCGACTACATTGAATGTAGCTGAAACTCCATAGTCATCTGGGAAATCAACCTTATAAGAATTATCATTTATCTTTTCAAGCACCTCCAATGGACCTTCATCCCTTGGCATTAACTTGTTCTTCCTCTTTGACAGGAATCTTTCTTTTCACAGGTGTATCAATACGAGGTCTCCAAGTTGAAAAACCATCTTTCTCCTATGCATTTTGGCTTGAGCTTGGAAGGATGCATTCGTCTTCTCAATTCTGCCTTTAACGAACTCACAAAGCTTTTGAATCTCTTCTACTCTTGCTGCTGCATCTGCACTTGGCTTCTAGTCTAAGGGTCGTGGTGTGAGATCAAGGGGGCTTAGGGGATCAATTCCATATACCGCATTAAAAGGAGAGAGGCCAGTAGCCTTGCTAGGAGCTTTGTTATAAGCAAACTCAGCATGTGGTAAGACTAAATCCCAAGCTTTGGAATGAGGTTTAATCAAAGCCCTTTGGAAAGTGCTTAAAGTTTGATTAGTCACCTTCGTTTTCCTATTAGTTTGGGGTTGACAAGTGGTACTATACATGAGTTTAGTACCCAACTTCTTCCATAAAGTAACCCAGAAATGACTTATGAACTTTGTATCCCTATCAGAAACAATGGACTTGGTGATACCATGTAATCTGGTTACCTTTCCACTACCACAAAAATGGAATCCTTCTTCCTTTGGGTTTTAGGTAAACCTAAAATGAAATCCATGCTTACATCCACCAAGGTAAAGTAGGAGCTAGAAGGGTTGTGTATAAGTCATGGGGTAAGGTGTGACTCTTAGCAGCTTGGTACATACCACATCTTCTTAGGACATCTTGAACATCCTTTTCCATTCCTGACTAGTAGTAATGTTCCCTTAACATGATTCAGCTCTTTGATTCTCAAAAATGACCAGCTAAGGATCCACCATGCACTTCTCCAATTAAGAGTTCACGAGGCTACACTTAGGTACACACAACCGCGTACCTTTAAACAATAATCCTTCTTGTACCAAAAAGTCACCTTTGGGGTGCTTTGAACAAACAACAAACAACTCCCCAAAGTCTTTACCATCAGCATATAGACACTTTAAATGCTCAAAACTAAGTATACAATCATCTAACTGGAACAAAAGTAAGTACCTCTGGGATAGAGCATCGGCTCCTTGGTTGAGCTTTCCAGATTTATGCCTGATTTGTGAAATGAAATGATTGGAGATACTCAACCCATTTGGCATGGATTGAGTTTAACTCGTGTTGGCCGTGAATATACTTCAAAGCCTCATTATCAAAATGCAGAATAAACTCACTTGCAATTAGATAATGACTCTAATGCTCTAAGCACCTCAAGATAGCATAAAACTCTTTATCATAGGTGGAATACTTTCTTCTTGAATCACACAGTTTCTTAATAAAGAAGGCTAAAGATCTTCCTTCTTGAATAAGAAAACCACTGTTAGTAAAATCCGCAAGCATACGGTTTATCGTTATAACACTTCAGATGTCGATCCACAAAGATGATTGCGGAATTAAATTGCAAAAAATTCTAAACTGAGTTATAAGTAGACGCTAAAATTAACCGACGCCAAGGTCAAATCGTTTCACCAAACAAATGAGTACACTAAATAAACAAGATTGATTCAAGGATCATGCACAATTCTCTACCTTGCAAAGAATCCAAAAGCTTGAGTGCCAAATTGCAAACAAATCAACCCACTAACACTTAGTTGAATGTCGAATTCATTCACTTTGCTAAACAAAGCAGCAAAGCAAAGCAAAGCAGAGCACAACCTAAAAAAATTCATAGCAGGTGATGAAGACTGAATTACAACACTTATTTACTCAACCTTGAATCGAACAAATGACAGATGAAGGCCAAATATCGAAAGTTTAATTTGAATTCAACAAACTCGGGCTTAATAACATGAAATTGGTGAAACTCAAACCTACATCTACAATTGAAATAAAAAACAAAGATTGAAAACTAAAGCCCAATTCGAAAAGCGAACTCTAGCATCCCCATATCCACACTCTACAATTTGACTTTTGTAGCCTCCCTTTGAGCCCCCTTGGTCCCTCTATCTTCCATAACCACTATCTTGATGATGGTGGTGATAAATCAACAAATGGTGAGGAGAGAAATGGTGTAATGGCTGTGGAAGTGGAACCAACATCGGGCTTCAATTACTCGGGAATCTGGGTTAATGAGGAATGAAGAGGAGAAGATGAAGAGGCTGGGAATAGGGAACGTCATGGCTGCCTTGTTGCACTTTGTTTTTCAGGTTCCTCAACAGTGGAACCGATGAAGAAGAAGAATAGCCGAATGGGGGGAAGAAAGTCGTCGCGTGCGTGGATTACCAAGGAATGTTGGGTTGCTGGACTAGGTTTGGTTGGAGGCACTTGGTTCAGCCCAAGGGAAAGAAGAAAGGAAAAGAGAAAGAGTGTTGGGTCGAGAGAGACAAAAGAGAAGGAAGGGTTGGTTTGACTTCTTCTTTTATTTCCTCCTCCACTTGATCCAATATTAATCATATAAGCACTATTGATTTTTCCAAATTTTTCCAAATTTTTTGAAATTCCTATAAAACAAATAAAACAATATTAAAATTCTAAATTAATAATTTATTTTGAACAAATATTAGAGAATAAAAGGTTATAAAATATCATAATTTCTAGTTTAACAAATACCTCCACAGTTAAGTTTTGGTCGTCCTCAAGTAAAACAAAACTAAAAATCATAGAAAAGAAAACAAAACAAAATTCTAACTTACTTTCGTAGGAATCATGGTTGCACTTAACATGTGCAACAAGCCCTTTAAACCCCTACGTTATCCCTAGTGGACGAGGGAGGTATCGGGAGGGTTTGCAGAAGATATACCAACAAAATCTAGAAAAGAAAATGAAAAAGGAAAAGAGAGACAGAGACAGAAAAATATTTTGGATTCATAAACAAAGCATATAAGTATACAAGGGAGAAGATTGTGCACATTCTAACTAACCAAATCACCCATGTAGCAAAGATATTGACCTACATACAAACAGAATGTACTCATCAAGACCCTCTCCCCTATGAATGACATCAAAGCACAAACTTTTCACCCCACTATACATCAAAACTTTGAATCCATACCAGTACTCGTGTGCAAGTGTACCATCATCCAAGGGCTTAGGTTTACAGGAATCAAACTCAATCCCCCTTGAGTAACACACACTACATTATTAAGTTATTAATATAAGAAGCAAGCTTTCCCAATAGTAGTATTGCCTCAAAGGATAACACCCACTCGCATATGCCTCAAAGGGTAATGCCCAATAGCGCATTCCTCAAAGGGATACATGTCATTCCAAATTTTATTGCATTTCCCCTTTTTTTCATTTTTTTTTCATTTTTTTCTCTTTTGTTTGTTTTTTTTTTCTTTCTAAATGGAAACAAAAAAACTAAAGTAATCGTGTCAAAGACAAGTGCGAGAGCCAACTATGGAAAACTAAGACCTTAAGACAATGCGGATGATATAAATAAGGATTGGATTACACATCGATAATGAACAATTTGGGGTTAGAATTAGGGCTTAGAATGACACACTGAGGATGGAGATCTATCATGCACATCACGCTTACATGCAAGCCAAAAATTAAAGCACAGGGAATTTAAGCTAATCAGAATAGTACAAAGCTTCCCCAAAGACAAAACAAAAAACTTTTTGAATTTTTCAAAGTTTTTAAATTTTTTTCTAAAATTTTTACAAATTTTTTAAAGTTTCCCCACCCCCACACGTAAATCGTACAATGTCCTCATTTAGACAGGAAAGAAACATTCAGCACAAAACAAAACCTAAAAGAAAACAAATAAAAACAAGACTCAAAAAGAAAGAAAAAGGACATGACTCTAAAACTCAAAAATAAAAACAAAAAAAAGCCACAAATATATACAAAAGAAAACAAAATTGAAAGAGGAGATAAAAAGGAAGTAACTGGGCCTCACTCTAGTTTGGATTCCCATCCCTATGCTCATTCACTTCACCTGAAAACAGAACATTTCATAAAAATGAGATAAGCTTAATAACAATCATCCTTAACAGTAAAGGTGCGCACAAAAATTCATTTTAAAACATTTTAGGGAAGGGGAAAACACGCAAGCAATTCAGGTAATCCACATTCTTACAAAAGCCAATAAGTACTCCCCATTCCCTTTTATCCAGTTTCAGTTTTTCAAGGGTGATTGACCCAACTTGGGCCTCATGGCCTGCTCTTAGGTTGAGAGCAGCCGCTTAACTGTAACCTAGCCTACCGTCATTTGGACAGTTACTGCTTAACTAACCTTGGCCTAACAACTCAATGGATGGTTACCGCTAACCTGGCCCACGCTCATCCATAAAGAGGCATGTGGCCACTCATACGCATGCACTATACCCGAGGAAGGTTAAAGGCCTTCGAAACACAACAGAAACCAAATTCCTTAATCTCACTCATTTAGTCAGTCATTACTTGTTCAAAATTAATAATGTCCTTTAGTCCACATACCCAGCCCAAACCCGATCCATTCTGGTTTCAAATATTCAATTTTATTTTGCAACTTAACCAACTTCAAACCCACACATTCATTGGTTTAATAAAATAATGTAGTACCAAATCATAAGGAAAAATCGTATCATACACCCACCTGGTACAAACCCCAAACCTTCGCACAACACATTCGAACAATCCTTCGAACGTAAGCACAATTCACATTTTCGAAGCACCTTCAGGGAAGGGTTAGGGTATGCTTGTTACCTGGTCGTCCGTAGCTTACGGGCTCAGTTACCCTTAGCTTGGCCTAGATATCCGTACTTGAATTCAAACAACACTTGTATTTTAGCCCCTAAACTGTACGAAACACATCCCACCCTATCCTTAGCCTATAATAATTTTTTCTAGAATTTATGGATCACTTTAGGAATTTCAAATCGTAGCCGATACCGGTTCCTGTCTCGATCAGAACTTGAACTCAAATTCTAAAGTCCATATCTCGACGTCCCGACTTCAAAATGCAAAGTTGTTACCCATGCTAGAAAGGTCAGTCCGTCCCCTACAATTCCTATGTTTGGTGTTTTCTCAAAATCTATCCAACACTAGGTCAATTTTCTCAAGCATTCCACGCTATCACTAACTGCCCATATCTAGGCGGCCCTCGTTAAATCGCCTTTAACTCACCCAATACAACTATGATTCCCTTAATCCAAAAGAAAAAATACTCAGCACATTCTGACCTATTTGTTATAAAATTTTCGTATTTTTGAGACTAATATACCATCATGGGCCAAATTTTTAAAATGGGGTACATTTGGTCTCTAGTTGGTGGTGTTCTATCCACTTTATCTTCTTTCAAACGGAGTTCTTTCGGTCCAAATTTCCACCACATTGGGTCCCCAGACTACCCTCACCCAAAATAACGATTTCTAAGCCCCCAACTATCCCAAATCAACCCAAAGATCGAAACTTTATTCAAACAAAAACAAAAACATCACCAAACACTTACCTTGAGTTGGTTTTTGAAAAAAGGTGGTGGAGTCCCTTCCTATTCCAAAATTCGAGGCTGAAAATTTAAAGTTCACGTTTGAAAAATCATAATTTGTTCATGGAGTTTCTCAAAGATCATGAAAGGAAAAAAACAAGATGAAACTTTAATCTTTGATGCATGGGATGCATGTGTGTAGGGTTTAGAACCCATGCACCATCACTCACCAAACCACAAGGGGGAGACAGTAGCGGTGCTCAATAGCACGGGGTAGTGCTAGGTAGCTAGGCGGCAAATGATGATAAGGGGAAGAGTGAGAGAGAGCAAGATAGAGAAAGAGAGGTGAGAGAGAGCACGAAGAGAGAAAGAGGCAACTAGCAAGAGAGAGAGAGAGATGGTGAAGGAGGGACAGAGAGAGAGAGAGCACGAAGAGGAGAGAGTGGGGGGGGTCGGCTGCCTTGGTGGGAGGAGAAAGGTGTCCAGGTGGGCCAAGGTTTCGGGAGAGGGGTGGTTGTGTGGGCTAAAGGAAGAGGAAGGGGAGTTTGAGTATGAGAGGGAACCCAGGGTTAGGGTAATTTGGGAGGGAAAAGCAATTAATGTCAAAAAATAAAAGTTGGAGATAAAGGTAAATAATTTCAACAAAATAAAAGTAAACGAAATATCTCTTTTAAAAAAAAAAAACTTGGCACAACTTAGAACAGAAGTCTTAGGTCGGTCCATATCAACAGTAATTCAACCCGCCATTATATTTTCGGGATTTCACAGATTATCCTACTCAAGAAAGTTTCTTCCCCAAAACATAAATGAATTGCGATATATTCCATTATCATGAAAAAGAATTTCCAAAATTTTAGATACACACACACACACACACACACACACACACACACACA
>JACYFF010003369.1:42333940-42364154 GCA_017589665.1 Selenicereus undatus
ATATATATATATATATATATATACATATATATATATATATATACATACATACACACACATGTACATAAATACATACGTACACACACACACAAAGGGGTGGGGGGAGAGACGCAAACATATATATAATCCTATGCATAAAGGAATCATATCATTTTAGGATTAAGTTAGTCGAGCAAGAATTCTATATCATCATGAAATTGATAGGGCATTACATAACATCACGTAGCATCATATGACATTATATGAGCAATAGCAACACACAAGAACAACACATAGGTTCGTAACAATGTTGCACTTTGGAATCAAGCATAATCCATGGAGTTAGTCCATGTTTTTCTATATATGGGTTATGTGACTGGGATAACTCATGTGGTCATCAATCGCTAAGCATAGAATAGCTTGGGAATATGGTTCAATAGCAGATCAATCACAGGGTAAGTTTCCGACACTCTTTATAGATATATTATTTAAAGTGGTTGATGAGGTTGGGTTGGTGTAAGGTTACTACTCCTAATGATTCACCTACAATGTTATTAATAAGTTGACCACCCAAGGAAATATTTTTCAACTAGGAATCATCACTGAAGCGGTCACTAATTCCTATATGTAATGGGACGTGATAGTGTAAGCAGCATAAGAGTTAGCAAGGCAGTAATTTAGAGGTCCAAATTGATGCTCCCTATTATACGTACGAATGCAATCATCCTAATGAAGGATATTCCGCCAACAGGTATAGTTACAGAAGCAATAACAGGCATGGCAATTACATTAGCTTAATCACAATGGTCTACCTAATGTAAAGCTCTACCATCAAGTTTCCATATGCAGTTGGTTTCTCTCTAAGTCATGAAGCCATGCAGGTAAATTAACTACCCATGTCCCAATGAGGATGGCATAACTATTTACCACTATATAGTCAAACTGCACCAAAACACTTCAATCAAACACCTTAACTGCCATGTTCCACAACTTTAAGGACTAGGCGATATAATAAAGACTCACATATGATCGTAAGTACACCTACATATCATCGTGTCACATGAAGAACATAGACATTTTCACATCCAAAAAGAGGTTGGCCCCTAAAATGTGAGCTACTAGCACGTTATCCTTAGCAAACATAAGATATGCGAAGGTAAGCACATGTAAATGCAAATTCTAATAGTCACTAGGTTTCGTATTAGTTTTATGCGCATCTGGCCACTCAAGCTATAGCATGATGCAATAGGGGCCATGTAATGCAAGCAACAGTCTAATGATCTTATCATGCAATAAGCCACACATATTGGACTGTGCATCCAACTCAATTGCATCCTATACAGGCCCAAAATAGGCACCAAGAAGCGCAAGTACTAAACAGATTATTCACAAAACTAGTCAGTGACCCAACTCCTATATGGCATCAATGACCATGCATAACGAACATAAGTATCTATACATATGCTGACTTGACCTTGGATATGCTACCATGCTACCTTCTTACACATGAGGTATACCCATCCATAGATGTGATCAGTCATCAAGTCACACATTACACACATCGTGTTCAATTACTCTAATTATAACATGAGAAAACATAATTCATGGACTACAAATGATCATTAAAAGTCATGTTTTGCAACTAACTACATAAATCAAATCGCGCGACTAATACAATCATATGTTTAATCAGCTCAGCCCAAGCAACCACCGGAAGCCCATTCTCTTAGCATTCGACCACAAACACATCGATGGCCACTGATAACAAACCTAACTATAGGTGCTCCCATGGCTTCACGCAGCACATGATGCTATAATCTTTTTTTTTTTAGACATGCAAACTCATGGGGTTGTCACATAGCGAAAACACCTAGATGTTTACATACGCGTGCAATCCCCATATTGCAACTTTTGGTCAACACTATGCCCTAAAGCTCGTCCAAATTTAGGAGAGATTGGCGACCAACGGGCTATGATCTTTTTTAGTATGGTCAACATTAACAGTCTTATAGGTATGTGTTGAGGTCTTGTGATACACGCACGTCCCATAGGTGATCATAGGAGTCTTACCGCGTAGGTCACTCACCTAAGTAGGAATCATTTACCACTTACAATTTTTAAGTCTGCTAGGTTCTCTCTCCGTTGCACCTTCTATGTGTGTTAGGGATCATTCCAGCCAAAACATTGCCACCCTACATCAAAATTAACAGCTCGCATGAGAAAAAGTAAGTAATACATTGTAAAAGCAACAATGGCAAAGATGGAGAATGGTAGGTACACTTACACAATGTTCAACGAGATCCCACCTCTAACATTTAATCTTTCAAGCACGCATACAAAAATATCCCCTAATTTACTTAGGCAATTCAAAATTCACAAGGGCAACGTATCATTTAGCAGGATTATCGATCATAGCAACTAATCTCCAATCATTCCTTTCTTAGTCCAGCCAAACGACTCCATTGATATACACATCTTTACACATAAAAATTCACAAGCAACATTTCAACACGCATAAGAACATGTACTTGTGAACCTAAATTCATTCATCATTACTAAAGGAATGCAAGTCCTTCGATGCAAAGTAAAACTTAACTCAATAGCTGATAGGACATTAACATTTCAAAATCATGAATTTCAAAGGCGAAAAATAATGTATCAATTTTTAGCCTCTTCTCTACCATCTCTAAGTACGTTTTCTCTGTCTATTATAGGGACTGAGGAGTAATCCGCACGCAGGGGCAAAGAATGAGCTTGGAAAAAAGTTTTCACTCATTCAAGTTCAAACCAATCTGCTTTAACTTTCGATTGTTTTATTAGGGTGCACGAATAAAACATTTACTATTCGAACCATCACATAGCTTAGACAAGAATGTGTAAGTTAATTGGGGTTTATATTCTAACACACGACTCACATGTTATCCTATCGGCTTAACCGAATCACATAATAGTCAATAAGTCAAGCCAATTAGCTCGTTGGGAACACATTACACCAATGGAGCATCCCCAATGCCTGCTCAAGGCATGGGGAGCCATTTAGCTCCTACACTAATGCATAACTCACCCCTTTTAATCAATCGACCTACTCGGACCACATAAATCGTAATTGACCATCCAATAAGGCACACTTGCACACAGAGCACGGCATATGTCACATTATCACAAAGTGTTCCTAGGCGACTATATGAAATGCAAGACTCATGCCGTGGCCTATGGTCACCGAACCTTGCTCTGATACCATCTATAATGCTACCAACCCCTAGAGTTAGGAGCATTAACGATCTCTTAAATCCTCAAAGTCTTGGGCGAAACAGATAGAGTTCCGCCTAAAAATGAGCTAAACCAAGCTTCTAGCCTTACTATAGGTTCTTGCATTCGTTAAACGCATAAACATATATCCATAACTCAACGGCTGCACGCCGTAGATCGCAACTCTATAGGCCACAAACCCGGAGTATACCAAGAATGACGTTCAATAAATAGAAAGAAAAAAAAAGTACAACTCAAGGGATCATACATCTGGAGTACTGTGTTTACGTCCTAAAAGAAAATAAACAACTCTAGCTAAAAGACAATTGACAATTCAGATAGTCGGCTCACATGGCCATACAAAGCGACTTTTAAACAATATTCATTACATTGCTTTGGTAATTAGCTTACATGTACTCAAGAACTTAAATTACATCACAATACGTTACGAAGCTTCCAATTTAATGTAAAAAACATATAAGTCTACTACTAGAGCAACAAGGTGGACTCCACCTCGACTTACGTGAACTGACTTCTACCTGTAATTTTAGGAAATCAGGGAAAAAGGGAAAAGACAGGGGGATGAGCTAGCACATGCTCAGTGAATGATTCTCAACCTCGAGAAAACAAAATAGTTGCACATCATACTTTAGGTAGCACATACACACAATCTGATATATAATATCATAAAATAAGCATGTAGGGTCTTCTACATTTGTCGTCACCTTAATGACATCTCTAGTACGATGGTAACCCTATTCTCCGTCTAATTTATGCACAAGGTGCCTAACTTGCCTGGCCTAGGCCCCTTATAGATTATTAGGGGTAATTCCATGTCATATCAACTTAACATCACACGATATATGCATAACATCACATAACATGCACACATGATTCACCAATAAGCTATATCATGCAACAATTTATGTAATGGATGCAATAGAACACTTAGTTCACATATAAACACCCATCATCAAGGATTTTAAACAAAATAGCCAAGTAAGACTCCTCTTTGCAAGAAAGTAAGATTAATGCATATCACTTAAACCAATGAAAATTCTTCTAAAACCGTCGTTCTGTACTTTGCAGATTATTGAAACTAAATAAAAATGCTTTTCAACAAGATATGCACCTTTTCAAATCTTTACACCAACATCACCCTCGAACGAGGCATTCACATCACATAACACGTACAAAATCATTTTCATAGGCCTGGAATCTCATATTTGTTCTAACTACAGGTGAGGTCGTCACTCATGTTCCATCGTACCAGTGAGATCTTCACTTACATTTTACATTATCTGATGGAGGTCAGGTGGTCATTCCTCACTTCCAGAATGTTTAGGCTATTCCCAAGCATTAGAAACAAGCCTAGACAATTAATCGCACCTTGCTGCCAGGAACCTTTGCAACTAGCCCGTGAAATCTGGTCATGGTCACCTAATTTTGAGATGACTTAAATCCTTAATTTTGACGTTATTTTAAACCTTAGGATGTTAGATTTAAAACAAAACAAGTTTCAGCCTCATTGGAGTTCATTTGGTCATCCAAAGCCTATGTTTAAGTCAAGCTGCCCTGAAGACAGTTTACATCCAGATTGTACCCGGTTTTGGTGATTACATTTCTTAATCTTCCATGAGGTTTAAATGTCCAATTTTTGCATCCCTGGAAATATTAAGATCTTATATTTCATTTCCAATTTGAATTACCAGATTTGGAGTTCATTTGGTTAGGGAACGAAGCTGATTTTCAGTCATGTGCTGCTTTGAACCCGGTTATGCAAGATTTGGGAATTTTAGCTTTTTCAAGGGGAAAAAGAAGTTAAAATGATTTGATTCCAAATGGAGGGTATTCTAGAAATATTTAGGTTTCCATAAATGTAAAATAATCCCAGAATACTCAACGTTTGAGGTGTCAACCATGCAGCACATAGAAACCGGCACCTATATACCCGGCTGCTTATCAAGGAGGATTTCCTTCCTAAGTGGGTTTGGTTAATGTGAATACATATTCACCAGCTTGGTTTGAGCTTATTGGTAATCTTCCACTAAGCCAAGCATGAGGGAGACACGTGGGAGCATGGAGAAGCTTCCATTTTGCAAACAAAGAGCCGGCCACCATAGCACCACATGGCAAGTAAGCATCCATCAGCCTTTTTGAGGTGTAACCATGAGGAGATTACCTCCCTAGTGAGGAAATTGACTCACCAACATTCCCTAATGCCTAGCAAAGGTTTATATTAGTGCTAAGTTGTGTTTTAGACCTTAAACTTTCGGTTTGTATTAGGTTAGTACTTAACCGTGTACTAAGTAGTATTAAGTGTTTAATGACTTTCCTAGCTTAGAAGGAAAGCTCATTTCATGTATTTTGAAGGCTGTATAAAGCCTTTAGTTGTTCATTTTGTAATATAGACTTGAATTTTGAAAAGAAGAAAGAGACTTTGTGTCTTGAGTTCCCTTAAATACTTTCCTTGCTTATCTTAGTTTTTGGCCAAACCAAGTGGTGATCAAAGAGAGTCTTAATCCTTGGTTAGGTGGTGTATCTTATCCTAATCAAAGATTAAGGGCCCTAAGCTAGTGGTTAGTGGTGTATCTTATCTAATCCCCTAGCTTAGCACTATCCAAAAACACTTGAAGTTCTTTAAGAGTGCTTGGTTTCTGTTAAACCGTGAACTCTCCTAAGTTCTCCTTGTGTTCTTCATCTACTTTTGCATTCCTAAACATACTCCCATCTTTTCCCCCTCAAAATAAGCCTTCCACCATTCCATTCCCATGGTTATTAAAGGTTTAGACTATCTCTTATAGTCTAATACCAAGCCAAACATCCAAACACTTCCAACCGTGCAAAGAGAAACCCCACGGCCTCATGGATCAGCAAAGTGGCACGGCCTACCCGTGCCTAGGGGCACGACCATGCACCTTTGAGCCGTGAGTTTTCCTCTTTTGCTTTGTGTTCTTGGAAGTTCATAGCTTGGGACTTCTTTCCCTTACAGACTTCCATCATCATCCCTCGAGAAATTAACTCCATCAGAGTCTTCTAGGGTTCCCACTCTTGGGTCTATCTCCCTAAGCATTAGGGTTCCCACAAACTTTAAGACATTTTAGATGCATCTCACTTCAAATGCACTCGCATTACAACTCTCATCGTATCACAAACGATGACATTCCCATTCCCAAGAGGCTAGAAGCCTTAATGATTTCACATCCATTTAGAAAGTATAAAACCACTCATTTGGTAAAATACGCTTAAACGAGTTAATGTCCACATATTCATTTACTCTTTAAGGCAGGTGATATGGAAACTCATTCTTAATTGTTAACAGTTGCATTCATACATAAGCATTTCAACTTTTCAATGTTTCAGATGCAAACCGCTCATCTCATGACACAAAATTCTATGCATTCAAATGAAACATCGCGTGAGTTATAAGCAAGGCTGATAACATTTACTTTTAACTTACTCTTATCAAACAACTGGTCTAACATTCCCAATTAACCACATGACTTATTGTGTTTGCCATATCAAGCAATCACTTACTCACTTATCGAGACACGACGTTAAACATGTTGAAAACATACCTATTCGTGATTAGCATTACTTTCTGAGCCAATAGTTCAGTTGGGTGATTTATGAAGACAATCGAGGCATCATTTTAAACTTAAATCAACTTGATATTAAGATTATATGAACACTTAGTCAAAAGGAACTATTCTAGGTACATTTTAAGGTTCACTCTAATGCAACCACGTGTATATTCAAAAAGGCTTACATAACATAGTTTAGGGATGGCTAAACAATCGGTCATTCAACTAAGGCTTAGGAGGGTGAATCAAGCAATTTTCATTCATGAACATCTCCTTAACTCACACGTCAATTAGTTAATACACTTACACAACCAAGCAACTTGGTGGCTATAAACACATTAGTTTGGCATGAATGTGGTTCATACAAACACATATAGCACACATGCAATCCTAGGCTTAACAATTAACAATCACTTTTCAACTAAACAGAGCTGACCTAGCATCACATTTATAACACAACATTACACTTCATAATTCACGGAGTTTCACACAAATAAGACCCCCTCCTCGCAGCACCGACCACAATAGTTCTTAAAACCCTTTCCGTTCAACCCAAATGATTCACCGACTACTTGCAGTTTGTTAACTCGTTATAATTTCAACCTAACTACTAAATCAGCTATCAATATTTCAAAACATTTGCAAATTAGTAGTAGGTTTAAGGTTCAGGAACCACCCACTTGGACTCCAAGCTTAAGGAATTGTTCTAAGGGCTTTTGAGCCTAATTAAGGTGCTTCAAAACCAAGATTTCGACTCTCTTGCTGTTGTCACACCTAACCCATGTGGACAGACCCCAATCTACCCTAATCTGCCTACTTACAACGAATTCGAACCCCTGAACTCTCGCTTTGGTTGGTCTTTGACCTAAAATCACCTTAGATTTATAATGGACGACGGGAAGGGCGTGGCTATGGCAGAACTGGCACATGCTCGGTGCCTCAAGGTCGATAGAGAAGACCAAATCACTTAGGTGATTTCTGAAGACAATTGAGGCATCATTTTAAACTTGAATCAACTTGACATTAATATTAGATGAATGCTTAGTCAAAAGGGACTATTCTAGGTACATTTGAAGGTTCACTCTAATGCAACCACATGTCCGTTCAAAAAGGCCTGCATAACATAGTTTAGGGATGGCTAAACAGTCAGTCATTTAGCTAAGACCTCGGGAATACATTTAGGTTGACTCAAGCAATTTTCATTCATGAGCATCTCCTTAACTGACGTATCAATTATTTAAGACACTTACAGAACCAAGCAACCAGGTGGCTATAGACACAATAGTTTGGCATGAACGCAGTTCATGCAAACACATATAGCACACATGCAAACCCAAGGTTAACAATTAACATTCACTTTTCGAATAAACAGAATCGACCTAGCATCACATTTGTAACAGAACATTGCACTTCATAATTCATGGAGTTTCACACAACCCGGACTCCGTCCTCACAGCACCGACCACAACAGTCCTAAAAACCGTTTCAGTTCAACCTAAATGATTCACCGACTAGTAGTTTCTTAACTCATTATAATTTCAACCTAACTACTGAATCAGCTATCACAAAAATTTCAAAACATTTGGAAATTAATAGTAGGTTTAAGGGTCAGGAGCCACCCACCTGGACTCTAAGCTTAAGGACTCGTTGTACGGGCTTTTAGGCTCAATTTGGATGCTTCAAAACCAGGATTTCGACTCTTTTGCTACTGTCACGCCTAACCCACGCGAATAAACGCCTATCTGCCTGCTTACCATGCACTCGAACCCCTCAACCCTCACTTTGGTTGCTCCTTAATGTAAAATCACGTCAGATTTATAGTGGATGATGAGAATGGCTTGGTTATGGCGGATCTGGTGCATGCTTGGTGCCTCAGGGTCAGCAGAGGAGACCACGAATGTGGTCAGTCTGGGTCTGGATTCCTCGCGGGTGGCTGGGGCTAGGGACGGCTAGCTGGGTGCGAGCTAAGGTGGCACTGATGCGCCTCTTCTGTCTCTTTGTCTCTCTCTCTCTCTCTTTTTGGTTGGTCGTCGTGGAGGGGTCGCAAGGAACCAGAAGAACCCCCATTGTGCATGTGTGAAGAGGATGGGGGCTTCGCCACCCCCCCCCCCAAATTTGTCTCACTTTTCCTTTTTTTGTGTTTTATTGCTAGACAACTCCAGTTCTTAGCCTCCAAATCACTAGCATGTAGTCTAGACTTGGGTCTAAAAACTCTAATAATCAACATTGTAATCGAATCCGGGAAATGACTACATTACACTATCGGTACAATTTGCTAATTTCGCGTTCTTATGACTTGGCTAATTTTCAACAAGTTTGCTAACTTCATAAACTTACGTAATTAACCAAGAAAAATTAATGAAAATAATTAACGTAATTATTACACGCAATTATCACGCAAAAATTAGCCTAATATAGCTAACTCAATCACATAAGTTAATAAAAATATTAACTCAAATGATTAGTCTAAGGTTAAAAACCTACGTTATTACACCCCGGTTGTTTTCCCAGGAAATTCTATACTGGCGCTAAGCTAGTCATTATGCTTGCTACCATTACTATTTTACGATATTAAGGTTATTACACGTGACTTTACCCAAACTCTGGGTGCCTTGTGATCGGGATGGCATGCTATCATTTTACATATTACTACTACTGGTTTTGAACCAAGGATCAACATTGCATATTTGTGTGCTTGCTCATAAGCATTTCAAGTAAAATGCAAAAGGGTTAGGTGTACTCTTGGTCATAATAAAGTTATACGAACAATTGAGCTATGAAATACGATTGTCGATTGGACTTATCGAAGTACGTAACATGACGCGGCTTAGTTGTACTAGGATAAGTATTTTGGATAACCTAATTGGGATTTAAAAAAAAGGGAGGGGTTAGATTTAAATCAATGAGCATAGCATCTATCTGAATATTTTCATGATTCAAAAGTGACCAGTTTTGAATGGAGACCCTAAAGTAAAACATTATGATAGCTAGGCTACAATTTTATTATTTGATGCATCAACTTGGTATCAAATCTATCCTCACCCGGGAACAACCTTAATGCGCTCTTTAAATAATTCATGTGCAAGCGATACATAGAACCTTCCCTAATATTGTCCTATGGCCCAATTACACCATTTTTCCCAAGTTGCTTATTCACTTGCTAAGTTAATAATTCCATGTAGCTTCCTTAGTAGTTTGCATGCCATATGTCTGTGAAATCGGTTGATGTTGCCTACTCTTCTTGTCCTGAGGATATTGAGTTGTTAATTTTCCTTGATGTCATTGTGGCTTTAGATCTTGCTTTGAGTGTCTTGTGTCCAAGGTGATGCTATATGACGCTATATGACATCTCCATTACCTTCCTGTGGAATTGAAACTCCTTCAGTAATTAACCTAGTTCTAAAGTACTTCTATTATTTTGTGCTTCCGAATGAAACTACATGTACACAACCTTGATTTGTTATGGCGTAGTTGCCATACCTTTAGGTGCCTACTCTTCCGAATGAACCTAGTTCTAAACTCATACACATAGAGTTGTTGTTTGTAATGCGGACAATGTATAGGTAATATAAGGTCTACGTTCCCTTTAAAAAAAGTTTAATATGGCTTTTCATGCCAACTCATTTACCCCTCTTCTATGCGATTGCCCTCGGTGCCTAAATAGAGTGAGTAGCCACTCGAAGAGGATTGGCGTTGAGGAGACTAGACACCATTGGTTTCTTTTTTCGATTTAAAAGATAAAATTATTTATAAGGTGAGATTTTTGAATTTTATTACAGGTTATGTAGATTGTGTCATATGTATACACATCTTAGGTATGACTAAACTATGAGCTTTATAATTTCGAGGATGAAATTCTTTTAAGGGCGGAAGAATGTAATAACAGCGATTTTTATTTCAATGGTAGCTAATGAATTTGCCTAGCGATTTGGTTGGCTGTAATTTTGTTATTACATAAAGTTGGATAAATACTATGTGTTTGTTTAAGTGGGTAACTTTATTAAAAATGAAATTGTTACTATTATTAGCTTTGAAATTTCACGATGCATTTCTGAGCGTAAAACAACACTTCGTCGAAAGCTTGACAGATTATTAGCCCCAACATGTTTAATTGTAGGCTAGAAGTCTTGAGTTGAGTTAGGTATTAAACAACAACCAAAAAAAGGGTAAAGACCCAAAAAATAAGGAGAAGGGGGGTAGACCCTTCTCGGGCTCGAACAGGGAGACCAGCGGGGGGATTCTGCAACCCCCTCTGTAACCCAGCATCACTAAGCAAATAGAGAGAGATAGAGAGAGAGAGAGAAAGAGAAAGAGAAAGAGCCAGAGGAGGTTAGGCGGGGACGGTGGCGCACCAATGGGCCGACCACACTCTGGTGGCCTCCTTCCGCGACAAGTGACAGTAAGAGAGGGACAAAGAGAATGAGGGAGGGGTCGTAAGGTTCGTCATCTTGGTAGCTCCTCTGGGGTTTGCCGATGGCGATTCGGTGGTGGAGCGGCGGTTAGGGGTGGGGAAGCAAATGAGCGAACCAATCCCATGCATGCCGCCCAAACTAACCCTAAGTTGGGTCCTTAAGCTTGGAGAGACGGGGATGATTCTGTAAGTTCAACCTATTACTAATTCCAAACTGTTTGAATCCAGTTGTTTGGTTTTGGTTCATTATGATAATAATTGCGCTAAGCATGTGCATACCTAGAATTTAGGTGAGGATTATGCATAGGTATCGATTCATCATGGTATTGAGGCAAATTGTTGATTGTGACTGAACGATTGTGAATTCGAGGTGCAATTTGGGGTGGTGTTGTGATGAGGGAGATTGGGTTGTGATGAGGGAGATTAGGTTGTGTTCATGGATGGAGATGATTAATGATTGACCAGTCCCTCTATGGGGCACTATTACAAATCTATGTGTTTTAAAGCATAACCATGGCATTATGCACAATGTAAAGATCCTAGAGGCTTATATAGTTACTTAGACTTGTGTGCAGGGTCATTTATATGTTTTATAAGTGAATTGTGTAGTATATGCGCTTCTTGGTGTTTGCTTAACTTGACTTTGGCTAACCATGTGGCTAAATTAGCCAAATGATTTAACTTACATAATGCATTGCATGAAATCATTTCTGAGTCATTATTTACACTCCATAAATTCTTTTATTCATGTGATAGTTGAATAACTGCATATGCACCTATTTAATGGACGATATGGTGACCATAGGACTTTGTATTCGCATACCCTTGCCTTTGTATTCTGTGCTTGATTGAGTGACATGCTAGTGCACCAATGCTTATAGTTGACTTCTAAACTAAAAGGCCCATGAATAAGTGTGTTTATAATAATTCCTAATGTAACAGAACTGAACTCCTTGGCATGATATAACTAAGTCATCTTGTACTATGTTTTGAGCTATAAGTGTCACGTGCCCATGGTAGTTATCCTAGCAAATTTTGTAGTGGTTCTAAGCTAGTCATTCTGTTTGTTGTCGTTACTATTTTGCTATATCGTCGTTATTGTACATGACTTTACCCTAACTCAACCCCAACTTTGGGTGCAGTATGATTAGGATGACGTGCTATCATTTCCCATATTACCACTACTGTTTTTCAACCAAGGGGCAACATTTACATACCTATGCTTGCTTATAAGCATTTCGAGTAAAATGTAAAAGCGCTAGGTGTACTCATGGTGATAATGATGCTATACAAACAATTGAAGTGTGAAATACGATTGTCGATCGGACCGATTGATGTATGTGATATGATGTGGCTCATTTATATTAGGATATGCATTTTGGACAACCTAATTAGGATTTTAAAAAAAGGGCGCCTGGATTTAAATCAATGAGCATGGCATTCTATTTGCATATTTTCATGATTCAGAAGAGATCAGGTTTAAATGGAGACCCTAAGGAAAAACATTACGATAGCTAGGCTATAATTGCATTATTTGATGCATGAACTTCTTATCAGATCTATCTTCACCCGGAACAACCTTACCATGTCCCCTAAATAATTTGTGTGCAAGTGATGCATGGATCCTTCCCTAATATTGTGTTGTGCCCCAATTATACAATTTTTCCCAAGTTCCTTATTCGCTCAATAATTCAATAATTCCATGTATTTTCCTTAGCAGTTTGCATGCCATAAGTTTGTGAGATTGGTTTATGCTACCTGCTCTTCTTGTCCTAAGGATATCGAGTTGTTAATTTTCCTTCATGGCATTGTGGCTTCAAATCTTGCTTGGAGTGTCTTGTGTTTAAGGTGATGTTGTGTGACGCTATATGACATCTCTATTACCTTGTTGTGGAATTGAAACTCCTTGTTTAACTAACCTGGTTCTAAAGTACTTCGATTACTTTGTACTCCCAAATGAAATGACAAGTACATGACCTTGATTTGTTATTGTCCAGTTGTCATACGTTTAGAAGTCAACTCATAGATACATATACATAGAGTTATTAGTGGCAGTGCGAATAGTGTTTTGGTGATTAAAGGTCTACGTTCCTTTTAAAATAAGTTTAATATGCTTTTCCATGCCAACTCATTTGCCCCACTATTATGCAATCGCCCTCAGTGCCTAGATAGTGTGAGCAGTCGCTTGAAGAGGATTGGCACCGAGCAGACTGGACGCCACTAGTCTGTTTTTTGATCTAAAAGATACAATTATTTATAAGGCAAGATTTTGAATTTTATTGCAGGTTGTCTAGATTGTGTCATGTGTGTGCAGATCTTGGGTATGACTGAACTGTGAACCTCCTTATTTCGAGGACGCAATTCTTTTAAGGAGGGAAGATTGTAATAACAACGATTTTTATTGCGGTGGTAGCTAACGAATTTGCCGAGGAATTCGGTCAGCCATAATTTTGTTATTGCAGAAAGTTGGTTTAACACTATGGGTTTGTTTAAGTGGGTAACTTTATTAAAAATGAAACTGTTACTATTAGATTTGAAATTTCACGATACATTTCTCAATGTAAAATAACATCTCATTGAAAGACAAAGTATTGGGCTTAACACGTTTAATTGTGGGCTTGGAGTCTTGAGTGGTGATGGATATCAGCCCATGCAATACTCAATTAGCCCTAATCAATTTTTGAACCTGTTTCAGTTTTTTTAAGTTGATTCGTCAACTTGAACTTAATTAAACTTTGATTTCGTTGCTAAGAGAGTTTATTAACATCCTCACAAACTCAAATATGCAATTAAGTCAGTTTTAACTTAAGTATTTTTGTCCAAACTATCAAAGGAATTGAAACAGAAGGTTTGGGGTTTAAAAGCAGTGCAGCAGTCCGGTTTTGGGAACCAAATACTTTCAACTTCCATGAGATTTAAGTCCAATATTTTTCCTTAAGATTGAACCTCAAGAAGTCATTTTTCCAACAAAACAACTTTCAGCTCATTTAGACTTCATTTACCCATCCAAATCAGCCAGCAATTTTTACATATTTTGGTTCCTTAATGTCTTAGCTACATCAGCATGTAAATAAATATTAAGTAGACTAGAAGAACCAAGGCATTTTGTTAAACAGTGTAGGCTAGATCCAGTTTTGGACCAGTCTGAGTATTCTATGGATTTTGATGGGCAAATGATCTCCAAAACGTGTGATTCCACCTGTAGGAGTTAGAAGACATCCTAAGCTTTCCAACCATGTGTGGAAATCCAAGTCATTCCCACGTTTTCCATGTGAAAGATGGCGTCCAAACAAAGCTTGCAAACTGCAGTATTCTGCCCAGTTAAGCACCTAAGTGTTTTTTCCTTCTCAAGTGGGTTTCCCCAGCTTCTACCTTCCTTGCTTGCTTCAATCACGTTCAAGGCTGTAAGAAACACCATCATATGCTGCAAATAAGCCTTGGAAAGAGCCTAGCCAACGAGAAAACAAAGGAAGGTTCAACACCTTACAATCTGATTGGCTAGCCAAAAAAGGGAAAGCACTTTATGACTGTTTATTTATTTTCTCTAGTATTCTGATGTATTAAGCTAAATGAAGTGTTTTAATGTTAAGCTTAGTCATTTATTTTGTATTACTAAGCTTACAGGTTTTAATTAGCTTAAGTTAATCAAGCTAGTGTAGTTAGCTTAGCTCTGAGCAAGGCTTACGCATGCTTAAGAATTTTCCTCCCTTAGAAGGAAACCTCCTAAGCATACAAGCTGCCTTTGGCCGTGTATATAAGGCCTTAGAATGATCATTTTGTACTCAGCTTTGAATATCAACTGACATCAGATTTGAGAGCATTGCTCTTGTTTCTCTTAAAACACTAAACTTGTTTATCTCTAACTAGGCCGGTTAGTGTAGTCTTAAATTGGATTAAGTGGTATTTGTAAATCTTAATCATATTTTAAGGGCCCTAATCTTGTTCTTGGTGGTGTTTCTGTATCCTTAAACAAGCTTAGTTCTACCTAGATTAGTCTTTGGTGGTGATTTCTGTATCCAAAGATTAGTTTAATATCTATCCTTCCTTTTCCTTTTCCCATTTAGAATCCCTTGATTCTAAATCCATGTCCCTCCTTACGTTTTAGTTGATTCACAACCAGCGTATAACGTGCAATTCTCTTGAGTTTTCTTTGATTGTACTCTCTCTTGGTTTTTAAGCTTTTGCACTTGAATGGAGTTTTAGCATAGACCCTTGATAGATACATCAAGTTGAGTTGGGTATTAAACTAAACCTAAAAAAAGGGTCAAAGACCCAAAAAAAGGGGCAAGGGGCGAAGTCCTTCTCGGGCTCGAACAGGGAAAGCAGATGGGGACTTCTACAACCCCCTCCACGACCCAGCACCACCAAATAAATAGAGAGAGAGAGAGAGAGAAAGAGAAAGAGAAAGCTAGTAGAGGTCAGGCGGCGATGGTGACACACCAGCAGGCCGGCCACGCTCTACTGACCAACTTCCACGACAGGTGACAACTTGAGAGGGAGAAAGAGCTTGAGGGAGAGGTCACTGGGTCGTCCTCGACGGATCCTCCGTGGTTTGCCGGCGGTGGTTCGGTGGTGGAGCGGCAGCTAGGTGGTAGTGATGGAGGTCCATCCATGAGCATGATCATTAGGTTTCAAGGAGGTCCAAGGGAGTCGAATTTCATAACTAAAGTCCAAGAAATCAGCTTAGCTTGCCAAGACTCATTTCAGCCCATTTTTTATTTCCGACCTGTGCACAAGCCTGATTTTGTGCACATTATTTCTTAACCTTCCCTAGGGTATGATTCGGTAGTATGAGGCCTAAGTTTAAGTTCAAGATGTGTTCTTTCCAATAAGACCAGTTGCAAGTCATTTGGAGCTCATTTGCTACCACAACTCAAACGTTGAAGTCAAGTGCTCAAAACTGCCCCACCTCTGATCGATTCTGGAAATGGGTCTAGTTGGGTGTCCAAACCTCCTCCACTTGGACTGAAACTTTTATGGCTTGAAAGTACATTAAAAATATTATCAAGTTTCCATAAAAAACCTCAGCCAAATTACTCATATGTTGAAGGTTTTTGAGGGAGATGGAAAAATAACTAAAGAAAAAGGAAAATGATGCCTCAAATACTCACGATTGTCAGTCGTAGTACTTAAGGGTCGGTCCACAGGGAAAAACGTGTAATTATGGTCATTTGAAACAAAACAGTTAAAACTAATTATCTAAATTGAGTGAAATTATTTTAAGCATTTCAACAACCTAAACAATCTAAACCTAAACTAAACCTTGTATTGATTATCCAAGTTAAACCAAACTAAACAACTAAACTTGAAATTAACCATATTAAGCTGAAATTAAACATGGTTTAACCAACTAACAACTAAATTACTCTATTATTCTGAAATTAAACTAAGGCTAATTATGTCATGAAATTTAACCAAGGGGAGGGGTTATTGAGGCAAAATCGAAGCTGAGGAAAGGGGGTTGAACATGAAACAGAACCAGCGGACTAATAAACAGAATAGCAGCAACAAAAACAGGGGAAGGGGAAGGCAACATCGAAAGCAAGAAAATTGAACATGGAACACAGGAGAACAGAAATGAAATAGGGGAAGGGAACAATTCCGAAACAACGAAGACAAGAGGGAAATCGATGCAAAGCAAGCATAACTGATATACTTAGCATGAACCATCAAACCCAGATTCAGTGTCCTCCATTAATGGCGAAGAACACCAACCCAGCAAATCGAACTTCGCAGCAGATAACCATAGTCCAAATTCGAACCAGTTTCATAAAAATTCAAGCATAAATTGACTAAACCTCGAAATTACAACTCGGTACTGATGAAATCAACCCAAATTACACGAATCCAAAAGCTACAATTTGAATCTGAAATCGAAACCCAATTTGAAGACTAACCCTAATTTCGAATATGAAAGCAAGAAAAACAAAATTAAACGAAACTAAAACGGAATGTGCTATGCATATGCACTCTCCGTTGCTAGCATATGCACTCTCCGTTGCTAAGGAGGTGCCTGAAGGGGAAGATCCCTCCACCTATAGAGAAGCTGTCTCGTGTTCTAATTCCCAGCATTGGGAATGTGCTATGCAAGAGGAGATGGATAGTCTCCACAAGAACGGGACCTGGGATCTTTGTCAGCTACCTAAAGGCCGGAGGGCCTTAACTGCCAAGTGGATCTACAAAAGGAAAGAAGGTATTCCTGGTGTAGAGGCTGCCAGATGGAAAGCGAGGTTGGTTGTTCGAGGATGCAACCAAAAGGAGGGAGTTGACTACAATGAGGTATTTTCTCCTGTGGTAAGACACACATCTATTAGGGTGTTGCTTTCCTTTGTGGCTATGTACGATTTGGAACTTGAGCAGTTGGATGTCAAAACTGTCTTCCTCCATGGAGATTTGGAGGAAGATATATATATGAAACAGCCTGAGGGGTTTGTGGTTTCTGGGAAGGAACACATGGTGTGTCGGTTGAAAAAGTCATTATATGGACTAAAACAGGCTCCCAGGCAGTGGTATAAAAGGTTTGACACCTTTATGGTTGGGCATGGGTACACACGTAGCAAATTTGACAACTGTGTGTATTACAGACAGTATGAGAATGGGTCTTGCATATACTTATTATTGTATGTGGATGATATGCTGATTGCCTCCAAGGATCGTTCCTTGATCAGCAAATTGAAATCTCAACTTTGTGAGGAGTTTGAGATGAAAGATCTTGGTGCAGCTAAGAAGATCTTGGGGATGGAGATCCAGAGGGATCGAAAGGGAGGTAGATTGTTTCTATCTCAAGGTCGCTATCTTGAGAAAGTGTTGGATCGTTTCAACATGCAAAACTGTAAGTCAGTTTCTACTCCCTCTGCTGCACATTGTAAATTGTCTGCTGGTTGTTGCCCAACAAGTGAGGAGGACATCGAGAGTATGTCTCATGTACCCTACTTACCCAGCAAATCGAACTTCGCAGCAGATAACCATAGTCCAAATTCGAACCAGTTTCATAAAAATTCAAGCATAAATTGACTAAACCTCCCAATTACAACTCGGTACTGATGAAATCAACCCAAATTACACGAATCCAAAAGCTACAATTTGAATCTGAAATCGAAACCCAATTTGAAGACTAACCCTAATTTCGAATATGAAAGCAAGAAAAACAAAATTAAACGAAACTAAAACGGAATTTAAACCTGATCTACTCCTAATTTCTAACCTAAGCTACCTGACTCGAACTTGCCCTTCAATGGCGTCGCCTCAGCCTTTTATACTCGACCTCCATCTTGATCTCGACCCTTCGCCTCTGGACCCTCGATGTGGGTGGGTATCGTGGACGGTGGATGAATGAGGCATCGAAGATGGGTGCGTGGCCTGGTGAGGATGGAAACGGTGAAACCGTGGGTGGGTGGGGTGGTTTCTGGTTTCGGGAAGGGGGTGTGCTAGAAGAGAGAGAGAGTGATGACGAGGTAGAGAGAGAAGGAGGAAGGAGAAGGGCATGGCGATGAGGGAAGGTTCTGGGCTTCTAGGGTTTCAGGGTTTCGGGTTGAGGGTCGAAGAAGCAGGGTGCGAGGAAGCAGGGTTTCAGGGGTCGGGGAGAGAGAAGCTGAAGAAGAGAGAGAAAACCCAAGGGAAGGGGGTTGTCTTAAGTGGAGCCGGTCCAGCTGAACCGGCCGGTCCGGTTCACTGGACCGGTCTGGTTTTTAATTTTTTTTTTCCTTCTTCTTTTGGCCTTGTTGAAGGATTTTTTGAGGTGGAAAATTAAAACTAAACTAAGTGAGTGAATGAAAGGGGAAAGGGATACCTCAAGCACTTACGGTTGTCAATCGTAGTAGTTTAAGGGTCGGTCCATAGGGAAAACGTGTAATTATGGTCATTTAAAATTAAATGCTTAAACTAATTAACTAAACTAAGTGATGTTATTTAAATCAAGTTAACAAACTAATTCAACTAAACTCATCTAATCCTAATTCATTAAACATTAAAACTACCTAATTAGCTAAAACCTAAACTAAACCTCATATTGATTATCCAAATTAAACCAAACCAAAACTGAAATTAATCATGATTTAAAACTAACATCCTAATTACTTTATTAATACGAAATTAAACTAAGGTACTTAATCAAACTAATTAAACTATAAGGGAGGGGGACGAAATTATCAAAACCGAGAATGAGAACAGAACACGAACAGCAGCAGCAAAAACAGGGGAAGGGGAAGGAACAGAATCGAAGGCAAACATCGACCCAAAACAGAGCACCAAGAGCAGACAAGTAAACAACAGTAGGGGAAGGGAAACGAAATTAAGCAACCTGAACGCAAACGAAAGCAAGAAGTAAACTTACCCTCGATGAACACCACAATGCAACCATTGGAAAACCAAAAACAGAGGAGAAGGAAATCGAATTCGAATTAAAAGCATCAAATGAACGCAATAAACCCAAAGTCAAAATCGAAAGCTTAATTACAACCAAGGGATCTCGAAATTGCAATGAATTCAACCATAAACCGAAACTAAAACCTAACCCTAATTTCTGAAATTCGAAAGCAAAAGAACAAAATTGAAACTCAAAATTTCTGAGATTCGAATACGAAAATGAAATTGACAACGAAATTAAACGAAACTAAAACGGAATTTAAACCTGATCTACTCCTAATTTCTAACCTAAGCTACCTGACTCGAACTTGCCCTTCAATGGCGTCGCCTCAACCTTTTATACTCGACCTCCATCTCGATCTCGACCCTTCGCCTCTGGACCCTCGATGTGGGTGGGTATTGTGGACGGTGGATGAATAAGGCAGCGAAGATGGGTACGTGGCCTGGTGAGGATGGAAACGGTGAAACCGTGGGTGGGTGGGGTGGTTTCTGGTTTCGACAAGGGGGTGTGCTGGAAGAGAGAGAGAGTGATGACGAGGTAGAGAGAGAAGGGGGAAGGAGATGTGGCGATGAGGGAAGGTTTTGGGCTTCTAGGGTTTCAGGGTTTCGGGTTTAGGGTCGAAGAAGCAGGGTGCGAGGAAGCAGGGTTTCAGGGGTCGGGGAGAGAGAAGCTGAAGAAGAGAGAGAAAACCCAAGGGAAGGGGGTTGTCTTAATTGGTGCCGGTCCAGCTGAACTGGCCGGTCTGGTTCACTGGACCGGTCTGGTTTTTAATTTTTTTTTCCTTCTTCTTTTGGCCGGTTTTTATCGATTTTTGGCCCGATTCTTCAACATCCAATAATTCTTCTATTTTTCTCGCTTTTTCCGCCATTTAAGCCTATTTTTCGCATTTATTCAAAATCTGCAAAATAAAATAAAATCAATTAAAAACCCTAAAAATATTATTAAAATGAGCATAAAATTGGTGAAAAAGTACCTTAAAAATATCACATTTTTAATATCACATTTTTGGCTCAAACATCATATGAGGAGCTATTAACCAGCAAATTGAGGGAGGAAAATCCCTTTTACGCGTTTAAGGACAGCCGGCTGCAACCTTGTTCTTTTTGAGGTGTTTTGCTCTTATCAAGGTTTAATCCACTTGCAAATGTCATGATTAGTGTACTTTGAAGCTGATTATGACCTCCTAAGCTTCCCAAGTTGACAACTCAGCCTCAAGATCATCAACTAAGTGTTGTCAAGCCATGATTTAATCTCCCCTTTTGTAGGCTGTTTTTGATTTCCGAAATGTACCTAGTTTAGCTTACTAATTTGAATGTTTAGCAGATATTTTGTAATTGGAAGGGAGCATATGACCCCCCAAGCAAGCCTTGAATGACACTTTTGCATGTTTATGGAAAGAAGTTGAGCCTTAGCTCCTTTGAACTCTCAAACTCTCTTCTAGCTTATCTCTATCTTTGGCCGGGTAGGGTGGTGATCTAGCAAGAGTCTTGGCTTCTTCTTGGTGGTGTTTCTGTATCCAAGAGGTTGTTAAGGGCCCTAGCATAAGCCTTGGTGGTGTTTCTATACCCAAGAGGTTGTTAAAGGCCCTAGCATAAGCCTTGGTGGTGTTTCTGTACCCAAGGATTGTGTTAGCCTCGGATTATCCCACGTAAGTTCTAGTTTGAGTTTGTGGTTTCAAAGCTTGCTAGCTATTCAAATCCTTGCTTGCATTATGTTTTCTTTCTCACTTGATCCTCCCCTTGGAGATACATCATATTTGGTATCAGAGCAAGTTTCTCCTTCGCCTGGTATTCGTCCCCACATTCCATAAAAACACAACCCAAACACATTGCCAAACACAAACCCTCAACCGGCTATTTTCAGCCGTGCTAGGCAGAAATACAGCACGATCACCCCATGCCACCATAGCACGATCGTGCCACCCCTATTCCGTATTGTTTCACTAGTTAAACCACACAACTCAAGCATGAGTGGTAGTATGAATTTAGAAGAGAAGTTCGAAGCCGTCATGAAGAATTTTGAGGCCATGAGGCTACAAAATGAAGAATTCAAGAGCCACAATGAGCATTTGAAGCACCAACTTGGTGAATCCATGAAGCAAAAATGGAAGGAGCTTAGAAGTTCTCGTTCCTCCAACTCGTCTGAATCTCATCAAGGTGAAGACAACCATGATGAAAGCCATCACTTGAACTCTTCAAGTGAGGAGGGGCCTTTTAGGAGGCCAAGAAGGAATGGGAGGAATGCATCCAACTTCTGAGACATCAAGGTGGAGGTTCCGAAATTCGAAGGGAGACTTGATCCCGACGAGTTCTTGAAGTGGCTCCAAACCGAGGAGAGGATTTTTTATTACAAGGAAATCCCAGAGGAAAAGAAGGAGAAACTCGTTGCTCTTAGGCTCCGTAAGCATGCTTCCCTTTGGTGGTCCAACTTGTGTGCCAAAAGAGCAAGACAAGGGAAGGCGAAGATTCGGACTTGGGAAACGATGAAGACCAAATTCAAGGCCCGTTTCTTGCCACCCTGTTATCTTCAAGATAACTACTCTCAACTCCATTCCCTAACTCAAGGTAATTTGAGTGTTGACAAGTATACTAGAGAATTCGAAAATTTGTTGATTAAGTGTGACCTTAGATAGGCCGAAGAACAAACCATATTGAGGTACTTAGGGGGACTTGATCCTAAGTATGCTCATGTGGTTTAGTTGCAACAATACACTACTTTTGATTAGGTGTGTGTTTTAGCCCACAAATTGGAACAACAAAGAAAAGCCAAGCTCTGCAAAAAAGACCCTCCTAAACCTTTCCCTAAGAGCCAACCTTTCAATAAGGGGAGCTCTTACCCACCTCCTAAGCCCTTGGTCCCAACCCGCTTCACCCCGCAAAAATCCTAAACCCCTAAAAGGAACCAACCCCCTTCAAACCAGCCTAAACCCCCTCCTATGAACAATAGGAGATGTTTCAAATGCCAAGGTCTAGGTCACATAGCCTCGGAATGTCCTCATAGGAGAATTATCTGCTTGGCCAAATGGGAGGCATGTAAGGAGGAAGAAGAGGAGGAGGAAAAGGAAGTATACTTCATGGAGGAACAAGAGGAGTTCGTAGAGGAGGCGGATGAAAGAGAATTGCTTGTATTAAGGAGAGCCTTGAATAGCCAAAAAGGAAACTTAGAAGAACAAAGGGAGAACATATTCCATACAAGATGCACCATCCAAGGCAAAGTTTGCTTTCTCATCATTGATAGAGGGAGTTATGCGAATGTTGCTTCCTCAAGCATGGTGGAGAAGTTAGGCCTTCAAGCTTCGGCTCATTCCCATCCTTACAACCTACAATGCCTTAGCCAAGGTAAAGGTTTGCAAGTCAATTCAAGATGTTTAATTTCCTTTTCTATTGGCAAGAGTTACCATGATGAGTTGTGGTGTGACATCATCCCCATAGATGCATGTCATCTTTTGTTAGGGTGACCTTGGTTGTTTGACCGAAGGGTGATGCATGATGGCCATTTGAATACCTACACCTTTCATAAAGAGGGAAACAAGATCACCCTTGCCCCCTTAAGCCCTTCCCAACTCCATAAAAGTAAGCAACAAAAGAACCAAGACCGTTAGGACTTGCTCCTCACTTTCGGTGAACCCCTTCTTAAGGCCTCCCATCATGAGTTCAAGGCCTTTAAGGAGTGGATTCTCACATCATGAGGAGAATCCGAGACACCCCCACTTTTTCACCCCAAAGCCATCTCACTCCTTGAACGCTTTGCCCATGTCTTTCCTGACGAGATACCATCTGGCCTACCCTCACAAAGATCCATCCAACACCACATTGACCTCATTCCCGGAGCCATACTTAAACCGGCCTATAGAATGAACCCTAAGGAGACCATGGAGGTCCAAACACAAGTGGAAGAGTTGATGGCCAAAGGATTGGTTAGGGAAAGCCTTAGTCCATGTGCGGTGCCGGCCTTGTTTGTTCCAAAGAAAGATGGGAGTATGCAAATGTGTGTGGATAGCCGGGCAATCAAGAAGACAACCATCAAGTATAGATATCCGATACCACAACTTGAGGATATGCTTGATGAGTTACATGGCTCAAGTGTAATCTCTAAGGTGGATTTGAGGAGTGGCTACTACCAAATTCAGATTAGAGACGGGGATGAATGGAAGACGGCTTTCAAAACAAAGGGAGGCTTGTACGAGTGGCTAGTCATGCCATTCGAATTGTCTAATGCTCCAAGCACTTTTATGAGGCTCATGAATCAAGTATTTTGGCCATTCATTGGGAGGTTTGTGGTGGTATACTTTGATGACATGTTGATTTACAGCAAAAATGAAGAGGAGCACCGAGAGCATCTAAGTCTAGTCATGGAGGTCCTTGGAAGGGAAAAGCTCTATGGTAACCTCAAGAAGTGTACATTCTTCACTTGTGAGGTGACCTTTCTTGGCTACATTGTTACTAGTCATGACATCAAGGTGGATAAGAGCAAAGTTGAGGCAATTCGGTCATGGCCTACACCAAAGAGCATTCATGATGTGCGAATTTTCCAGGGACTTGCCTCCTTCTATAGGCAGTTCATTAGAGATTTTAGCACTATCATGGCCCCCATGACTTAGGTGATTAAAGGCACAACCTTCAAATGGAGCCCCAATGATGGAAATCCCTCCATCCCCTTGGTTTAAAAGGAAACAAATCAATTAGGTAATCTTATTATGTGGGTTAAAGGATGAATAAATCATCTAAGCTTTGTTTAAGTCTTAAAACTGTAGGGCAAGGGTTCATTCTAGCAGCTAACCCACTTTTGTGTGCTTAATTACTCAAGCCTCCTAAGGGTTTAAGTCTAATATTTTTTGTTAGGATTGAAGTTCAAGAAGTCAGCTTTACACCAAAACAAGTTTCACATTTGGACTTCATTTGCCAATTCAAATTAGCAAATAAACCCAAGCTGTCCAAACTGCCTACCAGGACCAGAATATACACGGTTTTGTTCCCTTCCTAACTTGAGCTATATGATTGCTTAAGTCTTGAATTTTTACATTTTTGGAATCCTCATGATGTCTAATTTCAGGTCCAAGCATTAGTTTTCAATCATACCCACAAGAGGATAGGAGATCAAGGCTTTTCTCCAAACCGATCAAATTTGGCTCTAATCTGCGTGGTAAAATGTTTAAGCCAAATTACCCTACTTAAACATACTTTAACCTTGATTTCTTGGGGGGGGCGTTATACACATCCCAAAGCTACCCCCCATGGCCTGAAAACCAAATCATATTCACTTTTGATTAGCTTAAATTTTGCTCCAAAACCGGCCAGAAACTGCTCCTAGACCCAGTTCAGCATTACCTGGTTTCTTCTAGCCTTCAGCCGAATTCTACTCACTGACAAACTGCTTGGCACACCTTTCTAGACTTGGCACACGTCCCTAAGCTATACTATGTTGCTGCCTTGAAATGTTCAACCAATGAAGAAGAAGTTGCCATCTTTTGGTCTCTTGCAAGTGATTGGCTAAACAAAAAGGAGATGTTGGTTTCCGGTTGCCCAATGAGAATTCAGCAAGCATTCTGGTTATATTAAGCTTAATTATGAGTTGATTGATGTATAATAAGCATTAGTACTACTTTACTTCAAGATTTGATTGTATTAGATTAGTTTAAGCAAGCTTTGTACTTAGATTAGGCTTAACCGGTTTACATTAGCTTTTAATACTTTTCCTCCCTAGTAAGGAAAGGTAGAGGTGTATGTGTGCTTGCTTGCTTGCTAGCTTAGGTCTATTTAAAGCAAGTACATGCCGCCTTTGTAAAAAAACAACCATATTTGAATCAAAAACCCCTTTGAGAGCATTTGTGCTTTCGTGCTTAGGCACACTCAAATAATAAACTTGCTTATCCTTAACTAGGCCGGTTAAGGTGGTGTTCAAGTGTAGTCTTAAACTTGATTAAGTGTTGTTTCTGTATCGTAATCATAGTTTAAGGGCCCTAAACATAAGTTTGGTGGTGTTTCTATATCCAAACATTAAGTTTAGTTCTATCCCATTTGATGTTAAACCTCAAGGATTCAAAGAGAGTTAAGGAGAGTTTGCTAGCTTAATTTTGAATTATTAAATCTTATCTTTGATTCCCTTCCACTTTCCCTCACTTACAAGCCATTCACATATCCATTCCCATGCTTATTCAAGGCTTAGACTATCTCTAATAGTCTAGCTTCCATCACAAACTACAAACCACACCCAACCGTGCAAAGTGAGAAAACGTGGCAACACGCACCAGCAAAGTGGCACGGCCTGCCCGTGCCTAGAAGCACGACCGTGCCACCCCCATTTCGTGTGTTTTCACTTGCTTCCCTCTTGTTCTTGATAGCTTGTAACTTGGTTCCATCCATCCCTTGTGATATGCATCAAATTACATCGACTTCCCGTTTGTTTTTCACTTAGAATCCCTTGATTTTAAGTTCCATTCCTCCCTCACGTGTTTGTTGCCTCACAACCAACATATTACATGCCACTTTCCTTTGGATTCACTTGATTGTATCTTCCCTTGGTTTGTAAGCTATCACTCTTGAGTTGGGTTCTAGCTTGAGCCCCCGGTACGTACATCATATTTGGTGTCAGAGAAGGTCTCATCTTTGCCTGAAACCAACCCCCACACGCTCCCCAAAACACAAATCCAAACACACTCCCTAAAACACATCCACAAATCAAGCCCATACACATCTGGTTCAACCATGAGTTACAACATGAGTACTAGTTTGAGTATAGAAGAGAAACTTGATGCTATTTTAAAGAGTAATCATGAGATTACTTCTTCTAATCAAGAATTGAAGAGTTCGAACCAGGAGGTGAAGGCTTAAAATGAGTACCTACACAAACAGCTAGGAAGTTTTCTAAACCAAAAGCAAAAGATGTGTGAAGAACCCATCCAATCAGAACCACGAAGACAAGAGCAAGTGTTTAGCCATACTCTTAATTCATCTAGTGAGGATGAACCATCGAGCATGACTAACCAAACTCCACAGTTTCAAGCTAACTCCAACGATTTCAAAGTTAAAATTCCAGAATTTGAAAGCAAGCTTGGTCCTGAAGATTTCTTGGATTGGTTACACACAGTTGAAAGGATTTTTGAGTACAAGGACATCCCAGAAGATAAGAAGGTAAAGTTGATTGCTTTAAGACTTTGTAAGTATGCTTCTATTTGGTGAACTAACTTTTGTGCCAAAACAGTTAGAGAAAGGAAGTCCAAAATCAGAACTTGGGAGAAGATGAAGTCTAAGCTTAAAGCTTGGTCTCTTCCTCCTACCTATGTTCAAGATTACTACTCTCAACTCCATCATTTGAACCAAGGTAACTTGAGTGTAGAAGAATACACTCGTGAATTTGAAAAGCTTGTAATCAAGTGTGATTTGCATGAACCAGAAGAACAAACCATTGTTAGATACTTGGGAGGTCTTGATCCTAGGTATGCTAATATTGTTGATTTGCAATCTTACTCTTCTTTTGATAAAGTATGTGTGTTAGCTCATAAGGTGGAGTAACAAAAGAAGGGCAAACAGCTCCCAAGACATGAAAATCCAAATCCATCACCACAAGAACAAACCTTAAACAAGGGGAGTTCTTCCTATAACCCTAAGCCCACGGCACCCCCTTCCCCTACTCCACAAAAAAGGCAAACTCCACTAAAGAACCTATTCCCACAACCCATACAAAGACCCCTTCCTAAAGGAGTTCAAAAATGTTTTAAGTGCCAAGGTTTTGGTCACTTAGCATCAAATTGCACAAATAGAAGATATGTTACTCTAGCTTAATGGAAGGCAATTGAAGAGGTTGAATCAGAAGAGGAAAATGAAAAGCAAGATGGAGATGCCTTTGAGGAGATAGAGATTGAGGCTGATGAAGGAGAAATGCTCACTTTAGACACCAACCATCCACCAAGAAGTAAGGAGCATCTCAACCTTCTTATCACCTTTCATGAACCGCCAACCTTTTTCCCCACTCCACCCACACCCAAAACACTCAACCCAAATTTCTGTCAATCCATTTCAGAACCCTTACTAAAAGCTCTTAATTCTGAATTAAGAGACTATGCAGAAGTGGCTCGAAGCATGTTCACAAAGTCCCTCAGGTGCAACATTCAAATCAGCAAGGGGAAAGAGAAGAAAAGAGTCTCTCACGTCAAGAGAGACTTGTTTTCATGGTTGATTTTATTTCAGCCAGAATTGAAGCAAAAAGAGGAAGTTCATTGCCTAAATTGATTTGAGGATAAATCTTTTTAACAAGGGGAGAATGATAGAAATCCCTCCATCTCCTTGATTTAAAAGAAAGCAAATCAATTAGGTAATCTTATTATGCTGGTTAAAGGATGAATAAATCATCCAAGTTTTGTTTAAGTCTTAAAACTGCAGGGCAAGGGTTCATTCCAGCAGCTAACCCACTTTTGTGTGCTTAATTACTCAAGCCTCCTAAGGGTTGAAGTCTAATATTTTTCATTGGGATTGAATTTCAAGAAGTCAGCTTTACACCAAAACAAGTTTCATCCCATTTGGACTTCATTTGCCGATTCAAATAAACCCAAGCTGTCAAAACTGCCTAGCAGGATCAAATTATGCACGGTTTTGTTCCCTTCATAACTTGAGCTATATGATGGCTAGTCTTGAATTTTTACATTTTTCGAATCCTAATGATGTCTACTTTCAAGTCCAAGCATTATTTTTCAATCATACCCACAAGAGGATAGGAGATCAAGGCTTTTTTCCAAACCGATCAGATTTGGCTCTAATATGTACGGTAAAATGTTTAAGCCAAATTACCCTACATAAACATACTTTAACCTTGATTTCTTTGGGGGGCGGGTTTATACACACATCCCAAAGTTACCACCCATGGCCTGAAAACCAAATCATACTCACTTTTGATAAGCTTAAATTGTGCTACAAAACCGGCCAGAAACTGCTCCTAGACCCAGTTCAGCATAACCCGATTTCTTCTAGCCTTCAACCGAATTCTACTCACTTGCAAGCTGCTTGGCACACCATTCTAGACTTCGTACACGTCCCTAAGCTATCCTATGATAGGTTGCTGCCTAGAAATGTTCAAGCAATGAAGAAGAAGCTGCAATATTTTGGTCTCCTGCACGTGATTGGCTAGACAAAAAGGAGATGTTGCTTTTCGGTTGCCAAATGGAATTTAGCCAGCATTCTAGTTATATTTAGCTTAATTATGAGTTGATTGATGTATAATAAGCATTAGCACTACTTTACTTCAAGATTTGATTGTATTAGATTAGTTTAAGCAAGCTTTGTACTTAGATTAGGCTTAACCGGTTTGTATTAGCTTTTAATACTTTTCCTCCCTAGTAAGGAAAGGTAGAGGTGTATGTGTGCTTGCTTGCTTGCTTGCTAGCTTAGGCGTATTTAAAGCAAGTGCACGCCCCCTTTGTAAAAAACAACCATATTTGAATCAAAAACCCCTTTTAGAGCATTTGCGCTTTCATGCTTAGGCACACTCAAATACTAAACTTGCTTATCCTTAACTAGGTTGGTTAAGGTGGTGTTCAAGTGTAGTTTTAAACTTGATTAAGTGGTGTTTCTATGTCTTAATCACAGTTTAAGGGCCCTAAACATAAGTTTTGCGGTGTTTCTGTATCCAAACATTGAGTTTAGTTCTATCACATTTGATGTTAAACCTCAAGGATTTAAAGAGAGTTAAGGAGAGTTTGCTAGCTTAATTTTGAATTAGTAAATCTGATCTTTGATTCCCTTCCACTTTCCCTCACTTACAAGCCATTCACATATCCATTCCCATGCTTATTCAAGGCTTAGACTATCTCTAATAGTCTAGCTTCCATCACAAACTCCAAACCACACCCAACCGTGCAAAGTGAGAAAACATGGCAACAAGCACCAGCAAAGTGGCACGGCCTGCCTGTGCCTAGAAGCACGACCGTGCCACCCCCATTTTGTGCGATTTCACTTGCTTACCTCGTGTTCTTGATAGCTTGTAACTTGGTTCCATCCATCCCTTGCGATATACATCAAATTACATCAAATTCCCTTTTGCTTTTCACTTAGAATCCCTTGATTCTAAGTTCCATTCCTCCCTCACATGTTGGTTGCCTCACAACCAACATATTACCTGCCACTTTCCTTTGGTTTCCCCTGATTGTATCTTCCCTTGGTTTGTAAGCTATCACCCTTGAGTTGGGTCCTGGCTTTGAAATTACAGGATGCATTTCTAAGCGTAAAATAACACTTCGCCAGAAGCCAAACCGACTACTAGACTCAACGTGTCTATTGTAGCCTAGGAGTCTTAAGTTGAGTTGCGAGTTAAACAACAACCAAAAAGGGTAAAATAACAAAAAAAACAGGAGAGTAAACGGGGGATTTTGTAACCCGCTCTGCAACCCAGCATAACTAAGTGAATAGAGAGAGTGATGGCGAAGGTCAAGCGGGGCCGACGACACACCAGTGGGCCGCCTACGCTCTACTGGCCTCCTTCTACGACAGGTGATAGCGAGAGAGGGAAAAAGAGATTAAGGGAGAGGTCACAAGATTCGTCGTCTCAGCGACCCCTCTGTGGTGTGTCGACAGCGGTTTTGTGGTGGAGCGGCGGCTAGGGGGTGGGGAAGCAAAGGAACGAATTGATCCCATGCAT
>JACYFF010003369.1:42414154-42428764 GCA_017589665.1 Selenicereus undatus
TATATATATATATATATATATATATGTGTGTGTGTGTGTGTGTGTGTATGTGTGAAGTAGATCTAACCCAAGTCCCTCGAGGTTGAGTCCCGGATCGATATCATTAAAAAAAATAAATTTTGTATTTTTAGTGATTTTGTGTAGGAAAAGAAAAGATAAGAAATCAGGAGGATGTGTTCATACTAAAGGGAGACCACCGCATGAACTAGCATAGCACTACTTAATCTAATAAAGGCCTAGCCATCCAAGATTAAGATAAAGTTATGACTCCAATCACTACTCTTAAGGCAACAAATAAAGAAAAGAGATTTGTAGTGAGAGAAACAAGTTAAAAAAGTTTCATTTCAATCTCATTCATCATTTCATCCAAAAGGTCTATCTTCTAAGTGAACACAAGTGGCTGATTTATAGCCACAAGAATTAGTACCTCTTTCCTCAAGCTACAAAATTAAGCCAGTAGAAATGATGTATCTAAGGGGTGAGTGTGGACTAATAGGATTCAAGCATCCACTCTAACCAATAATATTCAGACAACAATTTGAGCATATTAAAATTAAAAGCTTCTAGGCTGGTGATAAGTTGTCTAAAATGCACGACTTAAAATGTTGCTACATATGTGCTTGATTGGTCGCATCGTCTCCCATCCCTTATAGAAGAATTTAGGGAAGATATTTGATGGAGAATTTTTGAAAGTGTCCATTAACTTTCCATAAAATATTAACCCCTTAATCAACCATTTGATGGCCGAATTAAACTATTAATCAAAGTTGTGCATATCCTGATCTACACTAACACTTGCTCAATTTAAGCTCCAGAAGTCACCCAATACTTGGCATTTGAAAGACTTATAAAGCTTGTTGGGAACTATGCATCCGAGGCTATCCACCCATAGCTAAAACACTAATTTTAGAGTTTATTTGGTCATCCAAGAAACAGCTGAATGTTAACTTACAAAACTGAAAATTTCTTGATGGCTTGTGGGAGAAGCTTTATTTGATATAATCTTCCACTAACAAGTGAATTATGAACCTAATCAATTTTGGAAGGTCAATTTGGTTTCTATTCCGTGTTAAACTTACTTTCTTCAAAAGGATTTGCCCTCACATCCTTGTACTTGAAACCCATGGATACTAATCATGTTGACTTGTTACACACTTAGAGATTTAGGAAACTCATTGTGCTAAGAGTGCCACCCTTCTGGAACATATAAGAGTTGCTGAAAGCCTTAAAGGACACTCTAATAGGATAAGCAATCCTTCTAATATTAACAAGTCGGTTGAAATTTTTCACATACTCATCACAACTCATCTCAAAAGAGATTCTCTTATCATTCATAGGCTTCACTTGTGGATGCTCATTTTTAAGAGGTATATGACAATCATTAATGCGCCACACAATATGAGAGGCTTCATCCCTAAATTTGCCAATAGAGAATAGAAGCACATTCCCAAATTTATTCAATGCTGATTGATGTAAGGGATATAAGGGTTTCACTTCCTTGTGTTTGGTTCAACCAAGAGTAAGACAATTAGTGACTTGCTCTTACTAGTGGTCCTCTTATCTCACATTTCCCTCGCTTAAAGACTTTTCTCACAACCTTCTCTTGGTTTGTATTTGAGAGGTAGGGGTAAAAAAGAAAATACTAATGCTTTCCCTTGGTGCTTGGAGGAGTCAAGTCCATCATAACTCACATAACCATCAAACACACATAGTCCACCAAGTAAAGCTTGACAAGCACTCAAAGGCAACATCCCATATAAACCTCATTTCTAAACTTGCTCATCGAGAATGAAAATAGAGCTCGTTTAGTGTTGTTTACCTCAATTCACAAATTGGGATAGTGGAGGGCATAAGAATATGTATGAAAATAGAGCTCGTTTAGTGTTGTTTACCTCAATTCACAAATTGGGATAGTGGAGGGCATAAGAATATGTAGCATAACCTCTAAGGTGGGCTTTGATTCAACACCTTTTTCTTCAAGATCTAAAGTGATCTCATTTTCTTCCCTAACCTCTTCTTGAACTATGGTAGGCTCTTCTTGTTCTTGAACCTTGATCTTTTCTTAAGTAACAAACCTTGACCTTTCCTTAACTAACAATGGGTTCCTCTTTCAAGTATTCCTCTTCAAAGAGTTTACCTAGGTTGAACCTCACATTCATATGATTTGAACAATCTCCAAGTCTTGATTCTAGGTATAACACCCCCAGCCCCTAGGGCCGAAAGCGTTACGTTTTCCTAAATTCTTACTTAAATTCTGGGACGAAACGGACAGAATTTCCCCTGAACACTGAACGTTTCCAGGCTAAACGCCTTACAATAAGTCCCTGTAAATCAATGGAAGCGTAAACATTTAAAACATAACTCAACGGCCACACGTCGGAGTTCATAACTCGACAAGCCACCCGCTCGGAGTACACCAAACAGAATAGTTCATTAATAAGGTAACAGTAAAAGATACAACTCAACAGTTCACACAACCGGAGTATGTGGTTTACATCCCAAACATAACCAACTTCAATCAAAAGACATCTAACTTACTAGATGGTTGGCTCATATAGCCATATAGAGCGACTCATAACCAATATGCGTTACATGAACCTCGAATACTGTTTACAAGCGTTTACAAACTGAAAATACTTTACATGACTTCATTAAACACATAAGTTGGCACAAATGACATCTTGCAAGCAATAATCAATTCCAGCTGACTCCACTTCTTCCTGTCATAAAGAAAACCTAGGAAAAGGGGAAATAGTAGTGGGATGAGCAACCACACGCTCAGTGAGTGTCCCCCAACCCCCTTAAAACCAAAACCGTTGCAGGCAAATAATATCTTTACTAGTCACATATCACGTATTCATACTTTAATATCATATTAGGCATTCATAGAATTCCTATGAAGACATTACTAAGCATAATTTCATTTTAACCCCTCGAACACATCTCTAGGCTCCTGAATGATTAAGTTCCTCGACTAACAAGCAGTTAAGAATACTAACATAGTATTAAACCGCATATCCCAGCTCGTAGGCTCTTGGCTACACATTTAAGCATGATAGATTCTAAGCTTCGACTAAGGTTGGCATGCTAGGAACTTGCTTACTCATCATGTGTTTCTAAAACATAAACATTGAATACAATATCACTTATATACTTAATATGCACTTTTAATTAGACAGGTTTGATATGGAAAAGGATGAGACTACATAATATTGGAAACCGCTTTCAACATGCTTAAGAATCACTTCACTTTCAACATGCTCAGGAATCACTTCATAAAGCATTCATTCAGTACCTTCTTTCTTTCATTGAAAACATTTCCTTAACCTCCTGAGGCTCTTGCCCTTTTTAAAAGAGATTTCATTTCGTATTCATATGATATGCTTAAGACACACACAGATTCCAAGTCTCATTCATAGGTCATGCATAAAACATGCTCATAAGGCCTTCTTTTTCGTAATCGTATCTTACTTAGCATTCCATTCATATAACATTCATAAGAAAAGCATAGAACATACAAAGAAAACTTTCTTTCCTTTTTTTGAAAAACATTTCATTTAGCCTCTTAAGGCTCATAAAAACCCTTCTCTTAGCCTCTTGAGGCTCATATTCTTTCATATCGGTCGCATATTGACCCTTATAAACTTTCCACATTTCATTCAACTGGCCTCTTCGGGCCCGTAAAACATTCTTTTTCCTTAAAACATATAAAATGGCATAGGTCAATTGCTTTTCTTATCTTGGTAGGAAAATACTTTTGGCATAAGATCATTACAGGGTGCTGATCGGGTGAGAACTATTCTTGACCCCATAGTGAGACCTAACGCTCACGCTTAAGCTCTTACTCCTGGGATGGCTACATATAACATATCGGACCATTACATCAGCCCTCGTCAGGGGCTCTAGGGTTTATCCGGACTTATCCCCTAGGTTAACATCGTTCATATCATATCATATTGTCCGCAGCACATTATCTTAGCCACTTAAAGCGTATCGGCCATAACGGCTATAACTTTGCATTTCAAATTGTAAAATCATTCAACGTATAACTCACACCTTTATAAAACTCTTTAGGGATTCCCCCGTTCAAGCGAGTTCACTCCTAAAACTGTTTTCATTTAATTAAAATAGGCCATCATGCATTAATAGTTATGGTCGATATCATTTCAAAACATGAAATCTTTCTTTGAAAAACTCACTCTTATGCACATAATGTAATTTAAGCATTTAAGCACATACATCACATATATCACATTTAAGCACTTCATAATCAATTTAACACAATGAGCCACACATGGCCTTGCAATCCACACGATTGCGGTTAATTCACAACCCAGTCTCCCTCCTCACTTTCACCGTACCACAAGACCTCAAACGCTCATAATGTTGTCCTCAAACCATCCAACTACTAGCTCGTTTCATTCATTTATTAATCACAATATGTTATCATATAGACTTATTTGAAATAGGGTGAGGTTTAAGCTCTTACCTGAGCAAACAACACCTTTCAGCCACATACAACCATATTTAGTCGTCAATTGACAACGCTTTACTAAGTAAACCAAACATGATTCAAATTTGACATATACGATGCATTTTAAAGGAAACTTTCCTAAGCATGAACGTACTTTGAATGAAACTAAACATATCTCAATAACTTCAAGTTTAATTCGATTACAAGCATTAGTTAGTTTAACTCGAATCGAAGCTAAGCATACTAAACTAACTTCATTTTTAGCCCTTTTTATACATTAGCTAACTTTAGTCACATTCAAGCTAACCATGTTCTTATAACTTCAAATTAATCCCTTTTCATGCATTACTGATTACTTGAATCAAAGCTAAACATATTAAACCAACTTCGTTTTTAGTTCTTTTTATACCTTAACTTAATTTAGTGGTATCCAAGCTAACCACGTTCTTATAACCTCAAAATTAATCCTTTTTCATGAATCGCTAAACACTTGAGTCGAAGCTAAACATATTAAACCAACTTCGTTTTTAATTCTTTTTATACCTTAGCTTATTCTAATCAAATTCAAGCTAACTACGTCTTTATAACTTCAAATTAATCTCTTTTCATGCATGGTTTTCATTCAAGTCCAATTCACGCACGGTTCTCTTTATACGCACATAACTTGCATCGATTTACAATCTCAGGCATAAATTAACCGAATAGTTCGAATCTAATCATGCACAGCCCATTTCTTGACATTTCTAACGAATCTAACAAACCCTATCTTGACATGCAACATCAATCTGCTGAAAACATTTTCGAAATTAATACTAATTTAGGAGGCAAGGAACACCCACCTCGATTCTATGCTAGGGAGTCGAATCTAAGGCTGCTGAGTCAACTTTCGGGGTTTGAACGATGCTAAACCTTCGACTCTTGCCCACCCACGCTCGAACCAGAACCAAATCGTGCCCAATTCGTGCCAACCAAACCCTAAATTCGATCCAAACGCTCACCCACTGACTTGAACTCGTGGTTGGTGCTTGGGGTCACGAATTTACTAGCAATTTGTGGTGGATTCGAAGCAATTAGGAACAAGGTTGCTTGGCTAGGCTTCGGCTCGCATCGAGGGGGTCGAATCGCAACCCAATCCAAACGAAGCATGGGTTAAATCCTTCGAATTTCTTCCATAACTGCAGCATAAGGTTCGACTGAGGCTAGGGAGGTGAATTATGGAGGGTTTCAAGTTGGGTTGAGTCGAAAATCGGGGGTTCTGGGCTCCCTTGGTCGTGCGCATGGTGGATCGCAGAGGAGGAAGAAGAAGATGCTGAGGGGAGAGAGAGAGATGTCGGGGTGGTGAGGGGTCGCGCGTGGGAAGACTGAAGAAGGAAAGGGGCCAGGCGTCCCTTTTACAAAAATGCCCTCCCCTTTTTATTTTGTTCTAAGCTCTTCAATAAATAGCACCGCTAATTTAGTTTGTAACCCGAACTCTAAGCCCAAATCGATAATGTAATCCTCGATCAAACATTCGATCCCAAATATGTCTTGGTTCAATTTAATAAACCCTAAACTAATTCTAAGGTTGAAAACCTAATCGCACTCGAGAAACGACTAAATAAATCGAATAACGACTAAATTAAACTTTCAATATAATTTAAAGGCATAAACGGCACGAAATAACTTTAAAATCAATAATAGCAATAATAATCTTTTTTTTTTAATAAAATTACAGCTTCCAAAAGCAAATCGATAATCATTTAACTCATATAGTTACTAAAAATACGATTTTATAACACAAAAATGTAATACAAGCAACTTAACATAAAAATAACGAAGGCGGGTCTTACACTAGGTTTTCCTTAAAGAGCTCTCTCCCTTCTAAGGCATTTGAACCAATACAGCATACAACCATGGAGTTTTTAAGTGCTATCATGAAGCTCTCTTCACCCGAAGATCCTTTGGCCTTAAAATAATCCTCAAGTGTTTGAAACCATCTTAAATAAATGGTAGGATCCAAACTAATAATATCAAAGCAAAGAGGCGTGTTTGTGGCCTTCTTCATTTAATCCATTTGCTTGTTAAGCTTTCTTACTTAAGCTTGGAGCTTAAGGAGACCTTTCACTTTTATGATATAGAAATACAACAAGTGAAAAGGATTTTTTAGGGGAAAAAAGTGAAGGATTAGAATGAGAACATGGACCACAGAGCGTGGGGGATACCATAAAGGGATTGACGAAAGAAACAATGACCATGGTGGGGAAAGTGATTGGCCACGGACCGTGGTGGCTATCACGAGTTGTCCGCGATGGGCACTGTCCCGTAATTTTATTTTTTTCGGATTTTTGCTAAGGGTTTTTTTTTTGAGTTTTTGGGTTGATTTAGGTTAGCATGCTTGGGCTATTTGGAGTTCTATGTAAACTAAAAAGAGGGACTTAGAGAGGGAGATCTAAAAGTAAAAATAATATAGAAAATGAAAGAAGCAAATTGAACATAAAGATTGCAAGTTTTGATGCTCATCCAATAAGAATGATCATTTTGCTTTGATACCAATCGAAGGGATCGAACCCAAGGCTCCAAGATTAAATCCAGGATAACTAACATTGAAAAAAAAACTAAATTTATATTTCTGGGGAATTTGTGTAGGACAAGAAAAGAAATCAGGGGGACATATTCATGCTAAAGGCAGGCCACCACATAAACCACATAATAAACAACAACAACAACAACACTTCCCAGTACCCGCTTTTGCAGGGTCAGGGGACATCCAGATGTAGACAACCTTACCTCTACCGGTATCCCTGCCGTAGATAGGCTAATTCCAAGAGACCCACAAAACAGGATTTTGTGAAAATATTTTATGGAAGAAGGATTTTGTGAAAACATTTTATAGAAAAAAAACTAAGGATAAGCAGCAGGGAATGAACTAAGAAACAATAATAAATTAGATGATAATAACTGCGTTAACATAAGTATAACATAGCAGAGGAAGTTACTATACCTTAAAACAAAGGTAGGCAAATATATATCTTTTCCCAGATGTATGTACTACTTACATACAAACTCGACATACAAAAAAACCACAACTGAACCTACCTTATTGCAACTAAATGACAACTATGAGGCCATCTCTCTATGATATAAGACCTTAATCCTATCTCGCCATTGTCTCATATCCTAAGTCATGTCCTCCATTAACCTTACAACTTTCAAGTCCTCTCTAATTCAAACTCTTCATTGGTTATCACCTACCTCTTTTACAACCAGGGATGTTAATCCTCTCACATCTCCTCACTTGAGCATCCACACTCCCTTTTTTCACATGGACAAACCATCTGAGTCATGTTTCTCTCATCTTATCTTCAATGGGAGCCACTTTAACTAAGTCTCTGATTACTCTATTCCTAATTCTATCCATTCTCGTATAACCACACATCCATCTAATTATCGTCATTTCTGCTACCGTCAACCTTTGAACCTGTGTCTTTTTTATAGGCCAAAACTCTAATCCATACGATATACCACATGAACTAATATAGCACTACTTAATCTCATAAAGGCCTAGCCAAGAAAAATTAAGATAAAGCTATAACTTTGATCACCACTCTTAAGGTAAGAGCTAAATAAAAGAGATTTTTAGTGATAGAAACTAGCCAAAAGCTTCATTTGTACTTCATTCATTGTTTCAGCCACAAGGTATATCTTCTAATTGAATACGAAAGGCTAATTTGTAACCACAAGAATTAGTGCCCCCTTCCCCATGCTACAAAATGAAGCCAATAAAAAATGAAGCACTTAAAGGGTTAGTGTGGACAAATAGGATTCAAGCATCCACTCTAGCAAATAATTTTTAGATAACAATTTAAGCATATTGGATTAAAAGCTCCTAGGCTAGTGATGAGTTATCCAAAATACAAATCTGGAAATGTTGTTGCACTTGTAGTTGATTCATAGCATCATCTACCATCCCATATAGAAGAATTTAGGGAAGATGTTTAATGTGGAATTTGTTGAATGTATCTACTAACCTCCAATAAAATATTAACCCCTTAATCATCCATTTGATGGCCCAATTAAACTTTTAATAAAAACGTCGTGCATATCTCCTTGCTCGCTTTCCGCTCCATAAGCCACCAAATACTTGGAATATCAAGGAGTTCTATATCTTGTTACAAAATAGACATCCGAGTTTATCTAACCACAGCTAAAACATTAATTTGGGAGCTTATTCAATCATCCAAAAGTAAGTTAACAAAACTAAAAATTTCTGAAAACTAGTGCGAGAAGCTTTATTTGACATAATCCATCACAAACATGTAAATTATGAACCTAACCAACTTGAGCGGCATTTTTGGACCCCTGCTCCACATCGCTCTCTCTATCTCTCTCTCTCTCTCTATGTGTGTGTGTGTGAGTGTGTGTGTGTGTGTGTGTGTGTATATCTATATATATATATGTATATATAAATATATTTATATATATATGAACCTGACCATGATCTTTTCTTCAGTAACGAACCTTGATCTTTTCTTTAGTAACAATGGGCTCCTCTTTCAAGGATTCCTCTTCAAAGAGTTGATCTAGGTTGAACCTCACGTTCATATGATTTGAACACTCTCCAAGTCTTGATTCTAGGTTTTCCTTGAAGAGCTCTCTCCCGTCTAAGGCATTTGAACCAATACAGCGTACAAACTTGGAGTTTTTTAGTGTTGTCATGAAGCTCTCTTCACCCGAACATCCTTTTTCCTGAAAATAATCCTCAAGTGTTTGAAACCATCTTAAATAAATGGTAGGATCCATACTAATAATATCAAAGCAAAGAGGCTTATTTGTGGCCTTCTTCATTTAATCCATTTGCTTGTTAAGCTTCCTTACTTAAGCTTGGAGTTTAAGGAGTGCTTTCACTTTTATGATATAGAAATACAACAGGTGAAAAGGATTTTTTAGGGGAAAAAGTGAAGGAATAGAATGAGAACATGGACCACAGAGTGTGGGGGATGCCATGAAGGGATTGACGGAAGAAATAATGACCATGGAGGGGAAAGTGGTTGGCCACGGACCACAGTGGCTGTCACGAGTTGTCCACGATGGGCACTGTCCTATAAATTTATTTTTTTTTTAGGATTTTTTTAAGGGTTTTTTTGGTGTTTTTGGGTTGGCTTCGGTTAGGATTGTGTTTGGACTATTTGGAGTTCTATGTGAACTAAAAAAGGGATTTAGAGAGGGAGATCTAAAGGTAAAAATAATATAGAAAATAAAAGAAGCAAATCGAACACAAAGATTGCAAGTTTTGATGCTTATCCAATAAGAAGGATCATTTTGCTTTGATACCAACTGAAGGGATCGAACCCAACTCCCCAAGATTAAATCCAAGATCACTGACATTGGAAAAAAAAAACTAAATTTGTATTTTTGGGCATTTTGTGTAGGACAAGAAAAGAAATCAAGGGGACATATTCATGCTAAAGGCATGCCACCACATAAACAACATACACAACAACAACAACACCTCCTAGTGCCCGTTTTTGTAGGGTCTGGGGACATCCAGATGTAGACAACCTTATCTCTATCGGTATCCTTGCCATAAATAGGCTAATTCCAAGAGAACCACAAAACAGGATTTTATGAAAATATTTTATAGAAGAAAGATTTTGTGAAAACATTTTATAGAAAAAAAACTAAGGATAAGCAACAGGGAATGAACTAAGAAATAATACTAAATTAGATTACAATAACTGTGTAAACATAAGCATAACATAGCAGTGGAAGTTACTATACCTTAAAACAAAGGTAGGCAAATAAATATCTCTTCCCAGATGTATGTACTACTTACATACAAACTCGATATACGAAAAAAAACCACCACCAAACCTACTCTATTGCAGCCGAATGAAACCTATGAGGCCATCTCTCTTTGATATAAGACCTTAATCCTATCCCGCCATAGTCTCCTATCCTAAGCCATGTCTTCCATCAACCCTATAACTTTCAAGTCCTCTCTAATTCAAACTCTTCTTTGGTTATCCCTACCTCTTTTACAACCAGGGACGTTAATCCTCTCACATCTCCTCACTTGAGCATCCACACTCCTTTTTTTTCATATGGACGAACCATCTGAGTCATGTTTCTCTCATTCTTATCTTCGATGGGAGCCACTTTAACTAAGTATCTGATTACTCTATTCCTAATTCTATCCATTCTCGTATAACCACACATCCATCCAATTATCGTCATTTCTGCTACCATCAACCTTTGAACCTGTGTCTTTTTTATAGGTCAACACTCTGACCCATACAATATACCACATGAACTAATATAGCACCACTTAATCTCATAAAGGCCTAGCCAAGAAAAATCAAGATAAAGCTATAACTTTAATCACCACTCTTAAGGTCAGAGGTAAATAAAAGTGACTTTTAGTGATAGAAACAAGCCAAAAGCTTCATATCAACTTCATTCATTGTTTCATCCACAAGGTATATATTCAAATTGAATACAAAAGGCTAATTTATATCCACAAGAATTAGTGCCCCCTTCCCCATGCTACAAAATGGAACCAATAAAAAATGAAGCACTTAAGGGGTTAGTGTGGACCGATAGGATTCAAGCATCCACTATAGCCGATAATTTTTATATAACAATTTAAGCATATTGGAATTAGAAACTCCTAGGCTAGTGATGAGTTATCCAAAATACAAATTTGGAAATGTTATTGCACTTGTACTTGATTCATAGCATCATCTACCATCCCATATAGAAGAATTTAGGGAAGATGTTTAATGGGGAATTTGTTGAATGTATCTACTAACCTCCCACAAAATATTAACCCCTTAATCATCCATTTCATGGCCCAGTTAAACTTTTAATAAAAAAAAGTCGTGCATATATCCTTGCTCGCTTTCCGCTGCATAAGCCGCCCAATACTTGGAATAGGGGTTCTATATCTTGTTACAAAATAGACATCCGAGTTTATCCAACCACAGCTAAAACATTAATTTCGAAGCTTATTGAATTATCCAAAAGTAGGTTAACAAAATTAAAAATTTCTGAAAAACTAGTGCGAGCAGGTTTATTTGACATAATCCATCACTAACAAGTAAATTATGAACCTAACCAACTTTAGGGGCACTTCTGGGCTCCTACTCCACATCTCTCTCTCTCTCTCTCTCTCTCTCTCTCTCTCTATATATATATATATATATATATATATATATATATATATATATATATATGTATGTATGTATATGTATATGTGTGTGTGTGTGTGTTTGTGTGTGTGTGTGTATGTGTGTATATGTGTGTGTGTGTGTGTGTGTGTGTGTGTGTGTGTGTGTGTGTGTGTGGTGGGCTTTGATTCAACTCCTTTTTCTTTAAGATCAAAAGTGATCTCATTTTCTTCCCTGACCTCTTCTTGAAACATGGTATGCTCTTGTTGTTCTTGAACCTTGATCTTTTCTTAACTAACGAACCTTGATCTTTTCTTTAGTAACAATGGGCTCCTCTTTCAAGGATTCCTCTTCAAAGAGTTTATCTAGGTTGAACCTCACATTCATATTATTTGAACAATCTCCAAGTCTTAATTCTAGGTTTTCCTTGAAGAGTTCTCTCCCTTCTAGGGTATTTGAACCAATATAGCATACAACCTTGGAGTTTTTGAGTGCTATCATGAAGCTGTCTTCACCCGGACATCCTTTTTCCTTAAAATAATCCTCAAGTGTTTGAAACCATCTTAAATTAATGGTAGCATCCATACTAATAATATCAAAGCAAAGAGGCTTGTTTGTGTCCTTCTTCATTTTATTCATTTGCTTGTTAAGCTTCCCTACCTAAGCTTGGAGTTTAGGAAGAGCTTTCACTTTTATGTTATAAAAATACAACAGGTGAAAAGGATTTTTCAGGGGGAAAAAGTGAAGGATTAGCATGAGAACATGGACCATAGAGCGTGGAGGACACCAAGAAGGGACTGACGAAAGAAATAATGACCGTGGAGGGGAAAGTGATTGGCCACGGACTGAGGTGGCTGTCATGAGTTGTTCGCAATGGGCACTATCATGTAATTATTATTTTTTTTTGGATTTTTGTTAAGGGTTTTTGGTGAGTTTTTAGGTTGGTTTGGGTTAGGATTGTGTTTGAGCTGTTTGGAGTTCTATGTGAACTAAAAAGAGGGATTTATATAGGGAGATCTAAAGGTAAAACTGATGTAGAAAATGAAAGAAGCAAAGCGAACACAAAGATTGCAAGTTTTGATGCTTATCCAATGAGAAGGATCATTTTGCTTTGATACCAATTGAAGGGATCGAACCCAATGCCCAAAGATTAAATACAAGATCACTAACATTGAAAAAAAAAACAAAATTTGTATTTTTGGGGGTTTTGTGTAGCACAAGAAAAGAAATAAAGGGGACATATTCATGCTAAAGGCATACCACCACATAAACAACATACAGAATAACAACAGCACCTCCCAGTGCCCACTTTTGCAGGGTTTGGGGACATCCAAATGTAGACAACCTTACCTTTACCAGTATCCCTGCCGTACAGAGGATAATTCCAAAAGACCCACAAAATTGGATTTTGTGAAAATATTTTATAGAAGAAGGATTTTGTGAAAATATTTTATTAAAAAAAACTACGGATAAGTAGCAGGGAATGAACTAAAACATAATAATAAATTAGATGAAATTAACTGTGTAAACATAAGTATAACATAGCAGAGGAAGTTACTATACCTTAAAACAAAGGTAGGCAAATACATATCTCTTCCCAGATGTATGTACTACTTACATACAATCTCAACATATCAAAAAAAAAAAACCACAACCAAACCTTCCCTATTGCAACCGAATGACAACTATGAGGCCATCTCTCTTTGACATAAGACCTTAATCGTATCCCGCCATAGTCTCCTGTCCTAAGCCATGTCCTCCATCAACCCTAACACTATCAAGTCCTCTCTAATTCAAACTCTTCCTTGGTCATCACCTACCTCTTTTACAACTGATGATGTTTATCCTCTTACATCTCCTCACTTGAGCATCCACACTCCTTTTTTTCACATGGACAAACCATATGAGTCATGTTTCTCTCATCTTATCTTCGATGGGAGGCACTTTAACTAAGTCTCTGATTACTCTATTCCTAATTCTATCCATTCTCATATAACCACATATCCATCTAATTATCGTCATTTTTGTTACCATCAACCTTTGAACCTGTGTCTTTTTTATAGGCCAATACTCTAATCCATACGATATACCACATGAACTAATATAGTAGTAATTAATCTCATAAAGGCCTGGCTAAGAAAAATCAAGATAAAGCTATAACTTTAATCACCACTCTTAAGGTAAGAGGTAAATAAAAGAGATTTTTAGTGATAGAAACAAGCCAAAAGCTTCATTTCAACTTCATTCAGGGTTTTATCCACAAGGTACATCTTCGAATTGAATACAAAAGGCTAATTTGTATCCACAAGAGTTAGTGCCCCCTCCCCCATGCGACAAAATGAAGCCAATAAAAAATGAAGCAGTTAAGGGGTTAGTGTGGACCGATAGGATTCAAGCATAAACTTTAGCCAATAATTTTTGGATAACAATTTAAGCATATTGGAATTAGAAGCTCCTTAGCTAGTGATGAGTTATCCAAAATACAAATCTGGAAATGTTGCTACACTTGTACTTGATTTTTAACATCATCTACCATCCCATATAGAAGAATTTAAGGAAGATGTTTAATGGAGAATTTGCTGAATGTATCTACTAACCTCCCATAAAATATTAACCCCTTAATCATCCATTTGATGGCCTAATTACACTTTTAATAAAGAAGTCGTGCATATCTCCTTGCTACATTTCCGCTCCATAAGCTGCCTAATACTTGAAATTTCAAGGAGTTCTCTATCTTTGTTGCAAAATACACATCCGAGTTTATCCAACCATAGCTAAAACATTAATTTTGGAGCTTATTCAATCATCCAAAAGTAAGTTAACAAAACTGAAAATTTTAGAAAAACTAGTGCGAGAAGCTTTATTTGACATAATCCACCACTAACAATTGAATTATTAACCTAACCAACTTTAGGGCCATTTTTGGGCTCCTGCTCCACATTCATCTCTCTCTCTCTCTCTCTCTCTCTCTCTCTCTCTCTCTCTCTCTCT
>JACYFF010003369.1:42440484-42483230 GCA_017589665.1 Selenicereus undatus
TATATCCTATTCTATGATAACAAGAGAGACAGTTTCACTAGAGGAATATAGGCCTTCATCATTCAAAGCAGAACTTTGGCCCATTATTATCTTGTTTCACTTTGTTGAAAAGACTAGGCCTAAGAATAATTGTGCTTTTGAATTATAATTATAACAATTGTGAATGGTAATTATTGTTTTAATTCACCCCTAGGTTTTTTTTTGTATCATATTTCATTAATTTTGTTCCTTTGTTAGAACTGTCGAATTGTTTTAGATATCATTTGTGTTTAATTTTATTAGGATATACACAACCAAAAAAAAATGAAATGCTATTGATGAATGTCATGTTTGTATGGATTATGTGAGTATTTAGGCGTCATTTTAGGGGATCAACAAGCTTATTTGTGTGATTTACGCCCTTATTTCAACTATTATGCTTGGGTTTCCCTTATTTTTAGAGTGTTTGCATATTTTGACTTTATAAGCCAGAGGTATGTGAGTGGAAGGATTATTTCGAGTCCTTACAGATCAAAGAAGGAAGCAAAATAGTCCCAAAGGTACCCAATACATATATACCATGGTTAGTACCAAGGTCCAACAGGCTCCAAGAAGAAGTAGGAGAACAATTGAGCACAAAAGATCAAAAGGGCACCATGACTTGACTGTGGCTGTGACCACTGTCTGTGGGAACCCCATGGTCATCCCATAGTCACCCTTCCTCTCCGAGTCATCTTTCTTTCTTCACGATTGTTCAACATCTAGGTGTTTTGATATTTGGTAAATGTGTTTTCTGTAACAAAAGCCAATTTCCATCCATCATTGACCATCCCATCCACCATCTTATTCACCATCCAGATTAGATTTTAGATTGGATTAGAGTAAGAGGGAGCAAATTGATGTAGAGATTTTGCAAAATTCCATGTCGGGTTTGCAATCGATGAATTCAAGCGCATTCTTTGGTTAAGCATTTCTCTTCTCTTTTCTTTTCTTTTCTCACTTAAGGATTTATGTTTTGTAATTTGGATTAGATTTTTTTTAACCTTGGATTTATGCAGACACTAGTTAATTTCTCGATCTGGTGTCAATCTCTATTGGTACTTTGCAATTGTTGGATTGTTCTATCAAATCTTAGATGTTTATTATCTTGAGAGCAACTTGATCACTTTCTAGCATGTTTTGAGCACTGGGTGAAGAACTAAAAGATGAAATTCAATAATATAATCCTAGGATTTGACTTTGTTGTGTGGAGTCTCGAGAAAGTCACACCAATTGAGAAACCACAAATTTGATAATAGCATGTTTAATGAAACTAAACAAATCGAGAGCCCTTAGATTTAGGTATTTTAGTTTACTTTGAAAAATGTGTTTGTGTCAAAAATTTATTTTTACGATATTTTTACACTTGATTTATGCTCGTTATAATTGTTATTTTTAGGTTTTTAATTGATTTTATTTTATTTTGTAGGTGTTGAATAAATTAAGGGAAGCTTTATGAAAAAAGAGAAAAAAAAAATACACAAAAATAAAAATGAAACCTAAATAATTCTACCCATTTTTGGCCCCCACCCCGCCACATGCGTGTCACATGACTAAACCCCCTCCCCCTTTTTTTTAACTCTCATTTTCTCTCTCCTCTATTTCAGTTTCCTAACCCAGTAAATCGGATGACCTCCCCTGCTTCTCCATCTTCGTCCTCATCATCATCTCTACTCTCTCTCTAACTCAGCTCTCTCTCTCTCTCTAAAACACCACTTCACCATCTTCATCCCTATCCACCACTCCACCACACCAGCACATCACCGTCTTTCACGCATCAATTGATATCCACATCCTCATCTCCACCGTCCACGGCACAAGTGAATCGAGGGCTGAAATCGAAGATTCCTGAGTACAAATTGAAGGGAGCCCGCTCTAGAGAAAAGGTTAGGAGGTTTTTAGGGTTCAAGTAGTATTAATTTTTGAGTTTTTAAGCTTCAATTTCATATGAGTTTTCGATTTTCAGATTTACGGTTTCAGAAATTTGGTTTAGGGTTTAATTTTAGATTGGTTTTTGGTTCCAAATTTCATGTAATTACGCTACTATTTCGTGTTTCCCAGTTGTAATTCACGATTTTAGTTTACTTTTGTAAGCTTTTGGATGTGGGTTTGTTTAATTTCAGTCATCCCCTCCCCTGCTTTCATTTCGTTGGGCATGGTTATGGAGTTTCCACCTTGTTGGCAATAGTTGAAGCTTGTTTCTGATTTTCTTGGGTCAATGGATGGCTAAATCTCGCTCCTCTCCTTGATTCAAGGCCCTGTTTTGCTTTTCTGCTCCACGACATGGTTTGGGTTTGATTTTTAATTCTCATTTACGCTTTATGCTTGTTGGATGATTGCTGAGAAATCGGACCCTTTTGGTCAGTTTCTGGTTTTTTTGGCTTAGTTAAATCAATGATGTTTTGATGTTAGTAGAGCAGAGTTTGGACTGGGAAAACTATATGTGTGTTTCGATTTTGTTGAGTTGGTATCGTGGTTGATGTTAGATGATTTTTATTTGATTATACTCTGAGATTTATTTTTGTGCATTTAGGTTTGATTGATGATAGTTAAAATAGCATGTTCATAGTAATTCAGAATGAGTGATTTTGGTTTGGATGCTTGTTGCTCTATTTTGAGTGATGATGATAATAGATGTCGGTGATGTTCGATCTCCTGTTCCCCCCTGTTGCTTCATTTTTGAATTTGCTGGTGTGGTTTTGGGTTTGGTTATTGCTCTAATAATCTGTTTCACATCACCTATTTGCTTGTTAATGGTTGTTACTAGTTGAAGCTAAAATTTCGAATCTCTCCCTCCTATTCAGTGCCTCTATTTCGGCTTTAGAGATATGGGTTTATGATTTTCAATGATGAAGTTTTGGGTGTTCTTGAGTGCTCTTGAAATTTCATTTTGCTTGAAATTTCGAATGATTAAATTACTGGTGGAGTGTTCTTGAGTGTTCAGTGATGAAATTTCGAATCCCACTTGCTTGAAAGTTCTTGAGTGTTCATCAATGGAGGTGCTCAAGTTTTGCTGTTTTCAGTTTTCCCTTCTCCTGCACCTGTGACTATTCGATTTTTGGCATGCCTTGCTTGTTCGTGCAATTCGTTCTTTGTCCTCTGTTTGTTTTATTTCTCTGTTTATCTTAATTATGTAGCTCTCATTTAGGTTAGATTAGCACTGGAATTATTCTTGTTTGATTGGATTTGATATCATGTGATGTTAGTTTAGATCTATTTGTAATCAACGGTTTTAGTTGTCATGGCTTTAATATTAGTTTAGAATCGTGTTAGATTAGCTTATTTCCCTAGTTTGACCTAAATCTCTTCCATCGTCCCTGTGGAAATGACCCTAAGGTACTATAGTGAAAGTTGTATGCTTGTGGCACTTTGTTTGACACTAAAATTTATCATACAAGTTTTTTGCACCGTTGCTGAGGACAACGGCATAAGATTAGGTCGCATTTTTCTTTTTCGTAGCGACCTTAGTATTAGGTTACTTTATTACGTTATTAAGTTGTGACCTGATTTAGTACATTGCTTGAAATATTCAAAAATCAAAAAAAATGGGAAAAGCCTAAAACTGAAAAAAATTAGAAAACCTTGAAAACCATAAAAAAAAATTGAAAGATTTAAAAAATCCAAAAACAAAGTGGCAAGTTTATGTTTCCCTCAGTTTGAGCACTTTTTTTTCCTTAGTTTTGTTCTTATTAGTTGCTTGTGCTTTGACTTACTTTGTTTATTCGTTGTTAGTTGTGATATATTTAGTTCATTTCTTAAAAAAAATCCAAAAACTCTTAAAAATTTAGAAAAACTTGAGACTTCAAAAAATGTTTGATTGAAAAACTTTAAAAACAAATGACTTAGAATTGATTTATAGTTTTTGTTGATTCAGGTGTTTTGTAGTTTTAGAATTAGTAATTTGAATTTAGTTTTTTTTTTTGTTGGGATGTGTCTTACCTTTGTTTTAGAGATTGATTAGCTTTTTGATTTGGCTATCTCTTGTTTGCAAATTGTTTTAGGGATTGAGAAACATTTTGATTTGATTTTGTACTTAAAGAAAAAAAAAGAAAAAATTAGAAAATCCAAAAATCCAAAAAAATAGAAACAGAAAAAAGACCAAAAAATAGGACTTTTGGTGAAGGTGTGGGGTTTATATAACTAGTTGGGTCAGAGACCCCTAAAATCAAAGACTCGTTAGGAGTGAGTCCGACCCTGACTTAGAACACGATCCTAAACCTAAGCTTGAGTTAGGAAATATGGCACAAGAAAGGACTTTGAGTGATATTTTCTATCCTCCTAAGACTGCTTTGCCATTATATTTTGTTATGCCTAATCTTGCACCAAATGTGACCTTCGAATTAAAACCCCATTATACTCAGGTGTCCCTAAATTTACAGGTTTAGAGGATGCTTATTTATTTTTGAGGGAATTCGAAGGAGTTTGTTCTATGATGCATTTTCCTAATATTCCCATTGATGTTGTGTAAATAAAATTGATTCTCTTTACTTTGAAAGATTCTACTAGACGTTGGATGTATGTCTTGGATGCTAATTGTGTTACTTCTTGGAATGATTTTTTAAGATTGTTCTTAAGAAAATATTTCCCTAATACCAAGACTATCAAGCTGAGAAATGAAATCAACTAATTTGTGCAACTTGATAAGGAATCATTTTGGAAATATTTTGATAGGTTCAAAACTTTGTTGGCCCAATGTCCCCATCATGGTTTAGATGAAGCACGCTTGTGCCAAATTGTATATGAAGGACTTGACCAACATACTAGAACCATGTGTCAAGGTAGCTTTCTTTCTAATAACCCCACAGCTGCTTGGGAGTTTTTACAAGACTAGGCTAAGAAAATCATGTAGTGGGAAACCGCTCGTGATGACAACCTGAGTTCTAGGATTGCAAGGGGTGGGTTGCATTCTGTTTTTGATGTAAGTAAACTTGGAGTCTAAGATTGTTGTTTTAGAAAACATGATGAAGGAATTATCTTCCCAAATGTCCCAGTTACCTCAACCATCTACAGTGTCTTGTTCTCATTACCAGGCCCTGGATCATTCTTTGAGTGCTTGTCCTTATTTTGCTCATCAGTTAGCAACTGAACAAGAGCAAGTGAGTATGGCCTTCCAGAGACCTAAGAATGACCCTTTCTCCTCTTATTACAACCCAGGTTGGAGAAATCACCATAACTTTTTTATGAAATAGTGGACCAAATGTTGTGGTTCCTAATTCTCAACCTGGGATGTTTTCTAGAAATAACTCCCAATCCATCTCGAATCCTTCAAACTCCTTTCAGAGACCGACTTTTTTAGGTATACCTAATGCACCTAGACCTCTACCTCCCATAGCTCAAGTTCAACCTCCTCCTGGCTATATTGATATTGATTAATTGGAGAGGATAATCAATAACAATGTCGAGAAAATGATTAATGTTAACATAGAAAGAATGATGAGAATGATGACCGAACAGTTTTTCCAGTTAGCATCATCTTCTAAGGAACCAAGTACTTTTTTTAGTCAACCTGAGGTGACCCTAAGAGTCACACCTCCTCTTCTTCTAGTAACCCTGATGAGCCTATGAGGAAAGTGAATGCGGCTATATGTCTCCATTCTGGTCGAGAGGTTGATAACCAAGTGAGAAATCCTAATGAACCTTGTAGGTATCCTCACCAATTCTTCTAAAATTCATCTTCCTCTTCTCCTCCAGAAACTGATTCATCCAGTCAGTCAAGGGATGCTACTGACAGTGTCCCCAATGCTTCAGATAGTCCTTCCTCTCCTGAGTCACCTTCTAAGAAAGAGGAGCTTAAAAAGAAAGACTCCTCTGACTCGGCAAGTTCTTCACCTTCTAAGGATTCTTCCTCCCCTTCTTCTTCTGAGAAAATCCAGATGCCTTTATCTCATTTTCCCCATAGGCCAAAAGAAGAAAGATCAAGATCATATTGAGAAGATGAGAGAGACCTTCTCTCAAGTAAAGATCAACATTCCCTTACTCGATGTTATTCAGCATATGCCTCCTTATGCTAGATTCTTAAAGGAACTATGTACGACTAAGAGAGCAACTGGTGTACCTAAGAAGGCTTTCTTGAAATCTGGTGCTAATTTTATCCTTTCTCAGATCCTGGTGAAGTATAAGGACCCCAATTGCCCTACTATGTCTATAGTTATAGGAGACTAGCTTATTCACAGAGCATTGCTTGACCTAGGGGCTAGTGTTAACTTGATACCCTTTACTAAGTATGAGAGGTTAGAGTTAGGTGAGCTAAAACCTACTAAGATGGTCATTCAACTAGCTGATAGATCGACTAGGGTGCCTAGGGGGATAGTTGAGGATGTGCTTATTAGAGTGGGTGAATTCATTTATCCAGTGAACTTTGTTGTGATTAAAACTGAGAAGGTGTCCAACTTAGCTAGTCAAGTTCCTGTGATTCTAGGACATCCTTTCTTGGCCACTGCCAATGCCCTCATTAATTATAGGAATGGCATGATGAGACTATCTTTTGGTAACATAACTGTGGAATTGAACATCTTTAACATGCGAAGACAGTCTTCTGGATTTGATGATATGGAATTTTCTACTCTTAACTGATTAGGGGATTTTGTATTCAATGATGCTTTTGATAATATATTTGCTATTGAGTATGAGTCATTTCTTATAAATGATGACATGAATATGATGTGTTTGAGTTTGATGACTTGTGCTCTACTACCGATTGTCTGTTCATTGTTGTTTCTGAATTTGCTACTGAATCTATTTTCCCTGTTGCTCTTGAATTGAAAATCCTTCCTGACTCTCTTAAGTATACATTCCTAGGACCCAATGAATCCCTACCTATCATTATTGCTTTTGATTTGGATCAGGACCAAGAGGACAAACTGATTACTTTACTTTGAGAGAACAAGGAAGCTCTAGGATGGACTTTAGGGGATATCAAAAGTATTAGTCCTTCTATTGTGCAACATAGAATTCATTTAGAGGACAATGTAAAGTCCTACCATGACTGCCAAAGGCTTTTGAATCCCACTTTGTATGAATTAGTTAAGAAGGAAGTGTTGAAATGGTTAGACCATGGGATTATCAATCCTATTTCTGATAGTGAGTGAGTTAGCCCTGTTCAAGTTGTTCCTAAGAAGATTGTTATTACCGTGATTAGGAATGATAAGAACAAGCTAGTCCCTACTAGAGTTTAATTTGGGTGGCGTGTGTGTATAGATTATAGAAAATTAAACGCTACCACTAGGAAAGACGATTTTCCCCTCTTCTTCTTGGATTAAATGCTAGAGAGGTTGGTTGGACGTTCCTTCTATTGCTTTTTAAATGGATATTTCAGTTATACCCGTATCTCTATTGCTCCCAAGGATCAAGGGAAAACTACTTTCACCTATCCATTTGGGACATATGCCTTTAGAAGAATGTCGTTTAGACTGTGCAATGCCTCTGCTACCTTTCAAAGATGCATGATTTCTATTTCCTCAGATCTAGTTGAGCAATGCATGGAAATTTTCATAGATGAATTTTCTATGTTTGGATCTTCTTTTGATGATTGTTTATCTAATCTGAGAAAGGTTTTGGAGAGGTGTAGGGAGAAAAACTTGATTTTGAAATGGGAGAAATGTCACTTCATAGTTAAAAAGGGAATAGTCTTAAGACACATTATTTCTCGAAATGGAATTGAGGTAGACAAAGCTAAAACTGACCTGATTGTTAATCTTCCCCCTCCCACTTGTGTGAAAGAGGTGCGGTCTTTCCTTGGACATGCTGGCTTTTATCGTTGTTTCATTAAGGACTTTAGTAAGATTGCAAAGCCTTTGTCCGATCTAGTAGCTAAGGATGTGCCATTTCATTTCTTTGAAGAGTGTCTTGAGGCATTTTCTAAGCTTAAGGAGGCCTTAACCTCTGCTCCAATTCTACATCCTCTGATTTGGGGAGAATCATTTGAATTGATGTGTGACACGTCTGATTATGCTATTGGGGTTGTTTTAGGATTGTGTATTGATGGGAAACCCCATGTTATTTACTATGCAAGCCACACATTGAATGATGCCCAGTTGAATTACACTATCACTGAGAAAGAATTTTTGGCTATGATCTTTGGTTTTGAAAAGTTTAGACCCTATTTGATTAGGTCACATGTTGTTGTTTACACTGACCACTCTGCTTTTAAGCACTTTCTTTCTAAGAAGGATGCTAATCCCTACACTTGTGAGATGAATTTTGCTAAGGATAAGAAAGGTTCTGAAAACCTTGTAGCTGACCATCTATCTAGGATCCTCTATGATAGAGAGAGTGAGTCTAGTATTTCTAAGTGCTTCCCCGATGAGCAATTGTATGCTGATCACCCTGATCATTGGTATGTCGATATTGTGAACTACTTAGTTGCTAGTAGGATCCCTGAGGGTTGGACTAAGAATGACAGGGATAGATTCTTCCACCTTGCGAAATTCTTTATTTGGGATAACCCTTATCTGTTTAAGTACTACTCTGACTAAGTCTTTAGAAGGCGCATTCCCAACCATGAGATGAGAAGTGTCCTTTCCTTTTGGCATGACCAGGCATGTGGGGGACATTTTAGTGGTAGGAAGACAGCAGCCAAGGTTCTTTGATGTGGTTTTTACTAGCCTACTGTGTTTAAAGATATATTTGAGTACTGCAAGAGCTGCCCTAGATGACATCAGTTGAGTAGAATAAGTAGGAGAGATATGATGCCACTAAACCCCATCATTGTTGTAGAGGTTTATGATGTGTGGGGTATTGACTTTATGGGACCATTTCCATCTTCATTTGGGAATGAGTACATTTTGTTAGCTGTAGACTATGTTTCTAAATGGGTTGAGGTCATCTCTTTCTAGGACCAATGAAGCTAAAGTCATCATTAAATTCCTTAGGGAGAACATCTTTGCTCGATTTGGTATGCTCCGTGCTATCATTAGTGATCAGGGCACCCATTTTAATAATAGATCTTTTGATGCCTTACTGAAGAGGTATTCTATAGTCCATAGGCTTGCTACTCCCTACCATCCCCAAACAGTGGCCATGTTGAAGTGTCCAACCAGTAGATCAAATAGATTTTAGAGAAGACAGTGAGTATGAATAGAAAAGACTAGGCTGACAAGCTGATGGATGCTCTTTGGGCATATAGGACGACTTTCAAAACTCCCTTAGGTATGTCACTTTATAAGGTAGTTTATGGTAAGCCTTGTCATTTACCTGTGGAGATAAAGCATAAAGCTTGTGGGCCATTAAGAAGCTTAATTATGACTTGACTGAGGAGGGTGAGGAGAGACGACTGCAACTAAGTGAGCTTGATGAGATTAGAGCTGAGGCTTATGAGAGTGCTCAATCTTACAAAAAGAGGGCAAAGTTGTTTCACGATTGATAGGTTTTTAAGAAAGAGTTTACCCTATGAATGAAATTACTCTTGTATGACTTTAGGCTCCATCTATTTCCAGGGAAATTGAGGTCCCAATGGACGGGTCCTTATGTTGTCTCACATGTTTTTCCCTATGGTACAATTGAAATTCAGGATCCTCAGAGTAGTGTCACCTTCAAAGTGAATGTCCAGCGTTTGAAGCAATTTTTGGAGCTACCGGGCCAAGAAGATGTGGAGTGTCTGATACTCCACGAATCAAGCCATGATTGGTGATTGTGATGTGAGATACCTTGGGTGTACTTAGCACCTGACCTGGTTTGCTAGAAATTTCTTCTCTTCTTCTCTCTCTTTTCTTCTTCCTTTGTTTTATTCCAGTTTCTTTCTTTATAGTTGGTTGCTTTTCTTTTTCTATGATTGATAGTTTTGTTTTTGAGTCTTGTTTTTATTTTTGAACATATGTTTTCTTTTTTAGATTTTTCTTTTTGGTCTTCACGTGTCTGTCCCACTCCCAATGAGGACATTGTGAGATTTTGGTATGGGGGTGGGGTGTCCATGTTTACATACTTTTTTTGAAAAATTTTGAAAAATACAAAAAGATTTTTTGCTTTGCTTTTGGGGGATGATTGGACTTTTTCTGATTAGCTAGAATCCCCTATACTTTGATTATTAGCTTGTATGTAAGCAAGATGTGCATGATAGGTCTTCAGCCTCAGTATATCATTCTAAGCCCTAATTCTAACCCTAATTGTTCATTATAGATTGTGTAATCCAATCCTTGTTTATTTCTTATCATTATCTTCAAGTCTTAGGCTTCCATGAATGATTCTCCCAGTTGCTTGTGACACGTTTACTCTGCTTTGTGCCACTTTCGGGAAAAAAAAAGAAAAAAATTAATTATGAATAAAGAAGAGAAAAAAGAAAAAGAGATGAAATAAAATTTGGAATGACAAGTATCCCTTTGAAGCATGCGCTGCTGGGCGTTACTCTTTGAGGCACATGCTACTAGACGTTACCCTTTGATGCAATACTGCTACTGGAAAAGCTTGCTTCCAATGTTAATATGTCAATAATATAGTTGTGTCAGTCAAGTGGGATTGAGTCTAATTCTAGTAAATCTAAGCCTTGGGATGATGATACACTGGCACAAGAGCACTGGGATGGATTCAGAATCTTTATGTACAATGGGGTGAAAAATTAGTGCTCTAATGTCATTTATGGAATAGAGGACTTTGAAGTACATTCTGTTTATATGCAGGTCAATAACTTGGTTACATGGGTGATTTAGTTGATTAGAATGTGTACATATCTTTCCCCAATTCTGTACATATTAGCTTTGAGGAAAAAAAAAACCAAAAGATTTTTCTTTTTGAAAATAATTTTTTATGGGTATTTCATTTAAAAAACCCTCACGATACCTCACTCGTCCCACTTGGGACACCGAGGGTTTTAAAGGACTTGTTGCATGCACTAAATGCAACCGTGATTCCTACGACAGTGAGTTAGGATTTTGTTTTTCTTATTTTTCATTTCCTTTTAGTTAGTTTAGTCGTTTTACTCGAGGACGAGCAAAATCTTGGTGCGGGGGTATTTGTTCATATCAAAAATGTGTTATTTTTATGATATTTTTACACCTAATTTATGCTTGTTATAATTATTATTTTTAGGTTTTCAATTGATTTTATTTTATTTTGTAGGTGTTGAATAAATTAAGGGAAGCTTTGTGAAAAAAGGAAAAAATAAAAACACAAAAATAAAAATTAAACCTAAATAATTGTACCCATTCCCCCCCCCCCCAGTTGTCAGGTGACAAAACCCCCCCCCCCTTTTAACTTTCATTTTCTCTCTCCTCTATTTCGGTTTCCAAACCCAGTAAACCCGATACCCTCCCCTGCTTCTCCATCTTCGCCCTCATCATCATCTCTGCTCTCTCTCTCTAACTCATCTCTCTCTCTCTAAAACACCACTTCACCATCTTTATCCCTATCCACCACTCCACCACGCCAACACATCACCGTCTTTCACGCATCAATTGCCACCTACATCCTTATCTCCACTGTCCACGGTACAAGTGAATCAAGGGCTGAAATCGAAGATTGCTGAGTACAAAGTGAAGGGAGTCGACTCTAGAGAAAAGGTTAGGAGATTTTTAGGGTTTAAACAGTTTTAATTTTTGAGTTTTTAAGCTTCAATTTCATATGAGTTTTCGATTTTCGGATTTAGGGTTTTAGAAATTTGATTTAGGGTTTGATTTCACATTGGTTTTTGGCTCTAAATTACATGTAATTATGCTACTATTTCGTGTTTTCTAGTTGTAATTCACGATTTCAGTTTACTTTTGTAAGATTTTGGATGGGAGTTTGTTTAATTTCAGTCATCCCCTTCCCTACTTTCATTTCGTTAAGCGTGGTTATGGTGTTTCCGCCATTGTTGACAATAGTTGAAGCATGTTTCTGATTTTCTCGGGTCAATGGGTGGCTAAATCTCACTCCTCTCCTCGATTTAAGGCCCTGTTTCACTGTTCTGCTCCAGGACATGGTTTGGGTTTGGATCTTAATTCTCATGTATGCTTTGTGCTTATTGGATGATTGCTGAGAAATCGACCATTTTACTCAGTTTCTGGTTTTCTTGGCTTAGTTGAATCAATGATGTTTTGATGTTGGCAGAGCAGAGTTTGGACTGGGAAATCTATATGTGCTTTTTGATTTTGTTTAGTTGATATCGTGGTTGATGTTAGATGATTTTTATTCGATTATACTCTTGAGATTTATTTTCGTGCCTTTATGTTTGATTGATGATAGTTAAAATAGCATGTTCTTAGTAATTCAGAATGAGTGATTTTGGTTTTGGATGGTTGTTGCTCTACTTTGATTGATGATGATAATGGATGTCGGTGATGTTTGATCTCCTATCCCCCCCCCCCCTGTTGCTTTGTTTTTGAATTTGGTGGTGTGGTTTTGGGTTTGGTTATTGCTCTAATAATCTGTTTCACATTACCTATTTGCTTGTTAATGGTTGTTACTGGTTGAAGCTAAAATTTCAAATCTCTCTCTCTCTCGTTCAATGCCTCTGTTTCGGCTTTAGAGATGTGGGTTTATGATTTTCAATGATGAAGTTTTGGGAGTTCTTGAGTGTTCTTGAAATTTCATTTTGCTTGAAATTTCGAATGATAAAATTACTGGTGCAGTGTTCTTGAGTGTTCAATGATGAAATTTCAAACCCCACTTTCTTGAAGGTTCTTGAGTGTTCATCAATGGAAGCGCTCGAGTTTTGTTGTTTTCAGTTTTCCCTTCTCTCATACCTGTGAGCATTTGGTTTTTGGCCTGTTCATGCAATTCGTTCTATTTCCTCTGTTTGTTTTATTTCTCTATTTATCTTAATTATGTAACTCTCATTTAGGTTAGGTTGGCATTGGGATGATTCTTGTTTAATTGGATTTGGTATCATGTGATGTTAGTTTGGATCTATTTGTAATCAACGGTTTTAGTTGTTATGGCTTTAATATTAGTTTAGAATCATGTTAGATTAGCTTATTTCCCTAGTTTAACTAGTGACCTAAATCTCTTCCATCGTCCCTGTGGAAACGACCCTCAAGTACTACAGCGAAAGTTGTATGCTTGCAGCACTTTGTTTGACACTAAAATTTATCATACAAGATGGTTGTCATACTTCGATTTAAAACAACCAATTGAGGAAGAAGTACTTTGTGATTGCTTACTTTGCTTAATTCCATGATTATTTTATTTTATAGTTGATTATTTTAATTTCAATCTTAAGTTTTGATCTACTTAGGCTAACATGAGGGAAGACAACCTTGTAGCTTGACCTATTCTTCATGCGATCGACCTTTAATTGCTATAGCATCACCATGCCCTTGTGGGTGTATCAAGTTTTTGGCGTCGTTGTCGAGGGACTAGTGTTGAATATTAGGTTTTTGCTGATAGGTTTGACTAAGCATTTTGTTTTTATTTGAGAAAAAAAAAACCAAAAAATTTGAAAATTAAAAATATCAAAAAAAAAGTAATGGCAATTTTTCATTTCCCCTAATTCGAGCATAAATTATTTTGGAGGTATTTTAAGCATTGACATACTTTTCTTACTCAATGTGTTTATTTTGTGGGTAAGTGGAAAATTTTAGCCATTGTTGATGAGGATATGAATACTAAAACCAAAGCTCTTTTAGAGTATTGGCATGTTATTGGTAAAAGCGTTAACAAAGCATGGTATTTGCTTGAGTGGCTTGCTTGGAATTCATTTGAATTTCAGAAGGCTAGTCGTGTTTCTGGGTATTCTTTTCCTAATCTTTATCCATTCTATGCTAGATCTTATTATTCACCTTTTGGTGTGACGTGTAATTTTTCTGACCATAATATTAATTTGTGCAATTATGTATGTTATGCTTAACCAGACTTTGCATCACCTAGGGATAACATTGAGCTTGTCCAAACCTTACCTTATTCATCCCTCCCATTAGCTTACTGCATAGAGCTCGAGATGGTTGAGCCTTTGGGTTTGTTGCTAAGTTTGATGTTATTAATGCATGTTTTGAGTTTGAAGATACTTTTGATATGGTGTATGATCTAGCTGAGACTCTTTTGGAGGGGTCATATGATAAGTTCATGCGTAAGGAGTCTCCTAGCCATAGTTTTGATGATCGTGTTTTACCAAATCCTCTTGATCATTCATATGCTTCCCCTTGTCATTCACTACCCTTTTCTTCCCCAAATGTTACACTGATGTGCCCATTGATAATCTTATTATTTATGGTGCTACTATGGATTTAGGCTATGAGGACAACATATTTAATGTGCTTTGATGGAGATCCCTCCATGCCCTTGATTTAAAAAGAAGCAAATCAACTAGGTAATCTCAATATCCTGCTTAAAGGATGAAGAAATCATCCAAATTTTGTTTAAGTATTGAAACTGCAGGGCAAGGGTAGATTCCAGCAGCTAACCCGTTTTTGTGTGCTTAATTACTCAGGCCTCCTTAAGGTTTAAGTCTAATATTTTTTATTTGGGATTGAAGTTCAGAAAGTCAGCTTTACACCAAATCAAGTTTCATCCCATTTGGACTTCATTTACCCATTCAAATTAGCAAATAAACCAAAGGTGTCCAAACTATCCAGCAGGACTAGAATATATACGGTTTTGTTCACTTCATCACTTAAGCTATATTGTGGCTTAAGTCTTGAATTTTTACATTTTTGGAATCCTCATGATGTCTACTTTCAAGTCCAAGCATTAGTTTTCAATCATACCCACAAGAGGATGGGAGATCAAGGCCTTTCGTCAAACTGGTCAGGGGCTCCAATTTGCACAGTTAAATGTTTAAGCCAAATTACCTTACTTAAACATGCTATAACCTTGATTTCTTTGTTGGGGGGTTATACACATCCCAAAGTTATTACCCCCCATGGCCTGAAAACCAAATCATACTCACTTTTGATAAGCTTAAACTTAGTTCTAAAAACCGGCCAGAACCGTGCTTAAACCCGGTTTACTAGAACCCAATTCTTTTCTTACATCAGCCATGCTCTACCACTTGCAAAGATGATCGGCACAAATTCCTAGACTTGGCACACGTCCCTAGACCACCAATGATGGGCTGCAACCTTGGTAAGGGCAACCAATAAGGAGCAAGCTGCAATTAGGTTGTCTCTTGCATGCTGTTGGTTAGACAAAAAGCAGGCATCCCTTTTCGGCTGTCCAATGGGAATTCAACAAGCATTCTGAATGTTTTAAGCTTGATTATGAGTAGATTAATGTATAATAAGCATTAGTATTACTTTACTTTAAGCTTTGGATGTATTTAGGTTAGTTTAAGCAAGCTTTGTATTCAATTAGCTCTAACCGGTTGTATTAGCTTAATTAACACCTTTCCTCTCTAGCAAGGAAAGATAGTGGTGTATGTGTGTTTGCTTGCTTGCTAGCTTAGGCTTATATAAGAGCATGTACACGGCCCCCTTGCAATAAAAAAAACCAACTTTGAATGAAATTCAGAATTGAGAGCATTGCTCTTGTTTCCCTCAAATACTAAACTTGCTTATCCTTAACTAGGCCAGTTAAGGTGGTGTTCAAGCGTAGTCTTAAACTTGATTAAGTGGTGTTTCTGTATCTTAATCATAGTTTAAGGGCCCTAAACCTGTGTTTGGTGATGTTTCTGTATCCAAACATTGAGCTTAGTTCTATCCAATTCGGTGTTCATTCTCAAGGATTCAAAGAGAGTAAAGGAAGGTTTGCTAGCTTAATTTTGAGTTAGTGAATCATAACTTTGATTCTCTTTCCATTCCATACATTCATAACCTTTCATACATCCATTTCCATGCTTAACCAAAGCTAAGGCTATCCCTTTTGGCCTAGCTTCCAACCCAAACACAAAGCCAACTTCAAACCGTGAAACACCACAAAGCAAGGCGTGCTAGGCAGCACTTTGGCACGGCCAGCCCATGCCATGAAGCACGGCCGTGCCTACCCCAACCGTGTTAGTTTCACTTATTTGCTTCGTGTTCTTGGTGGATTTTAGCTTGGTTTCATTCGTTCCTTGTGACATACATCAAAACACATCAAGTTCCCTTTTGTTTCTCATTTAGAATCCCTTGATTCTAAATTCCATTCCTTCCTCACGTGTTTATTGCCTCATAACCAGCATATTACATGCCACTTTCCTTGGTTTTCCCTTGATTGTATTCTCCCTTGGTTTTTAAGCTTTCACTCTTAAATTGAGTTTTACCTTAGACCGTCGGCGGATACATCATATTTGACAGCTGAAAAGGGATGCTTGCTTTTTGTCTAGCCAATAGCATGCAAGAAACAACCTAATTGCAGCTTGCTCCATATTGGTTGCCTTTACCAAGGTTGCAGCCCATCATTGGTGGTCTAGGGATGTGTGCCAAGTCTAAAAAGGTGTGTCAATCATCTTTACAAGTGGTAGAGCATGGCTGAAGCAAGAAAAGAATCGGGTTCTAGTAAACCGGGTTTAAGCACGGTTCTGGTCGGTTTTTAGAACTAAGTTTAAGCTTATCAAAAGTGAGTATGATTTGGTTTTCATGCTATGGGGGGCAACTTTAGGATGTGTATAAACCCTCCCCCCCCCCCCAAGAAATCAAGGTTATAGCATGTATAAGTAAGGTAATTTAGCTTAAACATTTAACCGTGCAGATTGGAGCCAAATCTATCCGGTTTGACAAAAGGCCTTGATCTCCCATCCTCTTGTGGGTATGATTGAAAACTAATGCTTGGACCTGAAAGTAGACATCATGAGGATTCCAAAAATGTAAAAATTCAAGACTTAAGCCACAATATAGCTTAAGTTATGAAGTGAACAAAACCGTATATATTCTAGTCCTGCTGGGCAGTTTGGACACCTTGGGTTTATTTGCTAATTTGAATGGGTAAATGAAGTCCAAATGGGATGAAACTTGATTTGTTGTAAGGCTGACTTCCTGAACTTCAATCCCAATGAAAAATATTAAACTTAAACCTTAAGGAGGCCTAAGTAATTAAGCACACAAAAATGGGTTAGCTTTGGAATCAACCCTTGCCCTGCAGTTTCAATACTTAAACAAAATTTGGATGATTTCTTCATCCTTTAAGCAGCATATTGAGATTACCTAGTTGATTTGCTTCTTTTTAAATCAAGGGCATGGAGGGATCTCCATCATCCTCCCTTTATTAAAAAAAAGATTTGTCTACAAATCAGTTTAGGTAATTACCTCCTCTTCTTGCTTCATTGTATGGCTGAAATAGAATCAACCATTCAAATAAGTCTCCTTTGAACTTAGGGACTCTATCCTTCTCATGCCCCTTGCTAATTTGAGTGTTGCTCATAGGGGACTTCTTGAACATGCTTCGAACCACTTCTTCAAATGCTCTTAATTCAGAATTAGGAGCTTTTAGTAATGGTTTTGAAATGGATTGACAGAAATTTGGGTTGAGTGTTTTGGGTGTGGGTGGAGTGGGGAAAAAGGTTGGTGGTTCACGAAAGGTGATAAGAAGGTTGAGATGCTCCTTGCTTCTTGGTGGATAGTTAGTGTTTAAAGTGAGCATGTCTCCTTCATCGGCCTCAATCACTATCTCCTCAAAGTTATCTCCATCATGCTTTTCATTTTCCTCTTCTAATTTAATCTCCTCTATTGCCTTCCATTCAGCTAGAGTAACATATCTTCTATTTGTACATTCTGATGTTAAGTGACCAAAGTCTTGGCACTTAAAACATCTTTAAACTCCTTTAGGAAGGGGTCTTTTTGTGGGTTGTGGGGATAGGTTCTTTTGTGGAGTTTGGCTTTTTGTCGAGTAGGGGAAGTGGGTGTCGTGGGCTTAGGGATGTAGGAGGAACTCCCCTTGTTCACGGTTTGGTCATGTGGTGAGGGCTTTGGATTTTCATGTCTTAGGAGCTACTCGTCCTTCTTTTGCTGCTCCACCTTGTGAGCTAACACACATACCTCATCAAAAGAAGAGTAAGCTTGTAATTCAACAATATTAGTATACCTAGGATCAAGACCTCCCAAGTATCTAACAATGGTTTGTTCTTCTAGTTCTTGAATATCACACTTAATCACAAGCTTTTCAAATTCACGAGTGTATTCTTCTACACTCAAGTTACCTTGGTTCAAATGATGGAGTTGAGAGTAGCAATCTTGAACATAGGTAGGAGGAAGAAACCGAGCTTTAAGCTTAGACTTCATCTTCTCCCAAGTTCGAATTTTGGACTTCCTTTCTCTAAATCTTTTGGCACACAAGTTAGTCCACCAAACAGAAGTATACTTATGAAGTCTTAAAGCAATCAAATTTACCTTCTTGTCTTTTGGGATGTCCTTGTACTCAAAAACTCTTTCAACTGTGTGTAACCAATCCAAAAAATCTATAGGATCAAGCTTGCCTTCAAATTCTGGAAGTTCAACTTTGAAATCATTGGAGTTAGCTTGAAACCGTGGAGTTTGGTTAGTCATTCTCAATGGTTCATCCTCACTAAATGAATCAAGAGTATGGCTAAACACTTGTTCACTCCCTTCGGAATTAGATTGGAGTGGTTCTTCATTGGCTTGTTGCTTTTGCTTCAAATATGCATCAAACTGTTTTTGGATGTACTTATTTTGTGCTTGAGTTTCTTGATCTTTTCGTTCATCTTCTTGAATCTTTCTGGATAGAAACTCATTTTGCTTCATCAAAGCTTCAAACCTCTCTTCCAAGGTCATGTTTGTAGTACTCATGTTTGAAGTAGGTGGCTTAAACAAAGTAGGAACTGATTTTGTGTTGAAGGGGAATGGATGAGTGAATTGTGGAAGTGGAAGGGTATACTAGGCCAAGGTGAAACCTTTGCTCTAATACCAAATATGATGTATCCGCTGAGGGTCTAAGCTAAAACTCAATTTAAGAGTGGAAGCTTAAAAACCAAGGGAGAATACAATCAAGGAAAAACCAAGGAAAGTGGCACATAACATGCTGGTTGTGAGGCAACAAACATGTGAGGAAGGAATGGAATTTAGAATCAAGGGATTCTAAATGAGAAACAAAAGGGAACTTGATGTGTTTTGATGTATGTCTCAAGGAAAGGATGAAACCAAGCTAAAAGCCACCAAGAACACGAAGCAAACAATTGAAACTAACACGGTTGGGGTACGCACGGTCGTGCTTCATGGCATGGGGTGGCCGTGCCAAAGTGCTGCCTAGCACGCCTTGCTTTGTGGTGTTTAACGATTTGAAGTTGGCTTTGTGTTTGGGTTAGAAGCTAGGCCAAAAGGGATAGCCTTAGCTTTGATCAAGCATGGAAATGGATGTATGAAAGGTTATGAATGTATGGAATGGAAGGAGAATGAAATTTATGATTTACTAACTCAAAATTAAGCTAGCAAACCTTCCTTTACTCTCTTTGAATCCTTGAGAATGAACACCGAATTGGATAGAACTAAACTCAATGTTTGGATACAGAAACACCACCAAACACAAGTTTAGGGCCCTTAAACTATGATTAATATACAGAAACACCACTTAATCAAGTTTAAGACTACACTTGAACACCACCTTAATCGGCCTAGTTAAGGATAAGCAAGTTTAGTATTTGGAGGAAACAAGAGCAATGCTCTTAATTCTGAATTTCATTCAAAGTTGGTTTTTTTTTACAAGGGGGTCGTGTACATGCTCTTATATAAGCCTAAGCTAGCAAGCAAGAAAGCACACATACACCACTATCTTTCCTTGCTACAGAGAAAAGGTGTTAATTAAGATAATACAACCGGTTAGAGCTAATTGAATACAAAGCTTGCTTAAACTAACCTAAATACATCCAAAGCATAAAGTAAAGTAATACTAATGCCTATTATACATTAATCTACTCATAATCAAGCTTAATACATTCATAATGCTTGCTGAATTCCCATTGGACAGCCGAAAAGGGATGCTTGCTTTTTGTCTAGCCAATAGCATGCAAGAGACAACCTAATTGCAGCTTGCTCCTTATTGGTTGCCCTTACCAAGTTTGCAGCCCATCATTGGTGATCTAGGGACGTGTGCCAAGTCTAGGAATTTGTGTCGATCATCTTTGCAAGTGGAAGAGCACGGCTGAAGTAAGAAAAGAACCGGGTTCTAGTAAACCGGGTTTAAGCACGGTTCTAGCCGATTTTTTAGAACTAAGCTTAAGCTTATCAAAAGTGAGTATGATTTGGTTTTCTGGCCATGAGGGTATAATTTTGGGATGTGTATAAACCCCCCCTCCCCACAAAGAAATCAAGGTTATAGCATGTTTAAGTAAGGTAATTTAGCTTAAACATTTAATCGTGCAGATTGGAGCCCAATCTGACCAGTTTGACAAAAGGCGTTGATCTCCCATCCTCTTGTGGATATGATTGAAAACTAATGCTCGGAATTAAAATTAGACATCATGAGGATTCCAAAAACATAAAAATTCAAGACTTAAGCCACAACATAGCTTAAGTTATGAAGTGAGTAAAACCGCGTATATTATGGTCCTGTTGGGCAGTTTTGACACCTTGGTTTTATTTGCTAATTTGAATGGGTAAATGAAGTCCAAATAGGATGAAACTTGATTTGGTGTAAATCTGACTTCCTGAACTTCAATCCCAATGAAAAATATTAGACTTAAACCTTAAGGATGCCTGAGTAATTAAGCACACAAAAACAGGTCAGCTGCTGGAATCAACCCTTGCCTTACAGTTTCAATACTTAAACAAAATTTGGATGATTTCTTCATCCTTTAAGCAGCATATTGAGATTACCTAGTTGATTTGATTCTTTTTAAATCAAGGGCATGGAGGGATCTCCATCATATTTTAAATCAAGCAGCATATTTAATGTGCTTAGTAGGAGTGTTAATAATTTTGTGTCTGTAAGTTACTTTAGCGGGTATGGCACCTCCCTTGACCTATATTGCATACACCTAGTGGACAAGCCTAGGAAAATTCTATGGAACACTTTCTTTGATTTCTCTTTTGATTTTTTATGGCATTTACTTTGTTAAAGAGAGCACTACCTTTCTTTATTATGATTATCTTGATGCTCACTTACTACCATACATGTGAGCCCCATGTTGTGGTGTTTGACAAGCTCATGCGTACATTGACAAGATCTTATTTGAAGAGCCAAGTCTTGAAGTTATGGTAGAGTGATTGATGCTCCATGTGTCGCATTTACTAAGAGGCCTTAGCTTAGGTGTATCTAGTATCTAACCTAGTGAGATCATTATCTTCTATTCCCTTCCCCTTCTCTTAGTTTCGTACTTTAGAAATAATGCTTTGTCTAAGTAAGGGCTGGTTTCATGGTTTCTATTTTTGTGTTTAGTTTGCATACTGGTTAGAGCTTGTTGTTTTAGCTTTCCTTTCATTTGCACTAGCGTGTTGTATTTAAATGCATTTTAGATTTCTATTTTTAAATACATGTAGGAATGGTTTGGATTGGTTTGAAATAACATCCGATAATGCTTTTTCTAGGCATGATAACCTTCATGAGCTTGATTGATTTTTGATGTAATCCCCTTTTGTGCTAAATTTTCTGAAGATTTTGAGAATTTCTCTTGTTTTGGCATTTGTCCTTATTGAGAACCATGTCACCCCTAAGAGTCCTTGGCACTCACGTCGGTACATGGGCTTCATTTTATGAGCTAGATGAGACTTTGATAAATATCCCGTGAGACATTGAACCTTATTTGGACTAATTCATTTTATTTAGTCTAATGTTCTTTCATGTGTGTTACTCTTCTAGGTTGTATCTCTAGAACTTACCTAGAAATTTGTTCAAAACTGCATTCGTATGTACATATTTGATGATCCGATAAAAGCATTTCTTGACTTTTTCAAGCCACATAGCCAATAGGATACCCTTGTGTTACATGTTTAATCCATTTGCTAGCTCCTTCTAACATATATTTGCTTTTGTTGGAACCTTTCATATATGCCCTTGACCATATATGTATTCCTATTCTTAAGCTAAAATTTATAGAGCTTCATTCCATGCATGTTGCGGGTAGTTTTAGGGCTCATTGTAATGGCTTTTGGTATGTTGGTTTGTTGAGAGGTTAATGACATTGTACATTTGGATTTGTTCCCCACTTGATTGTGTGAACAAATAGGGTTGTGAGTTGATAATTGATGATCCTATGTCTTTTAATAGTTGAATTTCCTTTATTTTAATTTTTAAAAGGGAAGGAAGAGAAAACAAGGGAAGAAAAAGAAAGGTAGGTAGAGAAAAAAAGGAGATAACAAAAGAAAAAAGATCAAAAAATCATGTTGCATAAAAAATAAAAGAAAAAATAAAAAATGTGAATAAGTAATTGGCATTGGAATGTATATAGTTTGAGTTCCTTTCTTTTGTCAATTCATTTCCTATTGATTTGTGGATGTGTATTTGTATTGTATTGTTGAGATTGGCAGTGTTGGTGAGTTTTATATTATATTGGCCATTGTTGGTTGCTCCTTAGCTACCTTATTAATAGCTCCACATTGCCCAAATGTGTTAATTCACTCCTTTCCCTTAACTTTTGAGCCCACATTATAACCCAAAAAAAGTCTTCTTAATTGTCTTATGCACATTGCATTTTAGTAATAGAAAATTTGAGAGTCTTGGCAAGCCTATGGTAGTTTGCATCATTGGAATAGGTCTTGAGTGAACGATGTAACACATGATTGGTGCTGATCGACAATTTTCAAAAGTGAGGTTCTATCAGTTCATTTAGCTCTACTTAATTTCATGTGCAATATCATGCTTTGTGGTTCTTTGGGGGTGATCAAGTTTGATATTGAGCTTGAGGTCTTATACTTTTTCAAAAACATTCACATTTTGTTGATTTTGAAATGGCCTGTGCACTATTAAGGCTTGTCATAGATTGACATTCTTGCTTGTAATATGTGTTATGATTTGCCTAGCCTAAGGAGTTTGTTGAGCTTTTGAATCCCAAAAGCATCTCCTGATTTGGTTTTATTTAGTGTTCGCTTGGGTACAAACAAAGATTTAAGCATAGGGATGATGAATGATTGAATGTCATATTTTGATAGATTATTTGAGTGTTTGGAATCATTTTAGGGGATTAATATGCTTATTTATGTGATATACACCCTTACTTCTACTATTATACTTGGGTTTTCCGTGTTTTGAGATTGTATACAGATTTCGACTTTGTAAGCCCAATGTATATGTGTGGAAGAATTCTTTTAAGGCTGTATGGATCAAACAAGGAAGTAAAATAGGCCCAAGTACACATAACACAGATATACCATCGTAAGGACCACGGTCTAGGATGCTCCAAGAAGAAGTAGCAAAAGAACAATTGAAGACAAAACATCCAAAGGGCACCACTGCTTGGCTCTGATAGTGGCCACGGTCTGTGGGGACCCCACGATTAGCCCGTGGTCACCCTCCCTCTCGGAGTCGTCTTGTTTTCTTCCTGGCTATTCGACTTCCAGGTGTTTTGATATTTAGTTGATGTGTTTTTCGCGATAAAAGTCTATTTCCAACAATCGCTGACTGTCCCATCCACCATCTTATTCACTATCTAGATTAGGTTTTAGATAAGATTAGAGTAACAGAGAGCGAATTGAAGTGGAGATTTTCCAAGGATTCCATGCCTGATTTGCGATCAACGTATTCAAGCACATTCTTTGGTTAATCATTTCTCTTCTCTTCTGTTTTCTCACTTTAGGATTTCTGTTTAGTAATTTGGATTAGATTTTGCTTTTTAGATCTTAGATTATGTAAATACTAGTTAATTTCTCGATATGGTGTTAATCACATTTGGTACTTTGGAATTGTTTGATTGTTCTATCAAATCTTATAAGCTTATTGTCTTGTGAAGAACCTTATCATTTTCTAGCATGTTTTGGGTATTGGGTAAAGAACTAACCTGTGGTATTCAATAATGGAACCCTTGGATTTAACTTTATTGAGTGGAGTCTTGAGAAAGTCGCACCAATTGAGAAATCACAAATTTGATAATCGTAAGCCTACTGAACTTGAACAAATGGAAGCCCTTGAGAAATTACAATGGGTTAGATTTAGGAATTTCGCTTCATTTTGAAAGAGGTTATGATACTTAGATTATCGAACTTAAAACAACCAATTGAGGAAGTAATTGATTAACGCATAGATTGTGGGTGATCGCTTGTTTAGCTTAATTCCATGATTACTTATTTGTTAGATTAGACAGTTGATTATTTTAATTTCAATCTTAAGTTTTGATCTGCTTAATCTATCTTGAGGGAATACAATGCGATAGCTTGGCCTAGTCTTTGTAGGATCAACCTTGATTTATTACAATGCTACCATGCGCTTTACGGGCCTATCAGCTATTCAGTCTGATACTTTTCTTATCTTACCTCTGTCTTTGTTAGAATAGTCTCTTTCATTATTGTTCCCAATTCCCACTCTAACATCCTTGTCTATGTTTATTTCGATTTTTCTCAGTGGATCATTAGAAGGGGAACTAGAAGGATGCACTGGTCAATTTAAGTCAATTATTGTTTGGGTATGAGTTTAATTACTCTTATGATTTTCCTTATTCAATTTGAAAATTTTGTTTAATTTTAGATTTTTAATCTCGTCTTTATCTTTTTCTCCAGCTATTTGGTCCTCACTACATATTGTGATCTAATGCTAATTCCCCACAAAAAGTTATCACTATAGCTTTGTTGTAGTTAAATTAGAAATCCACACAAATTAGAAACCACACAAATTAGAAATCCATACATTTACTATAACTTACTGATTTCCATTTGTCCATGTCATCTTAGTATATATATTAACGTTGCACAGTATCCATTGTTGCCTTAATAATCATAGTGAACTATTGTCTAATTGTAACTTAATATCTTGTTTTAATTATGTTCAGTTGGCGTATTTGGCTGGGTTGACTTGCATAGTAATTTTTTCCTAGCATTTGAGGCTTTCAAATAGTTACTTATGAACGTTGAAATAGTGGGAAAAATTGAAGAGGGAAAATTGCACACTTATGAACGTAGAAATAGTGGGAAAAATTGAAGAGGACCAATCTTACAATTTGCCCAATCCTGATGTACTAGTAGCTTTGGTATTGTAGCTAGTATGATGATATTATTGGCAAGGCTACAAACTCTTTTATGTGAAGCTAAACTAACAACGATTAATTATTAGAAAATGGAGAGAAGAAAGAAGGCTTTGGTGGCTAAAATAATAGGAGTTATGTCATATGGTCTAGTCTTCACCCTTACTTGGAGTAACTAAGTCAATATGTGTATAGCAATTAAGGAAAGTGGTTAGATCTATTTAGCTGCCATTGACCATGACTAATAGATGATAGTGCACATTATTGTACGCCAACATTGTACTCAAAATCTTGATTCCCCATAATTTAATTCCACTTGTTGTTGCAAATTAGGTTTCATCATTCGTTATGACCCTATTTTGGGTTTAATATGAGGTAAAATGCATTGTTTGTAATCATTATCTAGAGCAAACCCACCAATAACACGACCCGTTCTATTGTCCATAGACGCTATGTAATATGTCTCCATGGGATGAACATTGTTCATGTACCATGTGGTTTATGTCAAACCCCTGTAACAGACACTAACATAGTCATTTACCCATTTATTTTTTAGCCTAATCACCGCCATAGCATACCTGCATGGGAATCCATTAATCTGCCACCACCTACAACTGTATGTCTTGTTGGTGAGCTTGAAAACTAAATGTCTACTATACTATAGTCACCATTGACCTAATTGTATAGTACTACATCAATCATTGATTCCGTAGCTTCAAGTTCCCTCTTTAACTTCTTCTCAATCCTATTACTAATGTCGTTTTCCCATATTTGTAACTCAGTCTTCCGTTTATCCCACTTCTTACCAAACTTTTACAGATGTCCTATTACTTGCCACGAGATTGACATGGGCTTTAACTTCCGCATTTAATTATCTAACTTTTAATAGGGTTGTTGTTCAACTTTCCCGCTACCTTTCCTTTCCGAACTTTGATTGTGCCCAACTTTCAATGGGGTTGTCATTCAACATCACGCCTAATGCCTAACTTAGCAGCCTCTCCTATAAGGTTCCCTGTTAAATGCTGATGCATATTAGGGTGCCATTAGCCCTAAGTGAGAGGGGAAACAACTCTCAGACACTGCTCTACTATCCATATTTTCCCTCACTCATCTAGCATGGAGCAGCATTCTAGCTGGCATCATTGAAGGGCCTCACAGTACTTCTCATGGAGTAACCCTACTCACCGGGACTCCTTGAGGAGTCCCCTTTTGGAGACACAATTCCATTTTGGTGATCAGTACCAACATTGTGCATATTAAGCCCAAAATAGCACCTTGTCCTGATTGAGTAGTTTTCTGCTCGGTTTGAAAGAGGAGCTTGTTTTTAGTGCCTTCACCTAATTTAAGCATGATTTCTGTATTGGGGGGATCGTTAACATCTTGATGAAGTCCCCCATTGTTAAGATCGTGAGTATTCTACCACAAGAGGGGGGTGAATTGTGGTGTCTGATTTTCGCGTCGTAAATAACAAACACCCTTGTGACTTGTTTGCAGAGGGTGTTCTCAAATATTGCAAATGTGAAAATTACCAAGATAAATGCGGAAAATAAAGCACACACAATTTTTACGTGGAAAACACCTCTAGCCCAACTGAAGTGTGAAAAACCACGACCTACCTCGTGTAGGATTTAACCACTTCACTAAACCGGGCTTAACTCGTTACAAATGTAACACACCTTGTTACAACTTGCAACCACGTAACCTCCTTCTCTAAGGCAGATTACACCACGTCCAAATCTCACCAGATTGGACACGTCCAAAGTCCACACGACTGAGGACCACTCACTCACTTTTCTGATTCAAGATCAGGCTTACAAAACACCTTACTGGGTGCTTCTGTCTTAAGCAGATGTAAGGTACAATGAAGTCCTAGTATGCCAATATATTGAAAGCTTGGTTTAAACACAACTTGTATCGGTTTTTCTTTTCTCAAGTGTAGCTCTAAAAATTCTTTCCACTAGAAAAACCACTTTTGGAATTTTACTTTTTGCGTGTGTTGTGTTTCTAGATTTTCTCTTGCTTTCTTTTCTTGCTATTCTCACTGTGTGTGTGTTTCAATGGGAGTAAAATGCTATATTTAAACAAAAAAATTCCAACGGTCAAATCAAGAGAATCAGCTAAGTATGGAAAATGATCTTTTCAAAAGAATACTCCCCAACGGCTAGTGACAAGTTTTTCCCAATGTATAAGAGATTTGTTATCTTAAGAGATAACCCTTATGTTCCCATAGCCGTGAAGAAGATTCAAATAGCAACCAGAAATCTTCAGCTTTGGAAATTTTATCTTATCCGAAAATATGGGCAAAGGAAATCTTTTAGTTTTGGCAAATTTCCAAAAACCTATTTTCGCAAATCTCCCATAATATTCTCAAGAAATATCCTTTCCAAAAAAATAGCAATCTTGGAGTTTAAGGAAAGTATTCTGGAGATCTTGGCCAACCGAAATGAATTTTCAAAGATAACCTGGTATGGCCACTTCAGTTCAGAAACACCATAGGCAACCTGTTTGCAGGGTTGTTTGCAACTGGTGTTCTGAAGCATTTAGCGCAAATACCGATTCAAGAGGTGTTTAAAAAGTATTTTCAATATTAGCATATTAACAAGAGTCTAAATAAATGAGACCTATATACCCAAGACTTCTTGTTTTGAATCAGTCATCTTGTCCAAGATTTGTAGAGCTGCTATGAATACCAAGGCCACCTTGTTTGCTGGGGTTGTTCTTTGCATTGCTAGAGTTCAGGAACATGCCTTACAATCAACTGTCGAGATGGCGTTCTTGACTTAATGTAGAATCACCAAGTGAAACCCGTTTTAAAGACTTGTTCTCACATGTAGCAAACCAGTTAATACAATAAAGATTATAAACACCAGTTAGGCCTGTTTGGAGATCGTGTTTGGAGCAACATTACTTGGACACATTTTTACACTTGGATTTGTTATCATCAAAACTTAAATATAATAACTCAACACCCATACAGAAAAATCAATCCTAAATAAGGTCTAGCTCTAAGAAACAACCAGCACAAAATTGGTGTAACCCGGTCTGTTCTGACCCAAAATAATCTATTTTGACTGTGTGACCATATTTCCTCAATTTGAAGATTTGATCAACTGCCTTCTTAATTGGTTGACGGCTTAAGCTACCAAGAGCACACACAAGCAGCTTACATTCCCTTGCCGGGTCAAATCAGGGAGTAATCATCAGCTTCCTCCTGATTGGTTGGCTGCAAAGCACACCTCACATCAGCAGCCTTTTCTCTCTCTAGTCACGTGCAAGTGAAGCTGCCTAGTTGCTGAGTTAGATTAATGATGAATCATTGTATTTTAATCACAAATTAGCTGACTCAGGTTGTTGGACTTAATTAGCTTAATCCTATTTACTATAATTAAGTTGGTTAGAGTTTTCCCTAACACTAAGTAAACTCTTTGGTGGTAGCTGGTTGGACCATTTTTAAAGGTCTTCCTACTTACTGTTGAAGGGGTCGAAATTGAACACAAAAAATAAACACCATTGTTGCTCTCAAAATTCTCTCTTAACAATATGATTTTTAGCTTGTTATATGAGTGAATCCTTTAATCTAATTGTGGTGGCTTAACCTTTATGAATTAGAGGGTGGATCTTGAACAGTTTGGGTGGTGGTTTAGGCCTTTATCCCATACATATCCTGCTCCTACTTTCTATCATTTGTCTTGCTTTTCTTGCTGTTCAAATCTAGGAAGCTGTTAGCTCAAGTTCTAATTGAGCTCCTACATCAAGTGGTATCAGATCACTACTTGGTGAGTCTCTGTTTGTTTCCTGGTAATTCACTGTAGTCTTAATTAACACTCTACACAAAAACATGTTTCCTTAACTTCTCAAAGAACCTATGGTCCAAACACACAGCTAGCTCCAAGTACCTCCATTTCCTGAATCCAAGAACCCCTACATGTTTGCTAGGGAAGGGAGTGATCCTCCTGCCCTTAAATTTCCCAAAGGTCTCACTTTAGAAGAAGCCCGTGAGTTAGATAGGGGAAATACAATTCAATAATTGCAGAGGGATTTCACTTCCCTCTCTACTAAGGTTACTAAAATCACCACCAGACTGGATGAAGTCCTTACTAGGTTTAGGGATGATCCTGGAGGGATAAGGAGAAAGGGTCGTGCACCCCCTAGGGATGATCATATCCCCACTCACTCCTCTTCATCTCAAGATGAGCACTCCCCTAGAAAGAGAAGAAGGCCAACCAGAAAAGCTAATATGAGGGACATGAGGATTGATCCCCCTAAATTTGAGGGAACCCTAAATGCAAACCTCTACCTTGAGTTGATTCAAACCCTTGAAAAGTTCTTTGACATCAAGGAGTGTTATAAGGAGAAAGCTCTCAAAGTTGTTGTCCTCAAACTCAAAAAATACACTTCCATTTGGCATGAAAATACGAAGAGACAGAGATAGGGAATGAAGGACTAAGGTCAGAACCTGGTCCAAGTTGACGAAACTCATGCACAAGAGGTTCCTGCCTGACAACTATAAACATGAACTATATCTTAGAGTATCATCTCTGAGTTAGGGAAGGATGAGTGTGGGGGAATATATCCGTGAGTTTGAACAACTTCAGATCAAAAGTGGTTTGGAAGAAGAAGAAGCAGACAATGGTGAGGTTCCTGAGGGGACTTGACCTCAATATTTCTAAAAAGGTTGACTCCAACCTTACTGATCCTTTGAAGACATCTACAAATTAGCCACCAAGGTGGAGAAACATGCCAAGAACAAGAGCTTCTTTACTAGATCATACTCTCCCCCTAATTCCCAAGTCAAGCCACCATCACTCCCTAAACCTGAAACTATTTCAAAAGACAGCAAGGTCCCTTATAAGGGAAAGGGAATTGTTAAGAAATTTCCTAAAAAGCTTCATGGAAAGAGGTGTTTTAAGTGCCAAGGATATGGGTATTTTCAAGCTGACTGCCCAAATAGGAGGGCCCTTACAATAAGAGATATAGAAGAGATTGATCAGATCAACCTTGAATCTAGTGAAGGGGAAGAAGAAGTAGAGGAAGAGACCACTGTTTTACCTCCTGATGTTAGAGAATTCCTGGTGCTCCAAAGGATCCTGCATGCAGTAGAGGGATCGAAGGAGGAGAGCCAGAGAGAACAGATTTTTCATTCTCAGTGCACTATCCAAGGGAAGGTATGTAGCTTAATAATTGATGGGGGTAGCTGTACCAATATAGTCTCTAATGACTTAGTTGATAAGCTTAAATTACCTACTGTCACACACCCTAAGTCATATTCACTTCAGTGGCTTAAGAAAGGGAATGAAGTTCATGTAACTAGGCAAGCTCTAGTTACTTTTACAATTGGGAATATAAAAGATGAGGTACTGTGTGATGTGTTAGCCATGGATGCTTGTCATATTCTGCTTGGTAGGCCATGGTAGTTCGATAAAAGAGCTATCCACCAAGGCAAGTCCAATACTTACTCCCTTAAGGTTAAGGGTCAAGCGTACACCTTGGTTCCTTTACTACTTAGCCAAGTCAGGCATATTCTGTCTAGCCTAGGGAAGAGAAATACAAGTGAGAAAACCATATTCTTGAGTGAAACAAGGGTTGAGAGATTTATAAAGGAGGGTGAAACAGTATTTGCCCTACTTGTGTTGGAAAAAGGAGAGGAAAATACACCATTGCATCCCCTTGTTCAGTCCCTTATTCATGAGTATACGGATGTGTTCCCTAATGACTTACCCCTTGGATTACCTCCTGTCAGGGGTACAGAACATCAAATTGACCTATTGCTTGGGGTTGCCTTACCTAGTAAACCAGCATATAGGTGATATCTTATAGAGACTAAGGAGTTGCAAAAGCAGGTCCAAGAACTTATAGATAGGGGATATATCAGAGAGAGCATGAGTCCATGTTTTGTTCCTACTTTGCTTGTGCCTAAAAAGGATGGAATAATGAGAATGTGTGTTGACAGTCGTGCTATCAATAACATTACTATCAAATACAAGTATCCAATCCCTAGGCTTGATGACATGTTAGATGAATTGCATGGTTTTAATGTGTTTTCCAGGATTGATATGAGGAGTGGCTATTATCAGATCAGGATGATAGAGGAGAATGAGTAGAAGACAACATTTAAAAATAAATAGGGAATGTATGAATGGCTCTTGATGCCCTTTTGGTTTGTCAAATGCTCCTAGTACCTTTATGGGATTGATGAATGAGGTGCTAAAACCTTTAATTGGTGATTTTATTATTGTTTATTTTTATTATATCCTGGTCTACAGCAGACATAAAGAAGAGCATAAGTAGCATTTTGAGCAAGTTTTCAGGGTTTTAAGACATTGACAGCTTTATGCCAAAATGGAGAAATGTGAGTTCTTCACCCCACAACTCACCTTTCTGGGATATGCGGTTTTCAACACAGGGGATCCAGGTTGATCCTAGCAAAGTTGAGGCAATCCAGACTTGGCCTCAACCCATCACAGTTACAGAGGTAAGGAGCTTTCATGGCTTAGCTTCTTTTTACAGAAGATTCATTAAAGACTTCAGTTCTATCATAGCTCCTATCACTGAGTACATGAAGAAGGGGTCCTTTGAGTGGACCAAGGCTGCCCAGAGAGCCTTTGAAGTGATCAAACAAAAACTGTGCCAATCACCAGGTCTTGCACCCCCAAATTTTAAAGACTTATTTGAATTGGAGTGTGATGCCAGTGGAGTTGGAATTGGGGTTGTCCTGCTGCAGTCTAAGAGACCCATTACCTATTTCAATGAAAAGCTTAATGGCTCTAGGTGTAATTACAACACCTATGACAAGAAGTTTTGTGCAATTATGAGGGCTTTAACTAACTGGATCCACTACCTAAAGCCTAAGCCATTTATACTGCATTCAGATCATCAAGCCATCAAGTATATCAATGGCGTATATAAGTTGAATCCTATGCAAGCCAGGTGGGTAGAGTTCCTATGATCCTTCAATTTCACTTGTAAGCACAAGAGTGGCAAGGAGAATGTGGTGGCAAATTCTCTTTCCAAAAGGTATGCCCTACTGTCAGTCTTGAATGCTAAAATTCTTAGGCTTCAGTCCATTCAGGAACTTTACAGAGAAGATCCAGAGTTCAAGGAGATTATGCAAGTAGATTTGAAGGTCAGTCCCTACACCATCCAGGAGGGCTTTTAGTTCAAGAACAACAAGCTCTGTGTGCCCAAATGCCCTTTGAGAGAACTACTGGTCAGAGAAGCACATGCAGGGGCCCTAGCTAGTCATTTTGGCCTCAACAAAACCCTCGACATTCTCAAGGAACATTTGTACTGGCCCAGGATGGGAGGAGATGTTCATATAGTGGTCTTAGCCTGTTCTGTATGCCATAAAGCCAAAAGTCAGTATCACCAAGGCCTTTATACACCATTGCTTGTACCTGTTCAGCCCTGTGAGGATGTAAATATGGACTTTATAGTGGCCCTCCCTAGAACTCAAAGAAGAAAGGATGTTGTTATTGTAGTTGTGGACAGGTTTTCTAAAATGGCTCCTTTTATTTCCTGTAATAAAACTGATGATGCTAGTCATGTTGCTAACATGTAGTTTAAAGAAGTCATTAGGCTCCATGGGGTGTCTAAAACTATTGTTTCTAACAAAAACACAAAAATTGTGTCCCATTTTTGGAGGAGTTTATGGGGGTTGCTGGGAACCAAACTTCTGTTTAGCATAGCATACCACCCTCAGACAGATGGCTAGATAGAGTTTACCAATAGAACCCTCACCACCTTGCTTGGAGGGTTAGTCAGCAAGAGCCTGAAGGACTGGGATTTAAAGCTTCCACATGCTGAATTTGCCTACACCAGGGCTCCTTCTTATGCTACCAAACACTCTTCTTTTGAGTGTGTTTATTGTATCAATCCTCTTCCACCTATTGACTTATTGCCTATTCCTACTGAGGCAAAGGTAAGCTTTGAGGATGAGGAAAGGGCTAGAGAGATGAAGAAACTGCACGAGAAGATCAGGGCTTAGATTGAGAAGACCAATGCAGTTTACAATGAAAAACCTAACAAACATAGAAAGCACATGGAATTAAGTTCAGGTGACCTGGTGTGGCTGCATTTGAGGAAGGAAAGATTTCCTTCTAGGAGAAAGAATAAACTCATGGCTAGGAGTCATGGACCTTTCAAGGTCATTGAGAGGATAGGAGACAATGTGTACAAGCTTCAGTTGCCTGGAGACATGGCTATCTCAGCCACCTTTAATGTGGATGACGTAAGCCTTATGTAGAAGACTATTTTGAAGACCCTTCGAATTTGAGGACAAATCCTCTCGAAGAAGGGAAGGCTAATCCAGATCAGGGTGTCATTAACCTTAAGGGAGAGGGGAAACAACTCTCAGACATTGCTCTACCATTCATGTTTTCCTTCACTCAACCAGCATGGAGCAGCATTCTAGCTGGCATCATCGAAGGGCCTCACAGTACTTCTTATAGAGTAACCCTACTCTCCTGGACTCCTTAAGGAGTTACCTTTTGGAGACACAATTCCATTTTTGTGATCAGTACCAACATTTTGCACATTAAGCCCAAAACAGTACCTTGTCCAGGTTGAGATGTTTTCTGCCCCCGGTTTGAAAGATGAGCTTGTTTCTTCAAGTGCCTTTACCCGATTTAAGCATGATTTCCTTGTTGGGGGGATCCCTGACATCCTGATGAAGTCCCCTATGCAGAAAATCAATCCTAAATCAGGTCTAGCTCCAAGAAACAACTAGCACAAAATTAGTGTTACCCGGTTTGTTCTGACTCAAAATAATTTGTTTTGACTGTGTTACCATTTTTGCTCAATCTGAAAATTTGACCAGCTGCCTGCTTAATTGCTTGACTCTGCTTGACTCCTTAAGCTACCAAGAACACACACAAGCAGCTTACACTCCCTTGCCAGGCCACTTGTTGGGTTAAATCAGCGAGTAATCATTAGCTTCCTCCTAATTGGCTGGCCGTAAAGCACACCTCACATCAGCAGCCTTTTCTCTCTCTAGTCACGTGCAAGTGATGTTGCCTAGTTGATGAGTTAGATTAATGATGAATCATTGTATTTTTTCCTCCTAATTGGCTGGCCGTAAAGCACACCTCACATCAGCAGCCTTTTCTCTCTCTAGTCACGTGCAAGTGATGTTGCCTAGTTGATGAGTTAGATTAATGATGAATCATTGTATTTTAATCACAAATTAGCTGACTCAGGTTGTTGGACTTAATTAGCTTAATCCTGTTTGCTGTAATTAAGTTGGATTAGAGTTTTCCTAAACATTAAGGAAACTCTTTGGCTGGAAACCTAGCTGGTTGGACCATTTTTAATGGTCTTCCTGCTTGCTATTGAAGGGGTCGCAATTGAACACAAAAAAACACCATTGTTGCTCTCAAAATTATCTCTTAACAATCTAATGTCTATCTTGTTATGTGAGTGAATCCTTTAATTTGATTCTGGTGGTTTAACCTTTATGAATTGGAGGGTGGACCTTGAGCATTTTGGGTGGTGGTTCAGGCCTTTATCCCATACATATCCTGCTCATACTTTCTGTCATTTGTCTTGCTTTCTTTGTTGTTCAAATATAGGAAGCTATTAGCGCAAGTTCTGATTGAGCTCCTGCCTAACACAGTAACTGTGTTTCTCCTTCCCAAATACACATGGCACAAAAATAGGCTTAAACTGCCGAGCACTCATGTAACACAGTCAAAAACCACAGCCAATTTTCATTGGGCTCTCCTCCTATAACCCATAAGTGACGTTGAAGATATGGCTGTCTGCATCTAAGGCAACAACATCGAGCATGGCTCTTTCATATGACCCACTCAAATGAGTCCTGTCCATAAATAACATCGTCTTACCTCCCAATATAAGGAAATTAAGATGCTAAAAATGAACGCTTGCTACTCTATTTACTTGCATCGGTTGTTGAATCGGGCCCTCCTTCTTAGCAACATACGTATACGTAAATTCATCATTACCTTTTATCAACTTCATCACTTCCCAATCCCTTTGTAAGGGCATATCATATTCCGATCAAACTTGATATTATACCACAACCTTCACTCCCTTAAACCCTCCCCCATCGTCTCCTTTATGACCTTTATGACATCATCAATCCCCATACTTTGCCTAACCAAAATACAATCACTGCTCCCCCCATGATATGTCAATACTCCATTACCTCTACGCTCCAAGTGCCCCCCAACATACTTGCACAAACACCTCTCGAACAACTATTGTTTGCTCCTCAGCAGTTGCCTCCATTATGGACATTAACAAACACAATTTGATGACCTCGCGATAACTACACCACCGACACAAATACAATATACCCTCATTTAGCTACATAACACAGTTTACTACTCATCATAGCATGTACTTGAAATATAGCATATTCAACACAACTATTTGTCATTGACTTCTCTAAAAGTTCTAACATGACACAACTGATTTTGCAAATACAATGATGGTCCAATATCACAATTCACTTACATTTCTTATGGCTATCACATACATGACGATCTTATTTATATGAATCAACAATAAGTAATTCCTTTTCATCCCCTACTAATTATTTCCAATGTAACATATTAAACCCAACTATGTGTCATTGACATCCTGGGCCATCTTAACGATATAATGGGCTAACAAATACAATGATGCTTTAATACCTCCACTCACCTAAATTTCATATGACCATCACATATATCATGACTAGATTTGTATGAAATAACAATAAATAATTTCTTCATATCCCCTAGCATTTATTATAAATATATCATATTTAACCAAACTATATGTAAATGTCGTCCTAGGATATTTTACACTACTTACTAGGTTAACAAACACAATAATGCCCTAATACTTCAATTCACCTACATTTTAGATGACCACCACACATATGATGCCTTTATTTGTATGAATTAATGATAAATAATTTCTTCACATCCTCTAATTTACCCAACCCTAACCATTGTTAGTTCAATTTATCTTCACATGTAAGTCAAACCCACAATGCCTCCCAATTCATCCACTCCCAATGACTACTTTCACACAATTTCATTATTGCAACAATTCAATCCAAACAACACATCATTGATAACATATTCCAAGCCCATTCACACATTAAACCAACATTTTCAATTTTAAGTCATGGATTTTCACTACACCAAGGAATGCCAATCACAAATTCCACTATCATTACCTTCAGCTACTAGCCATATTCAACATTGCAATTATTTAAATGTACGTCCCTTACCTAAACACAAACTTCTTTTGAATTCCCTTCTACTGATTTGCATTTGTATATAATACTCCTATCTACCTCAACAAAGAAATTTGTCTCTTAAGAGAGATAACCAGTCCTTCAGCCTTGCTTGGTTGACTTCCACATTTGCCGCAAGCTTAATTGTTGAAGTCAGAGTTCAAGACAGAGAGTACAGGGAGAGAGATGAGTTAGAGAGAGGGAGAGTTTTATAAGAGAGAGAGAGCAGAGAGGGAGATTAGGTCTCGATTTTTTACACATTCCACACACAGTTATAGCAACTCACAATCATCTCCCCATCTTTTCCCTCCATTTTTGAGGGAGAGTGGAGGGAGATTATGAGATTCCAACCCGATAACTTAGGCCCTGTTCTTTTGGGTGGGAAATGCACCCAACCCCCACCCACCCACTTTCCCCCCCCTCTTCCCACTCTTTCCCACACTTAAAAAAAAATACCACTCTTTCCCACATTCACCAACTTTTTCCCACATTCACTCACTCCTTCCCACACCAACATAAAACAACCATTTCCCATATTTGAAAATTTTTTATACTTTATGTAATTATGTGTGCGAATAATCTGATAGCAATTATGAGCAGTTTTAATTTTTCGGATGTTATGGAACAGTTTTATTTTTTTTCTTTTTCCTTAATTTTTTAATTTTTAATTTTTTTAATTTTTTAATTCTATTTTTTAATGTTTAATTTTTAAATTTTTTAATTTTTAATTTTTTTGTATTTATTTTTATTTTTTATTTTTTAAATTTTTAGTTTTTTATTTATTTAATTTTTAAATTTTTAATTTTTCGGATGTTATGAAATAGTTTTATTTTTTTCCTTTTTCATTAATTTTTTAATTTTTTTAATTTTTTTAATTCTATTTATTTATTTTTAATTTTTAAATTTCTATATTTTTAAATTTTTTAAATTTTAATTTTTTTTGTATTTATTTTTAATTTTTTAATTTTTTAATTTTTAATTTTTTAATTTTTAATTCTTCGAATATTATGGAACAGTTTTAGGCCCTGTTCTTTTCAGTGGGAAATGAGAGGTGTGGGATGGGTGATTGTGGGAAAGGGGGTGAAGAAGTGGGTGAGTGTGGGTGAGAGTGGTTTTTTTTTTTAAGTGTGGGAAAGGGGGGGAAGAAGTGGGTGAAAGTGGGTGAAAGTTGAATGAAGTTGAGGAGTTGGTTTAAGTTATATATTTTTGCACGTAATAGTGTGTACGAATAATCTGATAGCAATTGTGTGCAGTTTTACTTTTTCGGATGTTATGGAACAGTTTTGGTTTTTTCCTGTTTCATTAATTTTGTATTTTTTTAAATTTTTAAAAATTTTCAATTCTGTGTTGTAGTTTTTAATTATTTAATTTTTTATTTTTTAATTGGTTTTCTATTTTTTATTTGTTTTATCTTTTTGGGTTTTTAATTATGTTGTTTTTGTTTTTATTTTTATTTTATAGGTTTGAGTTTTTGATATTTTCAAATTTTAAATTTTTTATTCTTTTAATTTTAAATTTTTATTTTGTGATGTTTGTTTTTTGTGTATTTATTTTTATTTGTTTTTTAAAAATTTAAAATTTTAATTTCTTTGTTGTGTTTTTTATGTTGTTGTAATTTTTTTTATTTTTGTATTGCAGAGAAACAACCAACGAAAAATTCCCCCAAAAAAATTTAAAGCTGAACATTACGGTTCGTGAATTCTTATTTACATTAATGATACCAATGAAATTAGTTTGAAATTCGAAATCAGTAGTCACCGAACAAATTATCTGAAGACAATCTAATTATATCCAACTGTAATCTACGAATCCAATAAAAAAGTGACATCTGTAAAAGTGTGCTGTGTTGTATCCTATCAGCTAGCCTGTAACACTCAGCTCTCCCCTCTCTTTCTCTCTATACTCCCAGCTCTCACCTTTCCTCTCTGTCAGTGCTGTGTTGCCAGACTGTTCTTTGCAGCGCCCATCCCATCGCCGGCCACCCCATCGTCGGCCGTAGCAGCTAGCCGGTCGCCTGACCACATCACCAACCATCTCCCAAGGCACCGAGCACCGATCTCGCACACCTCCAACGCGAGCTGCAACAATCCCGAGCAGGGCGCCTACCTCACTGGCCATCTCCGACGTCGCCGGTCCTCTCCCTCGTGACCGACCATCTCCCCCACCACACGCGCGAGGTCCCCACCCCCTGCAGCTCCGACCGTGCGGTGTCGCACGCTGCTTCGAAGACCCCGGGCATCCCTCCGTCTTCTCGGCCAGATTTGGGCGTCGCCGTCGACGTCCTGACGCCTGCCCAGCTGCCCGGCGACCTCCCGGCTGCCCGACAACCTCCCCGGTTCTGAGTTGTAAGTATGAGAAGTTCATTGTGCTTGTATTGTATTCATGGCAGAGGAATTTTTGTTGATTTGGGTTGTTGTTGTTTGTGGAAAATGTGGTTAGTTGCTTGTAATCTGCTTGCAATCATGAGTTGGTCGTATGACGAATTTTGGTTTGAACGTGTTTGCTTGATTTGAACCTGTGTTGTATAGAATTTGAAGAAATTGTGACTTCATTTTTGAAGTTGTACGTTTTCTTCGTTTGAGATTGGAATGAGTTGAGATGGCCTTGGTTTTTGGAAGCAATTTCTTCATTTGCAGCATGAATTTGAATGTTACGGGTTTGAGAGTTACGATGGACGTGTGGTCCAAGAAAATGCGTTAACCTGGGAGTCTCTTATGAGATGTTGTGCATTTGTGGTGCATTGTTATGTTGCAAATGTGTGCACTTCGTAGGTGGGTTTTTTGAAGTTAACATTGATTGTAATTGATTGGTGATTTCTTATAGCTTACATTATGGCCAGTAGTGGAAGGAAATCACGTAATTGGGCTAACAAAGACGATGAAAAATTGTTTGATGTGTTGATTGAACAAAAAGCGCAAGGGGCTACACAATTTGAATGGTCTGTTGTGAAAGCTTTGTTGCAAGTTCAGGGCATCGATATGGATGGTACTCAAATAAGAAACCATTACAATGACACCGTCAAGAAATTAAAAGCTTGGGAATGGCTTATAGGGCAGACGGGTGTTGGTGTGAACCCTGTTACTGGAGCTGTGATAGTGACTGATTACACCTGGGAGAAATTTTTGCAGGTACAATATGCTTCGGATATAAGTACTGTCATGACATTCATGTTTATGTGCTTTTGAAAATAATGTGTTCCACTTGTTGTGCAGAAATGGGGAGGAAGATTTAGAAGTTTTCGTGACAGAGCTCCCCCAAATCTAGACAAGATGAAAGCAGTGGTGCATGGGAGGCACGCAACTGGGGACTTGAGCTTCTCCCCGGCGATGGGTGCTTCTGGTAGTCAACGCCGTCCAGTTCCGCAGAATTCGGCAGTGGATTTGGAAGAGCATGTCGGTGATAGTGATGAGGCGGAGGATGATGAGCTCAACGAGCAGAGGGAAGTGAGTGCTGGGGCGGAAAGCCGATCACCTCCTAGGACTACGCAGACAAACTTCCGGAAACGTAGAAGTGAGGGTGGAAGTTCAGGTGACAGAAGGCGGCTTAGGGAGGAATTGGATTCCGAAGTTCATAATGCTCTTGCACTGATGCGGGTGCGAGCGGAGGCCAGACTTCAGCCCCCGCCATCTATTTACGAGAAGGTCCTTACGAAGTTGAGGGATCATCCTGGGGTTGCTGCCAAAGGAGAGGATTTCGTATTCACTGTCATGGAATATATTAGACGCAAGCAGGATTTTGAGTACTTTACAATTTTCAGTAATAACGATATTACCATATATTTACGAGTTAGAGGGTTGGGGGATGTTTGATTGTAGGGATTTGCTGCTTTAGGAGTTGGGTTCTCAGTTTCAATGTTTTAGGGATGACTTGACATTTTAATTTGCTGTATGAGTGTAGTGAGCACGAGTAGTTGTTGTGTTGGTTTGTGTAACATTGTTATTTTATGACAAGTACTTTGCGATTGTTAGTTGTTGCCCAACGAGGAATTTGTTTGCTTCCATTTGTCTCTAACGATTTTATGCTTGTACATGATGTAGAATGGACGAGGAAGAAGATTGTGTTGTTGACACTCTTGTCTTGCACACGCTCATACGAAGTTGTTCACCACGACGTAGAGCTTCACCCCCGAGACTACCAAGGATTATTGGTGGGGAAAGTGGCGGGCTATTCATACATCGAGTGCTAAATAGTACTAGGGAAGATTTTTGTCGGTAGTTGCTGCGGCTAGATCGAGATGCTTTTATACATCTAGTTAACGTCATCGTAGAGAGGCGCACTATAAATGAGGGACGCTTTATTAAAGTAGCTGAAATCGTTGCTCAAAGTTTATATATTTTTGCACGAGGAGCAAGCTACCGTGATGTGCAGATTCGATTTCAACATTCACCGTCAACTACAAGCACCTATCATAACCAAGTCTTGGAAGCTTTAGTTACGTTATCTGCAGATATCGTAAGGCCGTACCGCAGTCAGGATGAAGTGGCCCCAGAAATTGCGCAAAAGCCGGGGTTCTACTGGCCGTATTTGAAGGTACGTTCGCAACCTAAAAAAAACGTATGCAATGCGTATGATGATACAATGTTTGCAGCTGACAACATTTGTGCGTTGATATGTAGGACTGTATTGGAGCATTAGATGGAACCCATATTCAATGCAGAATTGCAGATGACATAGGCCAACATTATTGAAATCGTAAAGGGGATAAGACTTGGAATGTTTTGATGGTTGTCTCATTCAACGGCATGATTATGTATGTCAATGCTGGCTGGGAGGGCAGCTCCCATGATCTACTAGTACTACAACATAGCATAGTTGAACCACAGTTCGACTTCCCTCATCCATCGCCAGGTACCCCTGTTTGTTGGTGTAATATGTGTTCAGTATTGTCTCCGATAATGTGGTCATCATTGAATGATATGTTGTCCATATGTGCTCAGGGAAGTACTCTTTGGTGGACTCCGCATATCCAAATACGATTGGGTACTTAGCACCTTATAAAGAGAGCGGTGTTCGGTACCACATTCCCGAATTCAGCAGAGGTCGTCAATGCGGCGTTGCCAGACGAGGGATAAAAGAGGAGTTCAACTATCGTCATTCTTGTTTGCGGGGCACGGTTGAGCGAACTTTTTGGGAGATGAAGGCTACATGGAAGATATTAGATGACAGGATGCCCCAAGTGACATTACAAAAACATATTCAAATAATAATCGCAGTTTGCACCCTCCACAACTTTATTCGTCTCCATCGATATGGCATCCAAATGTCACCAAGGCCGCCTTCTACTACAGCGCAACATGATGATATGTTCCTTGATTCGAATGCCAAACAATTCATGAATCAATTTAGGGATCAACTAGCTACTGATATGTGCGAGTCAGCTGCGACTTGATATGTGCAATGTGTATGGCGTTACAGTGCCAATGTCGTTAATGTTGCAATCTGTATTCGTTTCTAAGAGTACAACTTTATTACTGTGGAACAAATATTCGATTTCATATGAGGTTAGTGAAATTATTGCACGAACACTTCTACTGCGAACAACAATGAAAACAATTTACAATGTAAATCATTACGAGTACTCTCACAACCGTTACCGTTTATAACATCCCCTACTTCTATCGCGAACACCAAATTAAAATACATGCAAACCATTATAACATAAGAACAAAGGTAATAAATACAAAAAAATTAAACATTTAAAACTAAGAAAATTAAACAAGTTTAAGAGAGATAAAAAAATACAATGCAAAAGAATGTACACATTTAAAGATTTTACCAAAATAAAAATTACCAATTTAAAAACAAAATAAAACCTTCCAAAAATACCCAAAATTAAAACTGAAAAGTAAAAAATAACACATACAAAATAATAACGTGACACAATGAAAAACAAAAAATATACACAAAAAAAATTAAAAGATAACAAATACATTCAAAAAAATACAAACACACAAACAATACAGAAATAAACAAAATAAAACCTTCCAACATCTTCAAATTAAATACAACTCTTCATAATTGATATCAGATTACTCAGACATACAATTACATCAATTATAAGTGTTTTTAAACTATACAAGCTAGTAATTATAGGTACATGTGGGTGAAAGTGGGTGAAAGTGGTATTTTTCTTTAAGTGTGGGAAAGAGTGGGAAGGGGGGAAGAAGTTGGTGAGTGTGAAAAAAAAAATAAATACAAATGCCAAAACACAAATTAAAATGAAAATAAAAATAAAAAAAATTTAAAAAATTTAAAAATTAGAATTAAAAAATTAAAATTTAAAAAATTTAAAAAATTAAAAATTAAAAAAATACAAAAAAAAACAATAAAAAAAATAAAAATAAAAAATAACAACTCACAAATAACAAATAAAAAAATAAAAAATAAAAAGCAAAAAGTAAAAAAATAAAATAAAATAAAATAAAATAAATAAATAAAATTAAAAAAATAAAAAAATAAAAAAGATGAAAATTATAAAATAAAACATAAGAAAAAATAAAAAAATAAAAAGTAAAAATAAAAAATAAAAAAATAAAATAAAAAAATAAAAAAATAAAAAATAAAAAACAAAAAATAAAAAACAAAAAAAATAAAAAAAATAAAAAA
>JACYFF010003369.1:42483330-42518682 GCA_017589665.1 Selenicereus undatus
AAAAAAAATAAAAAACAAAAAATAAAAAACAAAATAAAAAATAAAAATAAATAAATAAATAAAAAAATAAAAAAAAATAATAAAAAACAAAAAAAAACAAAAAAAAATAAATATAAATAATAAAAAATACAAATACAAAAACACAAAAATAAAAAATAAACAAAATAAAACAGAATAGAACATAATAAACGAAACCAAAAAAACTTCATCATCTTTAATTACTATCACAATAAAATTATTACATTATAAAACAAAAAAAATATTGATAACTAATACTTCAACTTCATTCAACTACTTTCAACTTTCACCCACACTCACCAACTTTCACCCACACTCACCCACTTTTTCCCACACTTAAAAAAAAAATCACACTCACCCACTCCTTCCTTCTTTTCCCACAATCACCAATTTAACACCCCTTATTTTCCACTGAAAAGAACAGGGCCTTAGTAGCACGTCACAATAGGAAGCATAGTGACTTAGGATAGAAACCAACCCAAGTAAAGAGAAGTCACAATAAAAAAATACAATTTTGTTCCACACCTATAGGTAAATTTTCCTTGAAACTGAGCTACACTATGCTTTGTCTGCTGTCAAAAGCTTGCGAGCAGAGAACTGAAACAATAATAATACCCTGGATTCAGGCCATTGCCAGTTGCTCCATCTTGCTGTATTCTCTCTCCCCTCCATACCATGTGAGGCGAAGCTAGCTGAACCTTCCCCAGTCGTCAAATGGCGGACGTCAGAGGAGTTGGTAATATCAGCAGCAGAGGAGCCCGAGACGTAAGCCCTGACTCGGTGATTCTGACCTTCGATTCCCATTTCGGTAGCCTCTTCTCTTCCGCCTCTGCCAGCGTCGATCGCTGCTCCTTCGCGTCCGATGCCGTCGACCATGATTCTCTCTCCGCAGACCTCTCCCAGGTGTCATTTCTCGTCCCTCTTTTCTGCATGCGTTTTCCACAATGCTCACATTGCTCCTCCTCCGTGCTGCTTTCCTTGATTTGATGCAATGTTGCTCGATTTGAAATGAATGTGATTTGCTGTTTTTGTTTTTGTTTTTTTTTTCCTCTTTTGTGGCAGCATTTGGGTCGGCGTGAGAGCTTGAGTGGTCCAGATCTGGATCTTCCACATTCAAACAAAAATCCTGCCACCAGCAATAGTAGTAGCTTCCTTTGCCAAAAAGTTGTAAAAGCTAAAGGTACTATTTTTTCCCCCTCAATTTTGAATTCTCTCTCATACATTCGCCAATTAGTAGCATTTTATGCACTGCAATTATTTTTCTTGAATGCGACAACAGTTCGTCGAGAATACGACAACAAAAAAGTGTTTCGCTATCATGAGGATGACGATGAAATTCAAGCTCTAGACTCTGCAAGGAGCTCCTTCTCTTTAGCTCTTAAAGGTGGTGAAAATGTGCTGACTGTGAACCTTTCATGGTTGTGACTAAGATTTGCTGCTTTGCTTTCTGGTTGTCTAACAAATAATTATCGGTTCAGAGTGTCAGGAAAGGAGATCTAGATCTGAGGCTCTTATCAAGAAGCTAGAGCGGCAGAGGCCCGCTTCCCTGGATCTTAACAATCCTGGTGCTAATGTTGTGAGTTCTTCACCCAGATTGGGAGGGCTGAAGAAAACATCAGTTTTATCTCAGAAATTAGGCAATTTTCCAAGTCCTGGAACACCCAATTATCGCCATGGGAGTGTGATGGGGGTCAGTAAGGGGTGGAGCTCAGAGAGGGTTCCATTACCAAACAATGCCAATAGAAGGCAGGTCGGTGCTGCAATGCTGCCACTAAATAATAGTAGGGCATTGCCTTCTAAGTGGGAGGATGCTGAGCGGTGGATTTTGAGCCCGGTGGCAGGGGACGGAACTGGGAGGCATTCGTCATGTCAGCAGCATCAGATGCTGAGGCGCCCAAAGTCAAAGAGTGGGCCTCTGGGGCCTCCTGCGGTTGCTTACTATTCGCTATATTCACCTGCAGTTCCAATGTATGAGGGCAGCAATTTGAGTTTTCACATGGCAGGCTCACCATTCTCAGCAGGAGTTATGGTGGCGGATGGTTTGTCTTTTCACGAGAGGAGTGGAATTAACAGATCTTTTTCCAATATTTTGGAGCCATGCATTGCCCGTTCTGCAAGTGTTCATGGTTATACTGATCTTGTTTGTCAGAATTCTTTGACCAGCTCTCAAGGTACGGTCTCAAGCATTTTGGTGGTGTGCATATTTGTTGAGGAGTAAGGACTGCGATTTAACTTTGTTGGGTTTTTGGTTGCTTATCTTTGTTTTCTCCTCTGTCTAATTAAGTTATTATATCATCCTGAAGAGGATCCTCTAATGTCTGGGAATTGGCAATGATGTGGCAGCATTTGCTGCAGAGTGTCGCTCTTAATTTGGGGGTCAGGAGGAGGATTTATTTTTTATCCTATTTGAGCAAATGGTTATGGTGTAAAGCATATAATTTAAATTCTTCAAATCCTTCCTGAACATTATTTAAACTGCCATGTGAAAAGAAATTTGAATTGCTTAAGCTGCGCCTCTTCTCGTCTTATTCTGCATTGTTTCGTCTTTGGAATTCTAAATTGACAGTGTTAAATTCATACAACAGACATGAGTTATATGGTTAAGGTGGAATGCATTTGTGATAATTACTCGAAACTTTCTCATTCATGTCTTAACTGCTGTTATCAACAAAATGTTCTCTAATTTTTTTGGGGAGGGGGGGGGGGGAAGGTCTCTTAGGCTTGCATGAGTGCTTGCAGGATAAGAATGCTTATATCTGGATCTTTTCAAACCCCATGAAATTGTTGTTGTTGTCTCTATTATGTTGTTTCCTCAATGGGGTGCCTTTTGATGAAAAGAGTGAAAATCCAACACTAGTTGCACCCATATTGTTTACATTTTTCTGCATGGTTTAAAGCAGATGAGAAAGTTGACGATTCGAAGGATGCTGCCATCAATGTATCTCGTGCAATCTCTAGAAGGGACATGGCAACCCAAATGAGTCCTGAGGATAGCTGCCCTTCTTCTCCTAGAAGGACATCTTTCTCCCCATCCATCACTTCAATCCTACCGATTGTGGAGGTGCAGAGTTGTACTTCCTCAAAATCAGAAGTGAGAGATGTGCAGATAGATGAGAAGGTGACTGTTACTCGATGGTCAAAGAAATGTAGGGGACGTAGTAAAGGCTCAGAAGATGTGGATGACTGGAAATTGAAAGCTGTAGAGCCCCGTTCTTCAGCTTGGGAAGTGTCCGACACAGTAAAAAGCGTTTCTAAGTAAGTGATACTGAGACAACTGGGGATGAAGGATGAATCTAATAAAATAAGAATCAATTCATGTTAAGTGAAATTTTCCTTGTGTATTCACTTCTAAAGCTACAATTTTCTTAACAGAGCTAGGAGAGAGGAAGCTAAAATCATTGCATGGGAAAATCTGCAGAAAGCAAAAGCTGAGGCAGCCATCCGGAAGCTTGAGGTTATTCTCACTCTGATTTTTGTATAAATTGTTAGATATTTTGTCTGTGAATACCATTCAATTTCTGGAGTTAGTGATCTCTCTTTTTGTCTCTATATATAAATGAGAGATGCTGGTTGTTGCCTTTTAAGTTTTCACTTTAAATCTGGTTCATGTAGTATGTTGTCTGCAATGCCATGAAAAGAATAGTTAAGTGCAACTGACTGATGTGGTGCAGATGAAACTGGAAAAAAAGAGAGCATCATCAATGGATAAAATTATGAAAAAGCTGAGATCTACTCACAAGAAGGCCCAGGAAATGCGTAGTGCTGTATTAACCAATCAGGCAGTCCTGGTGTCTAAAAGCAATGAGAATGCTATGTCTATTCATAGGACTCATCACATGGGATCCTTTAGTGGCTGTTTCACATGCCATGCTTTCTAAGCTAAAGGTAAATCCTTTGAACCAACAATATGGTAGTGTTGCCTCCATCATGTTTAAATTAAACTTGCTATCAATTGTCATCATTTGTTTCTTTAGTTTGCGTGTTATATCTTCTGGCAGTATGCTAGATCGAAGTTGCAGTTCTATGTAGCAATCATTTAGAAGAATGACATTATTTTAGAATCTTAAAAGATTCTGTTCTATAATGGTCTAGTTTGTTCTTGTGGATTAGTGACTCTAGCTTCTATACTTATGCGCCAGTTGATTGCTAGGGCTCCTTATTTGTTTATTTTTCTAAATTCAGTTAATTGATTGTGTGACTCATTACGCCGTAAATGATTGCTTCGTAAACTTCAGTCCCAGTAATGTCATTTTCTGAAATATATAAACTGTTTCACGCCTTGAGAAAATTTTAAGTTTTGCTCTTGAATGCGGGCTCTAGAAAAGCTGATTGGTTTGGCTGATAAAGTGATGCTTCATATGTGGAAGCTCCTCCAAAGTAAAGCAAAGCAAAACCTCTACCATATTCCCTCTTACTGTGGAGTGGGTGTTAGAGGTTAGATGTATGGATCTTTTCCAAATTGCAAAACTTATTTCCATCTAATTCTAGGTTGAGAAAACATTGATAGCCTACTAGAGCCACGACCAAAAAATAAGTGGACTAGAGTGAGCATATTTTCTTGTAACTTGCCACAACCACAAATTATTTTGGAATTGGCTGTCAATTTTTAATGAGCTGTTTAGGACATGGAAAGGAAGATCATACAGATCAAAAACTATCAAACGCTGCAAAAAAATTCAAAAAGGAAAGTTGTCGGTTGGAGGGGAAAGGATTTCCAATCCCTTAGTTTGTTTGGGTTGCCCTCATTGCTTGTCTCAACTTTTCCTCTCTCCTCTATTAGATATGGCAGCCCCTTCCTTTTCTCCTTTCTCTATTTGCACTCTTCGTCCCTTGATACAAACTAATTTTGAATTACATGCAATGCGTGCATAAATAAATTAACTATGCATGAAAAATAAATAACTTAAAATAGTAAAATATCAAAAAAAAAGAAGAAAAATTACAACATTCATATGATAAGTAATTAATTTATGTGATATTAAAGTATCAATAAATTTTCTCTAAGGTAGTGAAAAATTCATGGCGCAAGACAACATCACAGATTCGTATGGTAGAATTTTTTTTCTTTAGACCTTTTTTTGGTGGTTTTGGAGAGAATTTAAAGAAGTAGGCAAATGCAAATTAGAAAGTTTAAATGTAACGTAAAATATAATGAGGAGTTAACTTTCTATTTAAAGTGGATAAAGGATATATAGCAGGTAACGTTTACGTACAAACAATAGACTTTAAACCAACATAATGATAAACAAAGTGTTCAGGAGGGACACCCTAGAGCATTCTTTAGTGAAAAGCTTAGTGATTCTTGTCAGATTGAGTATACCACCTATGAGAAAGAGTTATATGCCTTGCTGCAGTCCCTTCACCATTGGAGGTACTACGTTTTACCTTATAAATTTGTTGTGTATTCAGACCATGAAGCTCTTAAGCATAGCTATTCTCACTGTGGCGTCAATCCTAAGCATGCTAGGTTGGTTGAGTATGTTAGCGAGTATTCCTTTGTGCTTAAACACAAATCGGATGTTGAGAACAAGGTTGCTGATACTTTCAGCCATGTTGGTTACCTTTTATAGATAATGCAGATGCAGGTTGAGGTTGTAATTTGACAGGCTCAAAGGTGCTTACTCATCTTGCCCTGGCTTTTCTTCATTTGCCCAGAACTTTTGGCTGGAAATTGCAAACACTAGGTTGACTTTATTATTCGTGGTGGTTACCTATTTTGGGCTTCTAAGTTAAGCATTACTAGGACAACATTTCGAGGCTTATTGGTTTGGGAAATGCATGTTGTGGAGTTTACCCATTGGATAAAGATAGGAACATTGTATTGTTTGAGGGTTGCCTCTATTTGCCCTTTTTTAAAAAGGGTTGTCTATGAAATTGTGTCTCAATGTTGTACCTATTAGTTAGCTAAAACCAATAGGCACAATATTGGACTTTACTCTTCTCTTCCTATATGGCTATATCACATGCTCCTTGAAAAGACATTAGTACGGACTTTGTACTAAATCTGCCTAAGACATATCTCGTGGTCTTGATTCGATTCTGGTTGTGGTCGATAAGTTTTCTAGATGGCCCATTTTATTTCTTGTAACAAGACTGATGATGCTTAGCATGTTGCTAAGTTAGTCTTTGTAGCAGTTGTTAGGTTGCATGGTCTTCCCACATCAATTGTGTTTGATAGAGATGCATGAGCGACTTTTGGAAGACATTGTGGAGATTGTGTGGTACTTATTTGAAGTTTCATGCAACCTTTCATCCTCCTCAAACTGAGGTTGTTAATCGCGGCCTTGGTGAGCTGCCTAGATTTATTGTGGAGGAGAAACAAGGAACTGGGGACTTGACTTTACCCCTTGTTGAATTTGTATATAACAACAAAACCAAGGTCCATATGTAAGAGTCCTTTTGAGGCTGTCCATGACTTCCTTCACACTCCTGTTGACCTAATTCCCCTTACACTTGATGCGCTATTGTTATAACTTGCATCCACATTTGCACAACATGTTCATTACTTGCATGGTAAGATTCGACACAGAATTGCTTTCAGTGATGGCAATCATAAACTCCCTTAATAAGCTTAGCACTCGTGCCATGGGACCTTACCAGATCATTCAAAATTTAGGATCTAATGCATTTGTATTTGATTTCTCTGGCAGTTTAGGTATTAGTTCTATTTTCAATGTGGAGGATTTGACTGAGCTTCCTTGTCTTGCTGCTTTTGGCATTTCTGCAGTTCTCAGATCCCTAGCCTCCCACCTTTGCTGCAGCCACATATTAACAGAGGCAGTGTTAGAATGATGAGATTGTGTCATCTTCTCATGGTGGGTTCCATCGTCTCCTTTTGCAATGTCAGGTGTACCCTAGTTAAATGATACTTAGATTATCAAAGAAGAGTTTTGTGATCTGAATTGCGCTCTTCTAAAGTGGTACCTCCAATACATTCCATGGGAGTGGAGTCCTTTTTGCTGTGGGGGAGAATGATGCATCATCTCCTAAGCGATTCTACGACAATATATACTCTAGGAAGCATAGGAAATTTGGGAACGGAAGGGATTCTTTTTTAGGATAATAATGATCTTTATTCATATCTTATATCCTTTCCTATCTTAGTGTTATCTTTATCTTCTAAATATTTTCTATCTTTTTTTGGTTGTATTGATCCCTATGTAAATCCTCTCATACAATGAGGCAAGGCAGAATTGAATGAATGAAATTGAATTGAATTTTGAGAAATATTTATCAATGTTCTCTTGTTTGTGTTCTGAGTTTCTCAGTATAGGACTTGCTGTTACAGGGTCCTACATCACCTAATCTATCTTAGTCCCATCCTTGGTTGCCCTTGCTTCCTTTCCCACTATGTCCTTCTAACAACCTTGCCCGCCTTGATAGTCACAAAAATTTGCATTTTGTATTGATGACTAGCCCTAAGTACCACTATAAGGACCTGTTCTATTTCGCGTTTTTTAGGATTTAGCTAAGAGCTTACATCTCCTTACAGCTTCTTACATCTCCTTACATCGCCTTACATCTCCTTACATCTTCTCATATCTCCTTACATCTTCTTACATCTCCTCACATCTTCATTTTATTTATTTTTTATTTTTTATTTTTTTATTTTTAATTGTTAATTTTTAATTTTTAATTTTTAATTTTTTTGTTCTTTATTTTTTAAGTTTTATTTTTTGTTTTTTTATTTTTTTATTTTTTTTATTTTTTTATTTTTTTTATTTTTCATTTTTCATTTTTCATTTTTCATTTTTTAATTTGTTTTAATTTTTTCAATTTTTTAACTTTTATTTTGTAATTTTGCAATTTTGCAATTTTTTATTTTTTATTTTTTTTGTTTATTCTTTTATTTTTAATTTTTTTAATTTTTTTTGTTTTTAGTTTTTTATTTTTTATTTTTTAATTTTATATTTTATAATTTATAATTTATAATTTTTTAATTTTTAATTTTTAATTTTTAATTTTTATGTTTATTTTTAATTTTTAATTTTTAATTTTAAAATTTTCAAAATTTTCAAAATTTTTAGTTTTATTTTTTATTTTTTTTATTTTTTTATTTTTTATTAAAAAATTTAAAACATTAAAATTAAAATTAAAATTGAAATTTAATATTAAAAATTAAAAATTAAAAAATTAAAAATTAAAAACTTATGAATTAAAAATAAAAAAATAAAAAATAAGAAATAAAATTAAAAATTAAAAATTACAAAATTATAAAATAGAAAATTAAAAAATAACAAAAATTAAAATAAAAATAAAATTAAAAATTAAAAATTTAAAGAAATAAAAAATAAAAAATAAAAAATAAAAAAATAAAAAAATAAAAAATAAAAAATAATAATAAAGAAATAAAAAATAAAACAATAAAATAACAAAAATTAAAAAATTAAAAAATTACAAAAAATACAAGAAATAAAAAAAGTAAAAAATAAGAAAAAAATGAAAAAAAAATAGTAATAATAGTAATAAAAAAATAAAAATACAAAATACAGCTTCTTAAGTATATTATTTTAATATTATTATTTTTCTTCTAAGACAAATTATACTATACAACTCTTTTACAATTTAACAACTCCTTATATCTATCCTTACAACTCCTTACAGCTTTTTACAGCTCCTTACAGCTTCTTACAGCTCCTTACATCTCCTTACAGCTTCTTACAGCTTCTTACATCTCCTTACATCTCCTTGCAGCTCCTTACATCTCCTTGTATCTATCTATCTATCTAAAACACGAAATAGAACAGGCCCTAAGTCCTAATCTGCCTTCTGTCTACTCACACTCTATTGCACCAAGTCATGCAGTTCCCAGGAAATTGACTCCCAAAGAATGAAGGTGTACTTTTAGTGACACAAATTATCGTTTTAAATCATTTAAACCGTTTCTTTTGTTGTGTTTTTTAACCTTGCTTTACAATGTTACGTCATATGCATCCCCATTTGTAGAGCACAAACATCCTCATTGCGTTGGAAACTAGTTGAGGTCCAATCTAAGAAGATTCATGAGATTCATTTACTAGGCGACTAAGTAAGGCTCTCTTAACAACTATTACTACATGTATTCCCACCTCTTCCTTCTTGAGACCTCTACTTTTGATCCCAAGTGTTACCCTTGACCGCTATTGATCATAGTCACCCATAATAGTCTCTTGGATCTATGATTGGCTTAACAACCAATAAAGCCTCTTCAATGTCTTTGTCCTCACACTTTATCTGAGAAATTCCTAAAATGTCGTCCATCTTAGTATTGACGCAATGAAATCAAGCATGCGTTACTAATTTCGGAAGGGTCTTGCCTCTACTTGAGGATCCAACCGTTGATACCATCTACACCCATTAACAACCTCTCTATCTCTCTGAAGACTTAAAACAGGTATGATTTAAGTTGGTCGCATAACCATCGCAATACTTTTCAATGTTTTTTGGCGTATTAGTTCACCTGGGAATCTTTTTATGAGGTTACCCATTTTAGATTGCTTGGCACAACATTGACTATGCTTAATTGTGGAATCCTTTGAACCAGGCTCGAAATGCAGTTGCACATTTGATGATATAAATACTAATATTAAATCGTTTAAACCTCTTGTCGACTATGTTTGGTGTCTACAACTTGCGTGCTGATATTCACACTTCACCACCATTGTGATACTAGGCCTCATCTCAACCATTAGTTGGATAGGGTCATTTGGATTCCAAATCCCACCACTAAGCAAAGTAGTTGCTCAAACCCACTAAATTTGTAGGTGAGTTCTATTTTTTTCTACTATTCCCCTACTTTTAGCTCCTCTTGCGCCAAGTCTATCTTTCGTTTGTCATAGAATGCTAGCGGTGGAATGATGCCATTCTAGCATGCTATAATTGAGTAATAACCTGTTGGGGGTCTTCTAAACTAGAAGACAAAGTTAGAATAGTTGTGCTTAGTGTACATAACCCAAATCCCATGTAGTGCTAGTGAACTTCCCCAACCTTACTAGTTTGCCTGTAAGCTTCCCCACATGGTGATTGACTTAGAATTAGAAAGCTAAGCAACCAAAGAGAACAAAAGAATGCTTTGTATATTGCTTGCACTTGGATGGCTACAAACAAGCCCTTTTGAGGTTATTCATAGCCTTCCGCCGCTTCAATAGGTGCTAGAGATTGATTTATTCCTTTGGCTTCGGTTACAGCTAAGCATTTAGCCTCCAAGCTTTCCTTGCGAATATCTTAACATAATTTCAGGTGCTCCTAGAGGTTTACAAATATAGAACTCTATGGGCCATTCTAGACATTATTCTATAAAGTATTCTAGTTCATCCCACAATATTGTAGAATATTCCAAAACATTCTAGACGGGGAAAGTTCTAGAAAGGCCTTTCACATGACATCCCCCCACCAAATTGGGTATCAACCTTGTTGCATTTTAATCCTCGTATGCTCGATTCCCAAATTGCATGGGAAGCCATCCTAGGGGACTTAGATGGGCTTAAAGGTGTCAATGCCACCTAAGAAATTGACACCTAGAAGGAAACCATCGAGCAAGAAGACGAGATGCATGTGCGGAAATGGCAACGTGCCTGGTAGGTGGCTAACTTAATCGAGTAAAAAGGACATTTCATGGGAGTGAGGCAATTTGGGATTTGGGCATTTAGCAATCTAGAGCCAACAACGACATTGGTCAATTGGGTGGGTGAAAGTGTCACAAGCTGAGTTTTTGGACCTTTTTAGAATATTCTAAGATCTTCTAGATAGATGTAGAACCTTCTAGAATGTTTTAGAATATTCTAAAACCTTCTAGGACTTGCTATGCTATTTCAAGGCCTTCTAGATTGTTCTGGAGTATTCTGGAATGTCCTATAATATTTCAGAATAAACTAGAATAGTCTAGAATATTATGTAGAATGCTCCGTAGAGTTCTAGGCTTGTAAATCTAGAAGTACGTAGAGATATCCTAATTCTAATGTATTCGTAGGGAAACATTTAGAAGATTAATTGTAAGCGTTAGATCAAATAGATGTTCACCATCCATTGAGGAACTATATGAGCCCCTAAGGGGCTCATTTGTAATTATTGAAGTTCATGCCCTTGTGTTCTTTCTCTTAACTTATCGTGTTGCTTGCCTCGCTTTCTTAAGCTTAAATGAAGCATTATTGGGTAATTTGACTCGGAAATTTGGTTGGCGAGGTAAGGTTTGTTAGTGCTTCATGAGATGTGAGTTGAGTGAAGAATCATCCCATGACAATTACTCCTAGATATTTATAAGCATAGAACTCTATGGAATATTCTAGAGTATTCTTATTCATTCTAGAATATTATAGGACATTTCGGAAGGCTCGACAAGTTGATAACAATGTGGAAGACCTTGGAATGATATGGAAGGTTCTAGAGCATTCCAAAAGGTTCCACTACTATCTAGAAGGTTTTGCGATGTTCTAGAAGGTTTTAGAGCATTCCAAAAAGGTTCTGCAACTTTTCAGAAGGTCTCATGATGTTTTAGAAGGCTCGCAATGCTGTCTCCACACCCAATCACAGAACGCCCTCATTGTGTTTGGATCCTCGTATGCCCCCGCCCCTTGTCCCTTCGCTCAGTTGGGTTGTGCATTTGACTGGAGGGTATCATGTCTACTTGTGTGGCACGTTGACCCTTTGTGCGTATGCGTTTTGTTTTCTTGTAGACCATTTCCTTCATGGTGCTAATTTCTTAGGCGGTGTTGTTGGCACCACACCTTTAGGCCTATCCAACTCCCCTTAGATGGCTTCCAATTCATCAACCATACCATCTATAAGCCTCTCATCCTTCTTAAGGACGACCAAGAAATCCCACTCCCCATCCCTTGTGAATTGTACAGGGGGTAGCATCCTTTCCTTCTCTTTAAATCGTGTCATTACTATCCAATGAGCTTGTCTCTTGTCAAATGATGAATAAGGTGCTAGCTTAGGGATTGCGGACACCTTTGCCATATCTAGTAAATCCATTCCCAGATAGAATTTTCAATCATTAAGGGGAGCGGCAATGATATTAATCTTACCTTCCCATGCCCTAATTCGAATGTTAGCGTCTTGAGCCACACCATGGATTGGAAGGATCTTCAGTCTTTACGTTGACTTCTTTCACATAACCCTTCTTCTATAAGGCACGCTAGTTCTTCCCCAAGTTCCTTCACCATATACACAGTGTCCCATGGTAGCCATATACACAATATTCCATGGTAGCTTCAAGCTTCTTACCCTAACTTTGGTCTTTACATACATGTGGCCGCTGGGTTGCTCCTTAATCTTTGTTTGGACGACATTAGGAGTGTCATTAAGGTGATCCTCCTTTCCTTATCTAGTCTCTCTTCCTATATGACAAGGGTGGAAATTCTGCCTTCTATTGGGTACTCAAAGACACGATGAGGCCCATTGTATAGGAAGCATGAGATGTTGGAAAACTCATCCTTTTTCCCATTACCTTCGTTGCTCCCCCATACTCGGAATCTCTAACAGTATCTCCTGGAGCTCCTTAACATATTCTTGAATTTAGCCCTCTTTTTGTTGGAGGCATCAACGTTTGACCCTAGCCTTATACATGACATCCTTAGGATACAACTGTTTCTTGGGTTCTCCCTTGAATGTCTCGCTAGTGTTTGTAGGATTGGATCCTCTAGTAACATCATATTCATCGACAATGGTGCCTATGAGGGCAGCCTCTTTAAGGAAGTGGTAGAGATTGAGGTAGACATTGTTCACTTTCTGCAACTCTTCTGTAATGCTCAAAGTATCTTCTAAGCCCCTTGAAAGGATATCTATCTCCCTTAAGGGACTCACCTTTTGGTAGGGCGACACATGGGTGACTTTTTTGTTGGCCATTGTTGTGCCTTGAGTTCACTGACTCGTTCCCACTGAACCTCAAGAGTTGGCTTGCAAGCCCTTAGTTCCTCTCCTTGGTCTTAAGTGTGGCTTTAAGGGATTCCACCTCCTTGGAGAAGTTTATGATCACCACATTTAAGGTGCCTTACATCTGTATCCTGGATCCCATCGTCCTCCTCGTTTGACTCTAGCTCTATAATGCTTGGTCTGTGGCTTTGACCTTGTTTGGTCTGTGGTTTTGACCTTGCCCCTGAGGACATGGTTGCCTACCTAGTTGCGCATTTGCATGAGCCTATGCAAGCCTGTACTCCAGAAAGGTGATCAAGTCCCTTTCCTTGCTCTTCTGCCACCTTGTGGTTGTTGGTGGAAGCCTCACTTGTGCCGCCATTGTCTCTCCCAAACTTTGGCTCTAATACTACTGTGAAGGATGATTCTTTACTCACAGTTAAATCACTAGCAAACTTTATTCCTCAGCTACTAAGCTTACTTGATAATGCTTGAAAAGCCTTGAATTAAGCTTAAGAAAGCTAAACAACGTAGATGAGAGTTTAAGAGAAATGACATAAAAGAGACTTTAGGAGAATGCTTTATATATTGGTTTGAACTTCGATGATTGTAAATGATCCCCTTTTAGGGGGTTGTATAGGCTTTCAGAGTTCCACATCCTTAATGGATGATGGCGATCTATTTGATCCTATGGTTACAATTAAGCCTCTTGATCTTTCCTTGCATATTTCTAGATACTCTTAGAAATTTGCAAATCTATAATTCTATGGTACATTCTAAAGAGTATTCTAGTTCATTCTAAAATATTGTCATATATTTCGGAAGGCTTCACAATAATTTGGAAGACTTTGAACGGTTTGGAAAATTCTCTAGCATTCCAGAAGTTCTACAACTATCCAGATAGTCTTAGAATGTTCTAGAAGATTCTGAGCACTTTGGAAGTCATGACAATGCAAAGTCCTAGAATGTTCTAGAAGGCTATACTAACTTGGCTTGTGACATTAGTTGAAACGTTTTGGGCAATTCTGATTCTTTGGGGTGGGAATGGAAGTGGTGGTTGCTTTGTTGGACAAGTTAGGTGATACGGTTGGGGTTGGGTAATAATGATGGTGGCTAGGGTCAGCGCCAGGGTGTTATAGGTTAAAGTGCGCCCAGGACACATCTAGGGCCACAAAATTGTGAAGCGCCCGTGTCTGTGCTTTGCAAGTGGTCAAACAACGCCCATTCATAAAGCAAGACGAAGCACACGCTTTCCTGAGCTTCGGGGCGGGGTAGAAAGCCACTCAAGTGTGCGCCTTATGGAGTTTAAAGTTAGTCTGAGATTAGAAAAAGGAAAAAACTTAAGATTAACACTTACCTTAGTCACATAAAGGCTTTTCAAATCCAACCCCTCATCTAATTACGTTATATTGCTTCGAATTTACCCTAAAATTGACAGATCCTAAAATCAAAACCCTAATTTTCGAATTGCTTGTGATGTTCAAAATTGGGGCATTGTGGTGACACTGTTGACACAGAGGTGATTGGCTGCCTTTATAACTGTTCTAGTGGTCAATCTTCATCGGCTGGCGTGAGGTGGGCTGCAGTAGGTCGTAAATTGGCCGCTCAACAAGGTTTTTCTTTAGCAGGATAAATTTGAACAGAATGTAGGGATGCAGAACTTAACAGGGGAGAGAATTAAAGTTTGACTGGAAGGACATACTGGCCTTACTTTAGCGTATTCTTTCCCTTTCTTTTTGTCTTTTATTTAGGAAAGAATCATCTTTCCTTTCTTTCACTTCTTATTTAGGAAGGATCAGCTACTATATTAATATAAAAGGGATAAAAATATATAATATAAAAGCATATTATTTTTCCGCTTTGGAGTCTTTTATTTAGGCAGAGTCAACTTTTTTTTAACCTTATTTGATGGCATCATTTAAATTTTGTTTTTTGGGAATTAAAGTCTTAGGGAATTTCATTAATTAATCATAAAGAATACATCACTTGTCCGCCAAAATAATTGGCAAAACCTGAATTGGACCCCCATCTGACCGGACCTTCGTCTAATTTTAAACAAAGCTAACTTTGCCACTTCATGAGATGCTTTATTTACGATCTCTTTTCGCAAAAAGAAATCTAACAGAGGTAAAAGAATTGACCAAAATCAAACAATCCCTAACAAAAGAGGTCGACTGAGCTGCCTTGAGCTTTCCAGATGTGAGGGCTTGGGCTAGAGTAATGAAGTCCGTGTCCAGCAGAACATTTTCGAGCTGTTGCCATCTTGGCAATTTTCGAACCAGAACGTGGTGCACAACTCTCACTAGTTTCCACATCCTAGTTACCTTTCATCTTCGTCCTTGCTGCTCCATACAACTCCTCTCGGTGATCCCATATTACCACTCCCAGGCGCCTGTGTCCATCACTACCTAAGAAGGCATCGACATTTATCTAGAAAAATCCCACTGGTGGTGGAATTTCCTTTTTTTCTATGGCAAGGACACCGGAGCCAGTTCTTGTTTGTTTTGAGCATCCAAAAGTTCATTCCACACATCCAGCCCCTTTGTCATCATTGCCAAGACGTCCTACTTCCTCCCTGCAAAAACCCATTTCTTTCGGGTTGGCTATAGAACCAAGAGCGGAGTCTCCATCAAACCTCTCTTCCATCCCCAAAAAAGTTGACACCGTGCTCCAAATCATGAGATGTTCTAGGGTGTGTATCCAACCTAAAAGGACTTTTCTCCCAACGCTCATGAGCAACAGACCAATCAAGAAACAGATTGGTAAAAGTGCACCGTGCCTCCGAAAATCCCGTGCCTTCACCTCAAAGCCTGCGCTGGTTTTGTGCACCTCAAGAATTTTTAAACTATGGTTATAGGTTGTGGTTTTTTTGTAGGTCAGTTGATGTAGCTGTTGGTCTGGATGTAAGATAGCATTGTGGACGTGCTATGTTTATTTGCATTGCTTTTGTTTCCTTCAGTCTTTATTTCTTTTTTGGGGCTATGGGAGCGAGATGGGGGTGGAGTTTGACGGTTGTGGTGATTTGGGTGGTGCTGGATTGCTGTGGGTAGTATGCTGGAGTTGTGTTGAATTCCCACTGTAGTTCAATGTTTTAGAGTTCTTATCATGTAAGACATGGTTTTTGGAAATCCCTTCAGTTTCAGATAGATGTTTATGGGATGTGGCAAAAGGGTTTCAAGGAATCAACAATAACAAAAGCGCATTTGGGAGCTATCCTACTAAGAAAAGGGTAGAGGAGAGACAAACTGGTGAACCTATCACCAAAAATAGAAGCTGGAGGCTTCAAGTAGTTTCTGTTTCGAGCAACGGCCAGGCCAGATGGCCCTTAAATGTAAGCCTGTTGGCTCTGAAATTCACCTCACTATTCATGCCTCCTTCGAAGAGAAACTTAAGTTCGAAAGGGCATCTAATCTTCCATGGCTCTTTGGTGTGGCGTTCCTTCCTATTGGTAATAACTTGTTCAAGTTGCTCCCACCATTTCCAATCCCCAGTTTCTAAGTATTAGTCTTAATAAGTTAATAACCAACCAATGGGATGGTAAAAAATATGAAATACATGGAAAGGATGTTGATATTTGGAGCCTTTCAGAGGAAACAAATTGTAGCCTGCCAAATGATTGCCTGTTCCCTCTTGAATCCTCAAATCTCATCTAATACAGTAACAATTTAGGTGTACATATTCTGAGATAGATCTTGTACAAAGTAATGGAGCTTTCTTGTATGTTTACTCGGCATTTGTGATTCTCATGTAACCAATCTTTGCTTCTGATGTTCAGGTGGCACTGATTGCAGGAGTGGTGCAAAATGGGCAGAATGATGCAGCAGCCAGTATGCACGAACTACAAAGGAACATCCATTCAGGTTCATTGCTGAATGAGACCTGTCATGCAATTATCTGCCTGGGGGTTTGAGCGCAGGAAGTGCAGTCCACATTCAACAGAGTCGAGAGTGATTTGCTCATATAATATTCAGATGTATGTTCAATTTTCCTTGTTTTAATTTATATGTTCGTCTGCCATAAAATCATTGCCTATAGTATAGATAATAGATGTTTGTAAATAACTTTTTACGTTGCGATACATGTCTACACTCATTTACCAGTAGTTTCTTGAGCTCAAATGCAGAAAATATTTTCGAGTGAATGCTCTTCTCAAGAATTGGGCAGTTATCCATGAAATTTACGAGCAGCAGAAAGCATTATTAAGAGGACAGAGATGTGCACATTGCAAAATTTATATTAATCTAGCATTACGCAATGGTCTAGATTTTGTGTTGGCCTTCTGAACAACCAAGAAACTCCATGTTAGGATGATCTTGTTAGCCAGTTCATGCCCCTATTTGCCACTATGTTTTGGCTTTTTTCCCCATTTACCATTATGTTTTTTCTCTGACCAATATGATACTATGTTTTTGTTTTTTGACCCAAGTGCCAGTGAGTAACTTGCTGAGCTTATTATAATTGGTGAATCACCATTTTTTAAAAATGTTTTTTTCACGTAACTCATTTGAAATATAAATAGCAAATTTTGCGAACTGAATTTTGATTTCAAATGGCGAACACCTAAAAAAAAGGCAAGCTATCCTAACCCAGACCCACCATGAAGCCACAACCTCAATTGACAGTGCCAACTGGGAGGACAACCCCATGGTTGACAATGTCATTACCAGTGTCATGAATCGCGGATGAGTCCCAGTACCAACCTATGTTCATGTCGCCCTTGCCACCATGTCTCCCATTGATCCCACTATCTAGATTATAAGTGGAGTTTTGGCCGAAATTTGGTCAATTTTTGGCTATGGCATTTCTGCAACTGATGACGAACTTGCAGGTGGGTGGAAAGGTATCTTTTGGCGATGATGGTTGGTGAGAAGGTGATGGTGGGACTTGATCAGGTGAAATGGGGGAGGAGGTGAAGTGGAGAAGAGAGAATTGTAGAGGGGAGGATGAGATTTGGGGCTGCGATTGGTGTCGCCAATATGTTTATGAGCTTTATGGATGTGCAAGCTAATCCATAACTAGATCACATAGAACAATTACTTAAAGAGTCATTAGTGTTTTATAATTATTTCAATTAAGGGGGTTCACTTCAATCCCGAAAGGAATGCTATCCCCTAAGTTCATCATGTTAGATATCAAATTTCAAGGAACTGATAACCTTCACCATCATATGGGAAATTTCGTTAGAGCTATGACTTCGAAAGGAATTGCCAAGGATATCTTCCACATCATTTTTCCTTGAACATTTGACAAGGATGTAATGAGATGGTAAAATGCTATTGATGCATGAAAGGTCACAAACTAGGATGATCTTCGCAAGGGATTCATATGTCAGTATTCACACTATGTTGATATACCAATTACACTCAGGGACTTGGAACTGATTAAGCAGGAGGAAAAGAAAGACTTTTTTGACTTCCTTGCTCGATCGAGGACAAAGGCAGCGCACATGATGGATCGACTCGCAGGGGCTGATTAAGTAAGGTTGTTCACCAGAAACCTACAAGTCACATATTGGCAACACCTAAGGTTCACACCATTCGAAAATTTCAAGATATTGACGAATATTGGTATGAGTATGGAAGAAGAGCTAGTTAGAGAAACATCCAAAGAACTACTAACAATTGGAGGGGCAACCACATAATAAAGAAAGATAATGAGTACACAAGCAAGGAGGTGCATGTTTTAGACCATTACTTTGAATACATTCCCATCGGAACCACTCATATATCTAAGCATTGTCCAGCCTTCTTTTCTAAAGGGAAGACTGATCTCTCACCAAGACCTGAGACACAAAACACACAGAAGTCCATGAACTAGGACCCGAGCATGTATTGCAAATATCACCGAGTATAGTGCCATGGTACTGAAGATTGTGGTACCTTTAAGAATCAGCTGGAAAGCATGTTCAAGTTAGGGTAGCTTCCCCCATCTAAGACTGCTTAAATACTGGTTCGCATGATAACATCCTAGAAATTTCAGACTAGAAAAGGCAAGAATGGGACCTATCTATTTACATAACAAATAGATCCAACTCCCAGGTCCATATATCCTCCTATGTCCATCCTATGAGGCAACTATAAAGAAAAGCCTCCACACTAGACGCTTGTGTTATGTTGAATTTAGTGGATAAGATGTGTCCTAGTCCTATGTCATTCTTAGCTTATAGTCGTGTGTTATGTCGCCTTCTTTCTTTCCTATCCTAAGTCCAAGTTTGATTTAACCTCGATTATTAATAAAAATATCTGCCTTTACTGGTTGCATTATACACATACCCTTTATTCTTTAATAGAATGCTCTTGTAGAATGATTAATCCAGGTTAAAAAAAAAGGAAGAAAAAAGAGGGGCTAGCTTGAAAACCTCACAAGGCGAGCTAGGCAAAAGGAGAAAGAGAGAGAAATAAAATAAAAAGAGATTAAAGATTTCAATCCAGGAAAGATCAGAAGTTTCTTTGCAATAGTTTATGCAGTTTTAAAGGACATGCATAGGATAGGAGGTCTTCTTTGCTAACCTGTATTAATTGTTAAACCTAGTAACTTAACACTTAGAACCCATTTGAGCCTTTAAAGGGTCTATTTATTTCATAAACATATTTGGACTAACTAGGGAGTGAGTGTGTTACGGTTACGTCGAAATCAACAGTGAAAAAAAGAAAGTTATTCGAGCTATGTACACTTATGGCATGTTTGGTTCTATGTAATCGAAGTGGTAATGCAATCAAAATGGTAATGGTGATTCCATTATCATGTTTGGTTACCATTAAGTAATGTAATCAAGATTGCATTGTAATTACATTTACCTCCATCTATGCAATTACAATTACTTGACTTTTCTTCAACAATTTTGATTGCATACCTTTGAATCAAAATCTATCCAACTATAAGCTATTATATTTGAGAACTTTCTCTCTCTTGTCTCCATTGTCTCTCCTCTATTTCCCATCTCTTATTAGTTTGACACCATTTTTTTAAAGGTTTGAAGCTCCACTCACCCCTCTCTCTCTCCTGTCCATATTAGATAAAATTTAACTTAGACCATGATCATATTATTGTAACTGTATTTTTGTACCTTCTAGACATCATGTCTCTCTCTCTCTCTCTCTCTCACGTCGTCGTCATCATTATCATCATTTTCTCTCTACTTGGTAAACTTGAACAATATTACATTATTGTAATCTGTAAGAAATAGAGTGATGTAATTCTCATGCGAAATATCGTAATCATGATGATAAAATATTTGATGATATTTATCAATGAAGCTACAAATAATTAAAATAGTCAAAAATAAAATGCGAATTGAATTGCAAGTACTTCACGTCACGTGTAAAATTAAGTATTGTCTGTAGATGAATTCATTCCATTACACTTGTAAAGACTTTGTAACCAAACATTGTAATGCAATTATTATCCCATTCCATTACACTAACAATTGCATTACATGGTTGATTCCATTACATAGTGATTGCATTACTTTCAACCAAACGCTACATTAGGGATTTGACAAAGGTTATTTGAGCCAAAAAGAAGAAATTGTTTATTCACACTAAACACTAATTTCATCACCTATGCACACTGACAGATTTGATATGGGTTATTTAAGCCTTCACACCGATTCCCTTCCTTTGGCACCTTAACAAGCCTACCTTAAAAAGTCCTCCTGGAAGCATCCCTTCTTTAAGCTGTATGTTCTCACTCTCGAAGTATGACTGACCTGATCCCACATTGAATACGTACGTAACCTCAAAAGAGGCCCAACCGCAAAGATTTATTTCCACTGAATCCTTTGATCTTCCAAAAAAAGCGAGAGACGAAGAGGCTTGTCTAAAAACCTTAAAAAGCGTACCAGGCTAAAGGAGAGAGGAAATAAAACCTTAGGTTTTAAGGACGAAGAAACATTCTATTGCCTACTCCCATCAAAATAGACTTGGATAAACCATTCGCCCACTTTACCATCTCGTCCAATCATCATAGCCTCGAATTTCATATCCATTTCGAAATTCAGGACTCTGTGTCTTAACCATGACTACAAATTTATGAGCGAGTATTCGCTCCATATTCTTATCCTTTCTAAGTTGACACTCACTCATTATTTAAGAAAGGGGGCCTCCCCTACATTTTTTTAGACAATTAGGGCTTCCATCACGATAAATATTTCCCGACAAGGAGTATTCTTTGTACTAAACTAGAGACTACTCTAGACAACACCAGCAAAAGCATTTTCATTTGTCGCATGCCTAGACTGCTACGATTTCTTGTATACTAAACATTTTCCAACATTGGGATGATCACATTCATTCAACAAGACTGGGGCTACTCCAATTAGTACCAACAAAAGCATCTTCGACTATCACTATCCTTACACGTCAAGGGTTTCTGTCACAACAAACACGAATTAGGGGCTTCTTCAGAACAAGAGCATTTTAATACAAAATTAAAGGTTACTCATTCGTTAAAACAGAAGATTACATATCCTGGGTATCTTATACCTCATGACCTGGCCTAGCCCAATAATCACTCAACCTTTTACCCCTCATCCTATGGTATGTTGAAGCTTAAGCTACAAAACAACACTGTGCCTAATTGGAGTACCTGTCGAGGCATATTTGAACGAAGTCGGGCAGTACCTAAAGTTGAAAGCCCAATTAGAAGATCGGACTCCTACTGAAGATGTGCTAAACAAGCGAGTAGCCTTAATAGACAAACTTGGGGAGGCACGAGCTTCAGTGGAAAAGGCTGGTGCACAATTTGATGAGACTACTACTGCCATCGCCCAAGCTCATAAGCGAAGGAAGCTACTTGAAGCAGATCTTGAGCAAGCAAAGGCGAATGAGCTGGAATTGCAAGACAAATTAGTAGAGACTGAAGCTTCATTGAAGAAAGCCAAAGACGGTGTATCTCTTCTTGAAAAAGAAGTTGTTGATTTAGATGTTACGCCCCAAGTTACTGTAGAAGAAACCGCTCAAGTTGAAGCAGCAAGGCAACGGGTTCAAGAGCTTTTAGGCGCATTGGCTGCTTAGACCATACCCAATTGTTTTGTTCTAGATTCTTTTTTTTTTAATAATTTTTTTTTCACTTTGCCATTTGTTGTTTCTTTTTGGAATCAGTATGGTTTAATTGGAATTGGTTTTGATATGTTGCAATAAGATGAGTCTTTCAATTCAAGTTTACACAATAATATGTAGATATAGCCAACGAACGAAACCAATGAGTACTAACACAATTTATTCATCCTTTTTTTTCCGGCTGTAATTAGCAAATATGCCCAAGTTGCCTACGTACCTAAAAGGGATGTAATATCCTAAAGGATCAAGCCATACGTAGTTAAAAAACATAACATTCTTTATTTGTTTTATTTTGCCCTTCACAGTTTAGACTCTTGCGGGTCAGGAGTATTACAAATGAATTTAACTTGAAAGAACGAGCAGTTTAGGCTCTTACTTAGGAGCTTTACAACATTCTATTTCAAGGATAATAACGCTTCAAGAACTTGCCGTTTAAGGGTCCTATGCGCACTCCATCAGCACCAACTATCTTATAGGCTCTATTTGTGTAAACTTCTCTGACCACATATGGACCATCCCACTTGGAGGTGAATTTGTTTCCAGATTTGTGGGAGACAATAATCAGTCTTCTTACTGCCAACACCTTGTCTCCGACTTGGAAAGATCGCGGTCGAACCTTTTTGTTGAACGCTCTTGATAGACGGGCTTGGTAGCATTCTAGCTTTTGTTGTGCTTGAAGTCTTCTCTCATCAAGGGCCTCCAGTTCAGCTAAGCGAATCTTGTGATTTTCATCTTCCGTCAAACCTTTCTGTATGACGATGCGAAGTGATGGGATTTGAAGCTCTAATGGTAGGACGGCTTCCACTCCATAGACCAAAGCGAATGGGGTCGACTGTGTTGGCGTCTTGTACGTTGTTCGATATGCCCAAAGAGCTTCCCCTAATCTTTCATGCCATTCCCGTTTAGACTTTGCGACAACCTTTTTGAGTAAGTTGCAAAGTGTTTTGTTAAATGCTTTTGCCAGACCGTTTGCAGGGGCGTTGTTCATGGAAGACTTATGTTGAGCAAACTTAAACTTCTCGCACAGGCTAGTCATCAGGCTGTTGAAGAAGGGCTTTCCATTTTCGGTGATAATGTACCTCGGCACACCATACCGATAGATAATGTGTGTCCTTATGAAATCGACCACATTTTCTTTTTTGACCTCTCTTAGTGGGATTGGTTCTGCCCATTTAGAGAAGTAGTCAGTGGCAGCTAGGATGTAGGAGTGACTAGCAGATGATTTAGGCGTGATTGGTCCAACGACATCAAGCCCCCATGCCTCAAATGGCCAAGATGAAACTGTTGGGTGGAGAGGTTCGGGAGGTTGATGTATGAAGTTAGCATGGAACTGGCAAGCATCGCACCTTTTTGCATAATTTATGCAATCTTGCACCATAGTGGGCCAGTAGTAGCCCATCCTTTTAATGCGATCATGTAGTCTAGGCCCTGATTGGTGTGCTCCACACACACCTAAAAGAGCTTTCGTCATTGCTTGCTTTGCTTCTTTCGTGTCCAAGCATCGTAACCAAAGACCAAGAAAGGAGCGTCGATAGAGCGTCCCGTTGTAGTAAAGGAAGCTTGAAGCCCTCCACTGTATTTCTGTCTTATGCCTTGGGTCACTTGGGAGTTTTCCATGCTCCAAGTACTCAATTATTGGTTGACGCCAGTCTTCTGCATCTGTTTCAAGAACACAGATCATGTTGACGTCTTCCTCTGAGTCTTCATCATCCAGCGGAACAACCCAACAGTTACATACTGGAATAGTTATTTCTCCTTCTGCCCCCAGTGTCAAAGTGGCTGCGACATTGTCTTACGCCCCCATACATATTTCCTATTGGTTTGTTTATATCGATTTGGCATAAGGTATGGCAATAAAATTCATTCTCCTTTGTATAGAAGAATTTGGTACCACATGAATCACATAAGAATTTGCAAGTGGCATACTCAAGACATGTTTTAAACGTCAGCATATCCAAATGTTAAGTATGTACAACCTCTAAATGGAAGTCACTCTTATAGCATGAATGGGCTACCCAAGCTTCATTGGATTGTCACTTTGACCTTGTTATGCTTCTTTGGTATAAGTAGGTAAACAAGAGGTCAATTGAATGCTTCTTTACTCTATTTGTTAACTGCAGGTTCCTAAGGCATTACCTAACTAGTCATTGACCTTGATACCAAGGGCACCAGACGTGATAAATCTTAATGCATACTTATGCCCATTAACTCACAATCAACCTTATATCTAACTAGTCAAACACAACTCATAAACACCTTATTTCTCATAATAGCCCTTAAATCTAGGTTCAGATACCACAACTGTAACACCTTAACTAGTGATCACCTGGTTAATTGTAATTGTTCAAACTTTAGTCACTAATAACCTGGAAGAGCAAAGTTAGGACATTATTGGCATCCTAGATAGGATAATTAAGGCTTAAACAACCAACTTAATACAAGTGTTATAACACACTTTAGCTTACATAAAAAACAAATGGTGCATAATTTACACACCCCCAACTCAAATGAGAGTCCAGAAACCAACAAACTTATGCTTTGATGACCTTTGACTTCATGAAATGTCACTATGAGCTTGTCTACACTACATTGACTATTGCTTGCCTTCCTCATGCTGATCAAGTAAGGACTTCACAATTTATTTACTTAAAGACATAAAGCACAAAAATATTAAAATAATGAATTGAAACTCAACACGTTTAGTCCTATACTATAAAGAAAAGATATTTATTTTTCATGAGTGCGTATTTGAATTCATTTTAGTTTGAAATGAGGGGGAGAGAGAATTATAATAAAAATATTGCCAATTATTATATGAAGGTGGAACTCAAACTAATGAGCTCATATGTACAATGCAATTATTGAATAGGTGCATGCCTTCTAAGCCAATCAGGAAGCCTTAGTTAAACCCGTGTTGGGTGAACTGATGGGCATGACCCCTAATAATGGATAACTAGTGGGTTCACTTGATTATGTGGCAAAACAATACTTGAAAATGGTTCATTTAATGCTTGTATATTATGGGATTTTGATATTTATAAAAACATGTAAATATTTGAAGGGTACAAGTAGGAAACATACCTGGTTTTAAAATCCTTCTCTTCATACGGAATGATAAATGTCGACTCAATAGATGGCAATAGTGTCCTCGCTTCTAATTCAAATGGACTTTTTGTTATTAGTTATGTTATTTAATTTTCATTATTATGATCTTAGTAATTGAGCTTTGTACACTTGATATTTTTCTTAGCTATTTAATATTAAGTAATTATTTAATTAATTATATTAATCAATCTCATTATAAGGATTTCAATTTCTACCATTTGTAACTTAGTAATTTGTTATTGAAAAGGGCATGGTTAAATGATACAATTTATGGATTTCTTTTTTCCCAACATGGCTTTGTTATTACCCAATCTTGGATTGGCTATGTATTCACTTTAAAAATTTGAGTATAATATCCATTTTCATTTACTTTCATGAATGAGTTACTGTCTTCAATGAGTTAGCTACAATCATAGGTTAACTTATTATTAGCACTAATCCAAACTCCTCACTTCACTTCCTGCAATTAAGCATTAAAGCCAGCAAGAAAGACTCTTTTTGTTCCTCACCAATTCACAATCTATTTACTAAAAATGAAAACCCAATCTAATTTATCACTTGGTTATAAGTTCCCAAATATACACATTTAAATTAAAATTCTAAACCTTTCAAGTTCCCTCCTTTTTCACCATCCAGATAGCATTCATATCCCCTACCTTTTTTATACTTATCTATGGCCAATCTTAGGATACACCATAAATCACCAAATTTTCTCAATTAAATGACATGATACCTCAATATTGCTCCATTAATCTAAATTAAAGGAAAACATCCATAAGTGTTTACTCTTATAGCTCACCCATATTTGGCATGAAAACTCACTTCAGCCATTAACTCCAACCTTCCTTAAATATAAGACCTTCATTCAAAAATTTTGAATTCATAAAATACACATCTAAAATTCACAAAATCTCATCGAAAGTTATAAAACATTATGATTAATCTACAGTAAAATTGCCAGGATTTTCTTCCAAGCCAATCCTTCATATAAATTCAAACAGCGGCTGAAATTATGCACTAAAACAAGAAATTTCTTTTGTAAATCATAACTCAAAACATACACATCCAAAGATCATGAACATTTTTAAGAAAATGCTAAATGTCATAGACAATCTAGAGTAAAACTATCAGAATTTTTGGACTACTCAAAAATTCCCAAAAGTTCAAAAAGTGCCCGAATTTATGGGAAAAATCCTAAAATTCAAATATTTTTTCCATCTTCATTCTTCTAATCCAAACATTTAAGTGGGGAATCCCTAATTTGATGCATATAGGGTTCAATCTTGGAATATCAAATCCATACCACCCAACTTCACACCCAAAACCTAAATTTTACTCAATTATCTCAAGAACCCAATCTAATTCTCCAATCAACTTTAAATAATCATCTAAGTCCAAATAAATTCATTAATTTCATCAATTTAACCAAAATAAATGAAATACATGTGAAAAAGGAAGAAAGAGATTTTGAGCTTTACCTTAAAAACCAAGTAGAATAGGCAACAGAAAGGAGGATGGAGGTGGAGTGGTGGTGGTTGGCCATGGATACCGAGCTATTGGTGGTGGACTGATGAGAAGGGGTGCTGGCTTCTGGCCCATGAGTAGGGGCAATGCATGTGAGGAGAGGGGGAGAATAAAGGATGAAAGTGTGTGGGGGATTTTTCTTTTTTTGGGGGGTTTATCACTTAAATGTTAATTTTGCTTCTTCTTTTCTCTCTTTTCCTGCCCTTTTTTCTCTTGCTTATGATGACCTCTTGTGACTAATTTTTGTCACTTTTGTTTTCCATTTGTATTTTCTTGTTGGTATGTGTATATTTTTTGTCTTAATTAACTAATTAGCTAATGAATTGAGTGATATAAAAGCCTATTCGTTTGCCCAATTAGTTTGAATTATTTTAACCTAAATAGTAAAACTTGAATAGGTATTCTATAAATTAAATCTAGTGATTTATACAGACATTCTCCCCTTAATATTCTTATTATGACTTTATTATTTACTTTAATTATAAGTATCTAACTTGACACAATATAGAATTTAAATGCGAAACCATTGATGCCACTCAACCCTGTAAAATATATGAATTCTAAAAATCAAATTGAAATACACACGCTTAATTTTTGTTAACTTGGATTGACTAAGTGATTAGAGTGAATTAGGTCCCATTGGTAGGCCACTGGCTTTATTGGTCCTTAGGCATTCTAAGGCGGTTGAGAACATTCTTGTAACCTTTGCCCAGTATGTTTTATGGAATATATTTACTGCAAAATCTACAAACCCTGGAAGGTTTCTTCACCCCTTAGCATTATAAAAGTAGCCTCTCCTCCTCCCCCAAAAGACAAACACATGTACAATGCCTCTTCTCCTTGCTAGAGTGACTACTATTCCTTTTACCCTCTTTCTCCTCTTTGTTAGGGAGATCGATCTTATTATGGGCAATATTTGTTGCTTAGAATGTAGGCCTTTCCTCTAACAAGTTCTTCTGTAATTCATCCCTTTCTCCGTAATTATCAATCTTTGACAGTGATTTTGGACCAATCTTCATCACACCTAACAAAGTTTAGATCTCTGGGATTTTGTTTTTGCAAGACCTAAATTAAGGTCAGTTTTGAGGGTTCATAAGGAAGATAATAACCAAATTCTCTTTGATATTTTACTTGATCATGATTTGATTCTTCGTTAAATTCTAGTCTCTGTATCATATGGAAACTGTTTAATTAATCCAAATGATCACTGATCTAATTGTTCTTCTAGTTTTCTTTTGTTATGAGTACCTTGTAATATGATTAACTGTAAGAGATCACCTATAACCGAATAAGACAAATTGAAATGAAATTTGGCAATTGGATGGGTTTTTTGAATTCCATTATTCTATTGTTTAACCCTAGTAGAGACCACTTGTTGGATGGGCGATGTCGATGGGTAGATTTAAGTCCCTACTATCAGGCGTTCTTCATCTTCAAACACAAATCTTGGCTAGTGGCCTTGGATGAAGTCAATGTTTAAATGTTCCTACTATTCTATACTTTCTTGCAAAAGGCGCTCAAGCTACAGAAATCATTCCACGTGATTTACTTCCGAACATAAACAAAAGAGTCGTCATCCATGTGCATGTGAAAACACCTCCATCTAGCATCATGGGGATTGTTTTCTAAAAATCTTATTTTTAAAAAAAGGTTTTCATGTTTTCCTTAACATATAGTGGCGTCTTTACTCAATATTACAAAGTTCAAACTTTCCTAAGATGAACTTGATAGAACACTCACTCACACAAGAGCGGTGTGAGGGGATGTTTAACAAGCTCACAATCAAGTATAGATACCCAATCCCAAGATTAGAAGACTTTCTTGATGAATTACATAGACCAACAATCTTTTCAAAGATTGATCTAAGGAGTTGGTACTATTAGATTAGAATCTATGAGGGGGATGAGTGAAAAACAACCTTCAAGTCTAAGGGAGGACTCTATGAGTGGTTAGTCATGCCTTTTGGTCTGACCAATACACCGAGTATATTCATGAGGCTGATGAATCAAGTATTAAGGCCATTGACAGGGAAGTAAGCAATGGTCTATTTTGATGACATTCTTATTTACAAATAGAGTAAAGAAGATCATACCGATCATCTGTCCCAAGTGCTCCACAGTATGTCCCAAGAAAGGTTGTCTTGAGAAGTTGTCACTTTTTCAATCCTCATGTCAACTTCCTTGGTTATGTGGTGTCATCTCAAGGAATCTAGATCGATGATGACAAGATAAAGGCAATCGAAAAGTGGCCAGTTCCTTCCCCCATCCAACAAGTGAGAAGCTCCCATGGATTAACCTCCTTTTGCAAGAGATTTGTTAGGAATTTCAAAACATATGCTGTTATTTGATGAGAGTGTAACACCCCCAGCCCCTAGGGCCGAAGACGTCACGTGTTCTTAACTTTCTACCTAAATTCTGGGACGAAACGGGCAGAGTTTCCCCCGAAAACTGACCGTTTTTCAGGCTTAAAGCCTTACATAATAACCCTGCAATACATAAGGTAGTCAACAACCAACAACAACTCAACGGCTACACGCCGGAGTTCCTAACTCTACGGGCCACACGCCCGGAGTACACAGAACTTTCGATTTTTCATAAACTTTACAAAGAAACAGATTGATTACATAATCTTACAACCACATACGACATTACGCATTAAATTCACAACCATGGCAACACAGACCACGCAAATCCACCCTGGGCGCCCCACGCAGCAGTCACATACCTGTGAATCTGGGAAAAGGGGAAAAGTAATGGGAATGAGCAACCACCGCTCAGTGAGTAAACCCTCTCTCCCAAAACATACTTAAAATACATATTAACTTACCAAAAGCCTTTCGCAATTCATTTTAGTTGAAGACTTACACATCATACATCATACTTGAACCATAAACCAAGCGGAATCATAGACATACCAAAAAGCTTAACTTTAGTGAAATCGTAGAGCATAAACCGTTGCGTGAAATCGTAAAGCATAAACCGTTGAGTAAATCCATAAACATAGCAAAACATAAGCTTACTGAAAACATACGTAGTATCTTATTCACGTAAATGAGGAGACTAGACTCTTAGAGGTACTTTGTTACTGCCATCCCGAGTCGGCCAAACTCGAGCGGCAACATACGCCTATCCGGACAGACATCATACCATGCTGAGACATAATTTTCATACATAGACTTCAGACGGGAATCAAACCACCATCCCTGAATCTATCATAACATAACATACATAATACCAGGCGGGAACTAAGCCACCATCCCTGGGTCTCAGACTTAAGCTTAAAGTTTCTAGAATAGCTCCTCCACATATACATAGACATAAACATAATCATTCGTAAACATACATACTTATACTTAGACATAAACATAATCATTCGTAAACATACATACTTATACTTAGACATAAACATAATCATTCGTAAACATACATACTTATACTTAGACATAAACATAATCATTCGTAAACATACATACTTATACTTATTCATAAACATAATCATTCGTAAACATAAACACTTATACTTATTCATATATATATATATATATATATATATCTTAAGAGCTGATAACATTCATACACGTAAATACTTACATACACATACATACTTAGTAGACAAACATGCTTATACTTATTCATATATAGGTTTTATGAACGTAAAACATGAAAACATAATTTTCTTACAACTCTAGCTTTAGGCAAACAACGAGAAATACCTCTTAAAACATGGTGAGTATTCTAACTCACGATTCAAAACTTGGGTAGTTACTAGCATGTACTTCAAAACTAGGGTTCACAATACACAACCCCAGTTGCCCTTTTTCAGATCGTTTCAACCCTTTTAAACGCAAAAGAATGAATTTGATGCAAATCAGGTTTACTAACTCATAAATTGATTTTGCGAATAATTTAAAAGCTTTTCATAATCGAAATAAATTTGCTAATGTGTAAACTACTTGGTGAAACACGTTTACGAAATCATTTCTAACTTAAAAGTTTCGTAAAGACGTAATTAGTTTGCTAAATCGTAAAATGACTTCGTTTCTAACTTAAAAGCTTCGTAAAAACGTAATTAGTTTGCTAAATCGTGAAACAATTTCGTTTCTAACTTAAAAGCTTCGTAAAAAAACGTAATTCGTTTGCTAAATTGTAAAACGATACTCGTTTGAAACATAACGTGTTTAGTTAATGCTTAATTCAAACTAAGTTCGAAGTTTAAAAGCTTCTTATAAATGTTATAAGTTTATTAATCCATAAATCGACTTCCTTTGAACTTCAAAGCTTCTTAAAAACGTAATCAGCTTGTTAAGTTGTAAAACGACTTCGTTTTCAATTTAAAAGTTTCATATAAACGTAATACAGCTACTAACTCGCAAAATGACTTTGTTTTAAGTTTAAGAAACTCTTTATAGACGTAAAACGTTTGCTAGTTTGTAAAACGACTTCATTTTTAACTTAAAAGCTCTTTTAAACACGTATACGTTTATTAACTTGTGAAACGACCTTACTTTTGACTTAAAAACTTCTTATAAAGGCAACACGTTTACTAAATCGTAAAACGACTCAGTTCTCAACAAAAAGGCTCTTTATAAACATAATAAGGTTGCCTAATCATAAACGACTTTGCTTCTAACTTGAAAGTTTTGCTAAATCATACAAACGACTTCTTCTCACTTGGAAGCTTTGCTAAATCATAAAACCGGCTTCGTTTGTTTACAAACATAATAAGGTTGCTTATAAACATAATAAGCTTAATCCATTTGCTTATCCACACATACAATCGAATTCATACAACTTCGAATTTGCATCTCAAGCATAACTCACCAAAATTGATTTAAATCGACGCTCAACATATAGGACTCACTTCGAATTATCACCTCAAGCATAATTCACCCAAATTGAATCGAATCGAAGCTAAACGTATATAATTCACTTCAAATTCACATCTCTAGCATAATACACCCAAATTGATTCGAATCGATGCTAAACGTATATAAATCACTTCAAATTCACATCTGTAACATAATTCACCCAAATTGATTCGAATCGAAGCTAAACGTATGTAACTCACTTCGAATTCCCCCAAATTGATTCGAATCGAAGCTAAACACATATAACTCACTTCGAATTAACACCTCAAGCATAATTTACCCAAATTGATTTGAATCAAAGCTAAACTTATATAACTCACTTCGAATTAACATCTCAAGCATAATTTACCCAAATTGATTCGAATCGAAACTAAACACATATAACTCACTTCGAATTAACACCTCAATCATAATTTACCCAAATTGATTTGAATCGAAGCTAAACATATATAACTCACTTCGAATTAACATCTCAAGCATAATTTACCCAAATTGATTCAAATCGAAACTAAACACATATAACTCACTTCGAATTAACACCTCAAGCATAATTTACCCAATTTGATTCGAATCGAAACTAAACGCATATAATTCCCTTCAAATACATATCTCTAGCATAATTCATACTCTTTAGGCATAAATACTTATAACTAGCAAATCCATAAACTTATTCATATGATTATCATTCGAAATTCTTAAAATAAATGGGATTAAAGGATTACCCACTTTGAATTCAAGCAATTTGCGTGCAATTGGCTAGATTGAAGACGAATTCGAGCTCCACACACCCAAGAATCTCGTTTGCCTTCGCGTGGGGGTTCGGATTCCACCAAACCGAAACCCTAACTTGCAATTTATGGAGAAATTAACCACAATTAGGAAGAATCTAGGTCAAGAATACACTTATAGATGAATGAGGGGTTCGAATTCACCTTGCATGCACTGAAATCGCCGGTGCTCGGTTCCGTTTTGTGCTGGGACTGCTCGACCGCACACGGGGGAGGACGCCAGAGACGTCGCCTGGGGTCCGGTGGTTAGAGGGCGGCGGCGGCCCGACGTGAGGGGAGGAGAAGCGGAGCACCGAGGGGACGAACAGGGGGGTTACGGGAAGAAGCAGAACCGAAGCAGAAGGAAGAAGGAGAGAGAGAGAGGCTAGCGGGGGGGGGGGGTCGCGGCAATGGAGGAAGGAGAAATAAGGGGTACGCAATATTACGATCTTGCCCTTCCCTTATCTCTTTCATTTATGCGACAATCCAAAATTAACACTGCTAGTCTAATTCGTAAACCGATTCCTAAACCTAAATCCATAATATAATCATTCATCAACTATTCGTTCCCAAATCTATCTAGGTTCGATTTAATAACATCGAACTATTTCTAAAGCTGACGGGTATTCAAGTAAACTTTCTAACCCAACAGGCATGATATTCATTAAGCGAATACGACAAAACTTCGGATCTCACAGAGAGTAAACCCCAAATACCACAAAATAGAAGCTCACAGAACTATAATTCGGGATATGATTCATCAAAAATCAACATATTTATGGTGTCACCATCAAAACATGTTGTGATGACCAAAGATAGTTCTAATGATCACCAAGACTGTAACTGTTGATCACCAAATGATATCTTTTATAAAAACATAAACTGTGATCATTGGTGAGAATAAATTCAAATACAACAAGACAAAGCTCATCCAACTATCACTTAGAATATGGTTTGTGAAAATCAACATATTTATGTTGATCACCATAAATAGATATAGTGATCAATTGTCGATCACCACTTAATATCTTTCATAAAAGCACATACTATGATTCTTGATAAAAATAAACCACAAATACAACAAAATAAAGCTCATCCAACTATCCTTGAGAATATGTTTTATGAAAAACCAACACATTTATGTTGATCACCATAAAGGACACTGTTGATCACTAACTCAGTTTATAAGTGAGCATAGACAATTCAATCTATTGATCACCAAAAGCAACAATAGTGATAACTAAAACCAATCCTACTAATCACTAACTAATACCCTAATTTTGGCACAATCTAAAGACATTTGAGGGGGTTGGCCAAAATCAATTACCACTTCTGAAAGAGAATGATAATATACAAACAATGGAGAAGACACATAAAATGTCCAAAAAAAAAACAACGAATAAATCACAAAATTGATTTTTGGTTTTTGTAAAAGAAACATAAATCACTAACACCTTCTTTTGGGACAGTTTATATTGTCATCGGAAGTAACCTGGTTGTACCAGTGACACATCCGTATGTATAATTGTTCCTCAACGACCCTCTAAACCCCAGTCCTCTTTCTCTTTCCTCTCCCTTTAATTACGAACATCGGTGTTGGATGTATCTCAGTGTGTTATAGGACTGCACATCTGAAGTAGGTTTGTAGATCCGTTGTTGTGCTGCTTGCTGACTCATCACCCATGTCGTGAAGTTCATGCTCGACCGAAATCATGGAACTCAACAACACTTGCAACTTTGTGGGTATGCGCCCAGCCAGATACATGCACTTGTAAACTGAGACCAAGCGTCACATCAGCTTATTTTGCATGGCTATTTCACCACAAGCATATGCCACGACACTATCGAACTCACATGTAGGTGTTTTTACTGCCGTCTTTGTCCATCTATTAACGATATTGCTAGTAGAATTTCTCTTAGCAAATTGGATGTGAAAACAAGTAGCATGTGAGCACATTAAATTCCGTCCAAGTCGAAGAAATGGCATGAACACTGGTATTAGGAAGATTCCTCATTATATACCATATAACAAATCCTTATTTTGTTTTCATAATTATGCTTGGTCTCATAGGTATAATCACCCTCTATGTTCATAATATCTTACATATGGTAGTAGATTCCACTAACATATAACTGTCTCTGGAATACATAGAAGTTTGTGTGAGTGCAGCTGTTCCTGGCATGATTCTCTATCTCATAGGACGTCTTTAGTTATGGAAAGGACATCAAAGAACCATTTTTGACTTTTCTCTTACGATGACGTTGTGAATCAGCAATGTGTACAAACCGGACCCAGAATACCACTAGAGTAATATTGGGACATGTTAGGGAAACGAACATATGATTTTGACTCTTAGAACCTGACATCGTCCTCAAGATGCCCAGTGTTAAGATCTTGAGTATTCTACCACAAGAGGGGGGGTGATTTGTGGTGTCTGATTTTCGCGTTGTAAATAAAACAAACACCCCTGTGACTTGTTTGCAGAGAGGGGGTTCTCAGATATAGCAAATGCGGAAATCACCAATATAAATGCGGAAAATAAAGCACACACAATTTTTACGTGGAAAACACCTCTAGCCCAACTGAGGTGTGAAAAACCACGACCTACCTCGTGTAGGATTTAACCACTTCACTAAACCGGGCTTAACTCGTTACAAATGTAACACACTTTGTTACAACTTGCAACCACGTAACCTCCTTCTCTAAGGCAGATTACACCACGTCCAAATCTCACCAGATAGGACACGTCCAAAGTCCTAGTCGTCCACACGACTAGGACACACTCACTCACTTTTGACTAATCTGAGATCAAGGTCAACAAACACCTTACTGGGGTGCTTCTTACTAAGCAGATGTAAGGTACAATGAAGATCCTATTATGCCAATATATCGAAAGCTCAGTTTAAACACAACTTGAGTTGGTTTTTCTTTTCTCAAGAGCAGCTCAAAAACTCTTCTAGAAAAACCTCTTTTTGAAATTTCCTATATGTTGTGTGTTTCCAGGTTTTCACTCTTTGCTTTCTTTTCTTCCCTTTTTCTCTCAATGTCTCAGTGTTTTGTGGGGGCGAAAGAGTTGAGCTCTTATGCACAAAAACCCAACGGTCAAAAACCAAGGAGAAGAGAAGAAATCAGTTAAGTTTGGAAAAGGATTTTCAAGAGAAATACTCCCAACGGCTAGTG
>JACYFF010003369.1:42530671-42542259 GCA_017589665.1 Selenicereus undatus
ACACACACACACACACACACACACAAATATATATATATATATATGTATATATGTATGTATATGTGTATGTTTATATATATGTATATATTTATATATATATAGACGTATATGTATATATTTATATGTGTGTGTGTGTGTATTTTTGTATATGTGCATTTTAATTGTTTGTATATAGAATTATAAGGTGACTGTTTTTCGTCTAGAAGGAAAGAATTATAATGTAAATTATAAATATGCAAATTGTAAAAAAAAAAATTTTAACTTTTAAAATATTAATGAAAAGATCGGATGCCCCTAATATTAGTTTTGATAGTAAAGTAAAATAATCGCATAAATATGGAAATATTTTTTGTGAGGATGTTGGTAATCAATACCTACAGAAATTATGTGTAAGAACTATTGTATTTTTAAAGATTCCATATATATTATTTTGCTATATAATGAAAGCAATGTTGTGGTGATGTGAAAATTTCTTCTATCCTTATTAATTGCAAAGTTTGAACCCTTAGATTTATTCTTTCCCCTCTTGACAACCATTGGGTTGTAGAAAAAATTAACCTCTAGTTTTCTAATACCTCATATAGCAATAGAGAAAAAGATCATTAACAAGTAAGGAAATGATCTTAGCAAAGTATAATGTCATGAAGTATAATTCCATAATTGTGGAAGCAAGTATTATGGAGTTTTTTTCCTGAAAGGAAAGAATTATGGAGTAATTAGTAACTGTGTAAATTATTTTTTTTATAAAGATATCCTTCTTTAACATTTTCAATTTATTCTCGTTCCTCAACAAAACCATTGAATTGTAAAAAAAAAAAATCAAATTTTCAAATATGTAACATAGCAATGGGGAAAAAGTGAATTAACAAGTAAGGAAATCACATTAGGAAAGTATAATTCCGTAATGGTGGAAATAAGGATTATGGAGTGACTTTTTTTCCCTGAAATGAAAGAATTATAGAGTAATTAGTAGCTACGGATATTATTTAAAAAATCCATCTTAAAATTTTCAAATATTAATGAAAAGATCGGATACCTTCAACATTAGTTTAAATAATAAAGTAAAATCTCAAGAAAGTGTACAATCACATAATTATGAAAATATGAATTATGAAGTATTTAGTAATTAATAACTATAGAAATTATATATAAAAAAGATATCCTTCTTGAACATTCAATATTAGTATAAATAGTCTACTAGTTGCTACTCATATCCAATTATACATTAGAATATGCCTCATGGTTGAAATTAATTATGTCGTCTACAAAAATTTCATTCCTCTTGCTCATTGCTCGTTTGTATCAAAGTGATCTTTTTAACCTTCCTTCCTGTTATATAATAATTAATTAATTATTATCATTCCATTCCTCATACATTTATTTGTAGTAATTTCTTAATTTGTTTACAAGTAACCTCATCTTTTTTGTAATTAATAGTGTCAAAATCCTTAATTGTATTTGAGTGAAACTTGTGGACTCTTTTACTGTAATTCCCTGGTATATTTGGCTTAGGTTTATTTTCTTTAAATTTAATCTTTCACAAATTAACGCCATCACTGGTCTCTAGCTTTGTTTTGTAATTCCACTTTTTTAGGCGTAGTTTTTTGTCAGGCTTGGTTAATAATAGTGGTGGTGTTTGATTTGATTTGTTTATATCCTTAATTATTTGCATTCAATTTATGACTCAGGTTAAAAAAAAAATTACTTACATTATATTATATTGTATTAGCATTGATGTGCTTAGGTTCTCTTGTGTTTCATTATGCAGTTCATTTATGGGTTTTTACTTTTTTTAAAACACCTAATAATTTGATCCTCTTCCTTGGTCTTTGCAAGTTTATAATTGCAATGCCAATTCAAACCATTTTTCACGTCTCTAAATCGTTGGGTGACCTATTTATTACTAACTAAACAATTTCAAATATCTACACTACAAATTATAATATGATTTTCGTAATTTACAAAAGTTACTATTAAGATATATGTAAGAAATCACAAAATATACTTTCGTTTTCACATACGTACATAAAATTATAGTCCTCTATATTTTCAAAAGTTGCGTTGTTTTGAAAATTGAGTGAAGTGGTAAAGTTGGGGTTTAGAACAATCTGAAGGGGGTGCTGGGGGATTCGGTTGGGTTAGGCACCCTAGCAGTAAGATGAAATTTTATGGGATGGACATATAGAGTAGGTTTAACATTGAAAAGTTGATCCTAATTTGTAAAATCTTTAGAACAATTTTGATTAACTTATTGAACTCAATACCTTCAACATTTGCCACCAATATTACAAATTGTGATTTCTCAGTTTTTTTCTCTAAATTCATACTATATATTCAATACTGCTTGCATGTTCAAATCAATGTAATTTTCTGTTTCCAATGTTCAGTAAGAAACGATAATGCAAGCCTAAATATTTCCATAGTTTAGTAGAGAAACTGCAAAATTTGAAATACTATTTTTGGATTTTTAAATTATGAGTTAACCAAACAAATGGTCGGAATTATGCTGGTAATATGTCGCTGTTAATTATGTTTCCATGAATTAACTAGAGTATTGTACATATACGAGCATGTTTTTGCTAACTAATTCTCTTTTTGTTTTTTTAAGATGGGACAACTCATACAATGCTATGTAGTTTAGATTAATAAACCCGACTACCATGTATGATAATTTTTATTACTTTTGTGAATCCATCCACTTAGACCTGGTAGAATCTAACCTAACCCGAACCCACCTAAAAATTTAGGGTTCCGAACACGATTTTTTGACCCAAAACCCGAAATTATCTGAACTTAAGAAACCCGAAAAATTTCGGGTCTGGTGGTGTCAGGTACGGGTCGACTCGATGGGTCAAGCCTTCAATTTTGCAATAATTCGCCTGTGAGTTGATTGGGCTAGTTAGAATTGGGCTACGTTTTGGAATTACCGAATTAATAACCCAAGTGCCTCTTTTCGCATCTAAAAACAGCACCACAAACCCTAACGCCTTCATGGTTTTCTCGCTCTCTATGCTCATCAAATCTCAGTGACATCTCCATCCCAATTTGTAGCGCCTCCCCCCCTCCTGAGTCACGAGCAGTTACCAGAAACGACTTCAACGATTGTTGACTAACCGCACAAATCACCAAAAGTCTTTTTGGCGTGTTTCATCCTCACTTACATGCTGCTTGGGAAACTTTCCACGAGGTCACCCTTTACAAGATTTCTCCACGGCAAGCACGCTTAACTGTGGAATTCTTATGAGTGGGCACCCAAAAAGGGAGGTACACCTTTGGTAATATGAGTAGTTGCATCAAATCCTTTAAGCTACTTACGGGGGGTTACAATCACCCCCACTTGAAGCGCACAACGTCCTGGTTGTCCCTCACTAAACGACTGACGTACAAGTCCTCTTGACTGTCGATCCATCCTAGTATATTTGCCCTGTTAGGTGACTACCCAGGGCTCTCCCATCAACTGGCATAGCTCATGGTCTCTGGTTAGCTCTGATACCATCTATAATACCTCGGTCTCTCCTAGGTCATGGACAATTACCAAGAACAACTTAAAGGATCGCCCACTGACCCCACAAATCATCAGAAGTCTTTTCGGCGTGCTTCGTCCTTACTCACACACTGCCTGGGAAACTTCCCATGAGGTCACCCATTATAAGATTACTACACAGCAAGCATGTTTAACTGTGGGGTTCTTAAGAGTAGGCTTCCCGAAAAGAAAGTTGCATTTTTTGCGATATAATTAGCCACTTCAAATCCTTTTAAACCATACTTGGGGTGTTCTTCAGTGACGTCTACATCCCAATCTCCTCCATCTTCAAGCACTCATCTTCTCTTCCATCCTCAAGCACTCATTTTTAGTTGTGCCTCTGATCACCTTCCATGGCACCCTAATGTCAAGTTGTCAAATACGGTTCCCATAGCTATGGAAGACGAGCAAATGGTGTCGGTGCTTCATCTCCATCTCATTTAGGTTGCAATAGTGCTTGTGAACCGATCTACCCATCAGGTTTCTATCCTCTATGTTTTTTATTAAATCAAAATGCTTTGTTTTTAGTAGTCTGCTCTATTTTTGGTGATTATCTAGCTTTATCTTAGTAGTAATCATGTTGTAGCTTCCGATGAAAGTTAGAGCGAACACCGGGGTTTTTCAATTGCAACTGTTGTGTAGTAATGGCATTTAGATTCTTGGATAGCATATACAAAGAACTGAAAATTTGAATCCTGTTTTGTATTCACAAAATTCACTAGCAATTCCATTTTCTATTGGTTCATGTGTATGTAACTAGTGTAGGGATGGCAACAAAACCCGTACCTATTTAAAACCCGCAAAACCCACCCCATTTAAAACCCAAATGGGTGGTGAAAATGGGTTTTAAATGGGTATAAGCCAGGTATTCAAAAACGGGTACGGGTATGGGTATAGCCCTCAGTCGTCCCATACCTGTACCCTACCCGTACCCGTTTTTATAATAAGAAAAAAAATTATTTTCGATTAATATTTTTCCAGTTTAAGTCTAATCCAAACCGTTCTAACAAAAAAATTAGTCAACAATGTATTTGATTTCGCATTTCTAAACAATATATTCCCAAAATATCATAACTTTTCCATCTTATACTGACAAAAACATATATCGTACTTGGATATAGGTTTCACATGCGTATTAATTTTCATTTTCTATGTGAACCCGAATAAAACCCGCAAACCCGCAAAACCCAATGAGTATAGGTATGGGTTTTAATTTTTAATACCCGATGGGTACGGTACGAGTACGGGTATGGGTACGGGTACAATTTTCGAAAATAGGTATGGGTAATGGTACGGCTCAACCTGCCCTATACCCGCCCCATTGTCATCCCTAAACTAGTGGCAAATAATACTATCGCACACACAAGCAACGCAAGATCTGGGCAACACTTATCAAGAACTTATCATGTTCTAATTTGTTTTTATCCTCTGCAATTGCCTATCAAGAACCTTTCCTTCTTGAATTTCCCTCTACCACACAAACAACACAAAATCTTGCAACTCTTATTAAGAAGCCTCATAGCATAATCAATCTCCCCAGCCTAACCAAACAATGAAGTGATCTTGGTCAGCCTCTCTGAGTGTTAATAACAAAGTGATTTTGGCCAAACAACAGTAATTTAAGATTAACTGGCTAAGAATAAACTGATTTTGGCCTAACAGTAATAAACTAATTTTGAGATTTAACTACTTAATAATAAATTGATTTTGAGATTAACTAGGTTTTTTTTAATCAAAAGGGTAATACATTATATTAATACGAAATAATAATTACAATTAGCTTGATCTTACCTATCTAGCTAGGCATGTTACATCTTGGGGTTGGTTTTTGTCTACCTTTCTAAACAAGCAACTTGTGAATCTATTTTTGAAGTTAAGACAGTGGTCTATTATTACATAGATATTCATTTGAGTTTTGGCTGCCTAGTCTAATACTCATATGAGGGCTATAGTATCCGTCCTGATCTGAATTTCGTGTCATTCTTATTGATGTGCTAGTTGGAGTGCCTTTTCTGCAGCTAGTGTAGTGGCTAGTAGCCTTGATGTACATAGTAATCTATCTTTTTTGGCGAGTTAGGATATTCGCACCTAGCCTGTGTGCTAGAATTGGTATGCTTGCCCATGCTTTTGTATTACTTGGTACCCCGCCAATTTGAATGGTGACGTCCGGGTGTGAGTTTTGTTGCCCCTAATGTATGATGGTCGTGTTGGGCTCATTACATATTAGCTTCCAGTGGAATTTGTGAGGTAGGGTATAAAAGCTTAATCAAACTTGTAGGCTATTCTAGAGTTTGACCTCCATTATCACAGGTGAGCAAGATGGTGATTGGAACAAGAGATGGTTTCGGGTTAACCAAATACTCCATATGACTACCGCAAAAATAAGCATTTCCTGTTTGTTTGGGCTATGAATATGGGTTAAAAACAATAGCCAATCGCATATCCATTTGTGCCAAGGAACATAGGGGTCAGCATCAATATTGATTACGAGTGGGTACATCCACCAGATCCGTTTTTAGAGCCAGCAGTCTGAAGATATGCTCAACGGTTTCTTCCTCGGTATTGCACATTGGGCATGTATATAGGAACCCCAATTGTCTTGCTTTTTGGCTTCTACCAGTGGCTAGTGCTTCGTGGTAGGCTTTCCATATTAGTAATTTCCATCAAGATGGGATTTATAAAGACCATAAAATTCTCCACATCTTGGACGTTCGTGGGTCATGGTTAGGTTTGCTATTCTTCATTAGCCAATGGTAGCCTGATTTGACATTGTATATTCCGCTGGGTTTTGGTGTCCAATATAGTTGGTCTAGTTTTACGGTGGGCCTTACTGGGTGTTGAAGTATGTTGCAAATTGTTTTTGGAAAAAATAGGTATCTGAGTGTTAATAGCTCCCACCCTATTCTTGCTTCATTGAAAAGTGTAGCTACAGGTCTTTGTTCCCAATGGGTCTGGTTAATGAGGTGTCGAAGTTGTATTTTAATGTTGTTGTACCATTTATCTTCGAGGATTTGTACAACGCATCCATTGCGGATTTGCCAACTCAATGCTTCTTTAAATTTAGAGGTTGCTTTGAGTAACCCCAACCATCCCCATGAAGCACTACATTCCTTGAATTCATAATAAGCTGCATCAATGGGTGAATGTGCGCTACACTTAGCTCGGCATAAGAGTGCTAGCAAGGATTACGGGTGAGTGTGAATGTGCCATGATTGTTTCATTAGCAATGCCTAATTCCATTTCATTACGTTTCGTATGCCCATCCTGCCTGAGGTTTTGGGTTGCTGGCATGTGAACTAATGGTTTTCCTTGGAAATTTTTCTAGGAGAAGTTCATGATCAAGGCATTTAGTTTACAAAGAGTGCTTACTGGCATCCGATATACAGACATTGTAGGGTGACAGAGCACTGTAATGACATTATTTCTGAGGAGGAGGCATCCCGCAGGGGACCGCGGGGGAGAGAAGTTTAGCTTTCCATCCTTGTGTTTTCCATTTCGCTTTTTCTACCAGGGAGTCAAATGCTTGTGCTTTGGGTTTTCCAAGGTGTACAAGCAAGCCTAAATATTTGCCAAAGGAGGGCTCAGTTTCCATCGTGAATATGGATTGTAGCATGTTATGATGGTGTTCTTGGGCATTGGGTGAGAATAACATGAATGATTTTTGCATATTTATGATCTCACCTTATGCTGCGCAGAATTCGCTAATGGATTGGTACAGGTACTGGCATTACTGTGGGTGTACTATTGTAAAGAATAAAGCATTGTCAGCAAACAATAGGTGGTTGATATTTCAACTCCAAGGCATGTACAATTCTCCTGGGACTTTATTAAATAGTCTAAAAGAACCTCCATGCATAGAATAAAAATATAGGGAGATCAAGGATCTCCTTGACGTATACCAAACTTGGGCTTAAAACATGATGAGGGTTTACCATTGATTAAAATAAAGTATGAGATAGTTGTGATGCACTCCATAATAACGGAGATCTACAATTCCGGAAAGTTGACTTGCCTTAGAATTACTTCAATGAAGTCCCATTTCAGTCAATCATAGGCCTTGTTGAGGTCAACTTTGATAGCTGTTACGGGGGGCCCTGATGTTTATTCTTTATGTGATGTATCAGCTCAAGGACCACGAGGAAGCTATTCTCTATGAGTCTTCCAGGGACAAAGGCATTATGGAACGGTGCGATAAGGGATGGCATAATCTTCTTTAGGCGATTGGTAAGGCACTTGGAGATACGTTTGTAGATCACATTGCATAGGCTAATTGGGCAGTATTGATTTAAAGATTCAAGGTTGGGTACCTTCGGTATCAGAGATATGAATGTATGGTTAATTTGTTTAAGTAGTCACCTAGACTGGAGGAGCTTCCCGTACAGCTGCAGTTACATCATTGCCTATGATGTGCCACATTTGGTGGTAGAAACGTGCTGGTATGTCGTCAGGTCCAGGTGATTGCCATCCATTCATTATGAAGAAAGCCTCACGTATCTCTACATCAGTGAAAGGTTGATTAAGTCATTTAAGGTCTTCAGGTGAGACACATTTGCAAAACCTAGTAACAAAACTAATTACTTGTTGGTGTCTTTCGAAGTTGTCTAGCATCCTTGCAATATTAAACAAGTCTTGGAAAAATTGATTTGTATGTTGGGCTATTTCTTCTTGCTTTGTTATCGATTTACCCTCATTAGTTATACATCCTCTAATGCAGTTGTGCACAGTTCTTTCTTTTGTGTAGTGGAAGAAAATTTTGGTCATGTTATCACCAAGCACATTCCATTGAACTTTGCTTCTCTATTTCTAGTAGATAAGTCTTGGAGATGGTGTTGAATTTAATCCAACAAGTGTTAGTAGTATCTTGTTGCTTACAGACCCAAATTTGCTTGAGAAATGTTGTCGAGCTCAAGTGTGGCATTTCGGCATAGAATTTCCCAAAGGTTGATGCATTCACATTTGCGTGCCAGGCACCATGTTTTACAAAAGTTTTTGCTCCTTTTAAGTTTTCAAATTAGAGTGTACATAAAGGAACCCTCCTTTGGACTTTGTCAAGTTGCTTGGACGCCAACTTTCACTTCCTTTAGTAATAGGGTCCATGCTTCCAGATTATAGGGTTTTCCCTTGGGTGTGGTTTGTTGCTATATGGTAAGCATGATTAAGCCATGACTGGAATGAAATATAGGTAAGTTTATCAGGTACCAACCGTTGAACATGTTTTGCTAATTAGGAGTTGAGTATGCTCAACCTAATCTTTCAAATATTAATGCTTCGAGGAATTGTTTATTGCACCATGTGAATTTTGAGCCAACAAATAGTATATCTATTAGTCCCAGCCATCTTCCTTTGATAAAAGCATCCCAGCCTTTGATAGATTCACTTCCAGCCATTTTGTCTTATTTATATTCGACTTAGTTGAAGTCTCCTATTGGAGTGTTGGAAGTTGAAAGTAGCTATAATGATCTTATATTCTTTCCCATATGTTGCTACGGTTAGGTATAGTAGGTTCGCCATATACAAAACAAGCATCCCAGGATGTATTAGACATATTATGCGTAGTATGCATAGTATTTAGGCTACACCACACATAATATTTACAATAATATTTTACATTCAAGTCCACACTATTCTTCCAACCCATCGATATTCCACCTACAAGCCCTTATGCATCAACACCCAAACTATTTCGGAATCCTAAAATATGGAGCCTATGAGTAGCATTTCCTACTGTCGTCTTGGTTTCAAACAAACACACAAAATCTCAGGCTGATATAGGTGGACCATATTCACCAAAAAAGGAAGTGTAGGGTTATTTGCGTTTCTTCCTAATCCCCTATAGTTCTAGGCACATATCTTCATGGCCCCATCGGAGGCTGGTTTAGGGCAGCCTGTGGGACCCCATTTGCTTCCTTAACCTGAGATAAAGGGTTATGAGATAAATATGATAATAGTATGCTCTTGATGGAGTAAATAACATTACTATGGACTGTTAACTTCAGGATTTTATTTTTAACGTGTGGGCAGTGGCTCATAGTGTAATAATCATTAAGTTAAATAATGGAATGCATAGTATAGAAGAAAGGGAGTTGCACACCTAAGTCTACTGATTGGATTTTACACTTACCCTTGTTGTGATCGGCTTGGATATGATTGTCGTCCTCTTCTACATGGTTGGCCGAGTGTGGTAGTGCCAGAACTAGCGCAGCTGGATGATTGGTTGTGTCAATTTGACTGCGTGGACAAGTTTGATGAGTGTGAATAAACATTTCTTCCTCCATCATTTGGCTGCTTGGGACCTTATTGGTCAAGAGGTGCTCCTCCTTGTTTGATTCATAATTGATCCACGATGTATCCAGTCAAAGGCGATTAAAACTATTGGTTAGGAACATGCAAGTATAATCGGGGCCCAAATTCATGATGCACATAGGGATTTGCTTGTTGCTTGATTTTTATCGGTTGTCTTTGACACATGCCTTAAGTTCGCAAGTATGAATTCTTAACATGATATCATTCAATGTGTTAAACAATGGGCCTCTGAGTTGGAAGTGTTGTCAGATGCCGATGCACGTTCTGACCATAGAAACCATGCTGGGATGTGAAGAAGCTGTTATGTGATGAGTCTGAGCTAGTGGGCTCGACTCAGGCGGCCCAGTCCCGGACCTTGAATTGTGTATGCTCCATATTCGTATCCTCGAGTGGGTTATGGTCTTGGTTCTTTTTCACTTGAGTTGCTCGAGTCATCCCTTTCGGATGGTCCCTCCCCATAGCCATATACAGGGACCAATCCGTAGTCCGAGGATCCAAGTTCAAGGAGGTTAACTCTTAAGATTAGATAGTTCAGAGTGTTTGGGAAGGCTCGGATGCTATATGAAAAGTAGTTCTAACGATAGCTACGCACTAAAGGGATTTGTTTAAGTTCAAAGGCAGCATACTTTTGTTCTAAGATCATTGAGGTGATGGGTACAAGGGTGGTGCAGGTTTATTCATGATGATTGATTTTCCCATAGAGTTCACAAAAGTGGAACACGTTCTCATACCTGAAAGGGCCCAAAACACCTCATTGACAGCCGTGATGTAGGTGCTTGGTGCGAGCAGGGAGGTGAGATCAACTCTGACTAGAACACTGAGAAATACCTTTGATAATTCACGACCCCCTTGAATGCTGAAGTTAATTGGTTCACCAATCATTCGAGCTAGACAAAGCGCTGCAGTGGAGTTGTGGTATAGTGGAGGGACGTTGTGAATTTGTACCCAAAGAGCTGTATCTATGAAGCGCCATAAAGACATAGGCAGTTCCGTCAAGCTACGCCGCAAAACTAGGAGGCCACCTCTAATTGCAAGGGACTCAAGTTGGATTAGTGCATCACGATCTTGGGGGTCAGAGCATTTAAATTGGAAGTATTGGTCTTTCTTTCTTACGGCAATGAACCCCCGACCGCGCCAAAAGACATTAACAGCCTTACATACTTCTTCTAGCGAGAAGTGACATTTGTCGGCAAACTGTCCAACAACTGAGTGTTCCCATTCATCGATTTCTTCTGGGATGGGTGGCTGTAGGCTGTAAACTGGGTGGTTTTTGGGATGGAGCATAGAGCCTAATTTCATGATTGTCATAGAAGGTGAGTGATAGTAGTTGTAGATAGAAGAGTAAGTAGAGATGAAAGGATAAGTGGGTTTGTTACTATCTATATGGGATGCGGCAATGTGTGAATGGATATGGGTGGCTCGTAATGATGAGTTCTACGCTTAGTTCAGTCAAGACCCTACTAAGCTAGGTGCGGCTAGCATCAAAGTGGTGGGTATAACTGGGCTGTTTAGCTTATGAGATGAGCTTGACGTCAAGTGATATTAAGTTTGATGGGAGTAGAATCCCAGAAGTGTGCGATCTTAATTGGAGAAGAGAGGTAGGGAGGAGCATATGATGATGGTATCTATGGTTGAGCCGGTGACTCGCCCAGTCGTGAGAAGGAACACTCTCCAGAAGGTAAGAAACTTTTTTTTTATGTTAAATGCAAATACATATATATATAGGCGTGTGCGTGTGTGCATATATATATATATATATATA
>JACYFF010003369.1:42552727-42562936 GCA_017589665.1 Selenicereus undatus
ATATATATATATATATATATATATATATGTATATCTCATTTGTGGTAATTGTTATGTTTAAGATTCGGATATATGGTTCCCATTAGTGTGGTTTTTATATTCTTAAATTCTCCGAGCTTTTCAACTTTTTTTGGGCAATAAACGAATAGGATGGCATACAATATGCTTCATCCATTTTACCCGTTTGCAACCCGTTTCATCCGTCGGTGGCAGTTGAACGGATGGGTAGGTGACGGGTGGATCGGGTGGAGTGGATGGGTGCGCATGATGGATGCAGATAGAGGTTCACCCACTCTAAATCCGACTGGTTGCCAAGCCTATTCTTCCACATTTCCCACATTGCTTTGCTAAGCCTACAAGACGACTCTTGGGAGGAACGGGAGCATATTTCTTTTGGTTTACACTCTCTCTTGGAGCTCCCTGTTCGGTCAGCTTCCTCTTCTAATTAATCAGGTTCAAGGCCCTTGACTTAGTCGTCACTCATTCCAGTTCAGCTACTCACTCATATAACTCTTGCTAGGTAAGGATTAGTTGACCAACTAGCTGGTTTCGAATATAGAATTCTAATCCCTCTTTAAATCTCTTCATCTTTAGGCTTTCAGATGACATAAGCTTCGAAACAAACCTGGATAATTCTATAAATTTTCTAGCATATTGCATCACGGTCATCCTACCACTCATCTTTAGTTCTATAAATTCTTTCTCTTTCTGTTGTTGAACCGCAACTGAACAAAATTTGGCTCTCAATTCTTCTAGAAATCTACTCCAAGTGAAGTCAGACCCTAAGATCCTATCCTTAACAGTGTTCCACCAAATATCGATTTCGCCAATTAGGTAAAACATCCCAATGTTCCACCTTTTTATCCTCTGGAACTTCTACTACAATGAAAATTTTCTCCCTCTCTCAAATCCATTCTTCAAGTTTCACTTGGTCATACTTTCCATAGACTTTAGGGTTGTGCCGGGTCACCCTATATGCTAGTTTATCATCCGTAGAAGGGATCCCAATAGGTATTGGTGGAATTCATTTCATAAGCTCAGACACCAAAGTATGCCAGTAATTAGAGTTCCCAATGTTATTAGCCAACTTAGAGGAAATTGGGGGCATTATAATAAGGCTTGGTGGCACATTATGCAAAGCTTGGTCACCTAACCCCTTACCATAGTCCAAATTATCTCCTACGTGAGTCTCCGTATTATTTTGCACAGGTTTAGACATTCTGGCTATTCAATAAACAGAGTAATTCAATCACTTCACTATCACCATCATACAAGATAAGCATACACAATAGCTTACGTGTATGGACTATAACTCTGTGAAACTCAAGAAATGGATTCCGCATGTGGACTACCATATGAGCATGTAGTTAAGAGATACGAGTGGCCACAAATGTAACCCACAAGATGCTCACTACATATGGATCCATCTAACAAGCAGAATATAAGAGAAGAACATGTGAAAGATAAGTAGACATTACTATTGTCACAATTCTCCAATGATATCCTAACAACACTCACTAACCGACTTTCTCACTCTCCTAACTCTACTCTCCATACTCTGTATCCCATCAAATAAGATCAATCCTGCTCTGATACCAATTCTATAATGCCCTAAATTAAACATGTTTCACTGTTTGCGCTCTCCCTAACAAATCCTTGAAATAAGACTAATAACTTGATTATAGGAGCATTACTGCTATCCAAAATGAAGTATGTGTACTAGAAATAACATGGTTAGGCATAACTTCAACCACGCACATTCACACATTATCAAACCATATACAATCAACTATTAACCCGCTATGTTTTATACACCACAATAAAACAATTCATGTAATAACCCGACCTTAACCCATATTTATTTATTTAAATCATATTTATTTCTTTAACTCATGTTTACTCATTTATCAAGCGTATGAATTTAATCACTCATGGTTACTTGTTTAACCAAATCATGTTCAGTAATTCAATTACCCTCAATTTATATATTTACCGAATTACCTTAAGCCATTTAAATTTTCCGCATTCATTTATCGTATTTAATCATCCCAGTTGGGGGATATTACATTTGGGTCCCATTTTGCAATTCAAATTTCATTGATTGTTAATTCAAGTTTTGTTTATTGATTAAATTTTAGGTGAATCGATATTAGGTCTCAACGATTATGATTAAGCATTAAGTTATTTGTCACAAAAATTTATCATTTAGCCATGCAAAAATATTTGGGCTCAAATTCATTAAGTTCGGCCCAATTTGTTTGGGCCCGATTTGCGGCCCGATTCATTTTGGGTTCAAACTTTGGGCCGAAAATTTTGGTGTGATTAAATTAAGTTAATTACTATCATTTGTGTCTAATTTTAATTAGCAAAAAGATCTTTTGGAAGGATTAAATTTCAGCCAAGGGTTAGAATTATCAAAACAAACACAAAACCACCCAAAAACTTCATTTTCTCTCTCCTCTTTCTCTCTCCCTCACGGCAGCAAGGCAGCCTTTCTGGCTATTTTTCGGCCAACCCCAGTGACCTCCGCCCCCCCCCCCCCAACATCCTAGTGCCTCAAGCCACCACCCTCCATCATCAAAACCACTAAACATCACTACCATCTCTACTTTTTCCAAGCTCAAAGTGAGTAATCTTGAAATTTATTTTTGTTGGTTTTGATTTTTATTTTAGTTTTGATTCTTGTTTTGATGATTGTGATCATTGATCATGATATTTTGATAAGAAATAAGAGTTATTTTGGTGTTGATCATGGTGAAGTTGAGCTTGATTCATGCTAGGGTTTAGGGATGATCATGTTCGTGCAAGCCCAAGTTAAAACCATGTTTATGGATTGATTTGTATTTGATTTTGTAATCTTTACTTTTATTGATGATTATGATGATGCTTTTGGTGATTTGGAATGATTTCAAGTGAGGATTTATATGAAAAGAGAGGAAAAAGTCAAAATAGTGAGGCTGAAAATTTCAGCAAAATAGGCCAAAGTTCATGATTAAACTGGTAATGATTGGCCGATTGAAAAGCTATCATTTTTGGTGGGCAGATATTTCAATGTGTTGGCTTTCAAATGCCTCTTGAATCTCCTTAATCTGAGGTCTGTGGAAAAATTTATGATTGTTTTACCGAAACTGCGCAGAATGAAATAAAAACTAACACACTTCCATCTTAGCCCCATTTTGGGAACCCTATTGTGGGCATCATATCTTGTGTTGTAAATGAACATTTTTCAAGACTTCTTAAGCTTTTCATATTGGGGTTTTAGGTCTCCATTTGAGTTCTAGAATGAAAGTTATGAATTTCTGAAGTGAACTGACCTGCTTGGGTGTAAATCAGGTTGTTATTGCAATTTCTGTGTAGTGTATACTTGGAGGAAAATTTTGAAAATTTTACTGTAGATTTTTCATATTATTTTTGAATTTTTGGTAATATCTCATGAAATTTGGTTGAGTATTTTGAGTTTGGTGATTTTTGGAAGCATTTTGAGTAATTGTATAAAGAACAATGATAAAGATTAAGTAAGATTGAACATGCACTCATTTTGTGTATTTTGGGCCAAGTCATTTAAGGGGGAAATTAATATTCACGGACTTTTATGGAGCTTTTAGCTTGATTAATGAGAACAAAGAAGACAAATATACAATTTGGGAGCTTGTTTATGAGCTTTGAATCAATTATGGATTTTATCAAGAAAATACCAAGCTTAGTGAGCTTAATAGCTTCTATTGAGTTTAATGACTCATTTGGGGTGGAATTCTATATCTAATAGATTTATGAATGAATATGAGAGGTGGGGAGAGTTGTGACTCAGAAACCATATTTATCAGACCAAGTTATTGCAGTTTATGCTATTTTTAACCAAGATAAATCTCTCTTGGCCTCAAACCTTTATTACTTGCTCACTTCAGCTTATATCAAATGTATTTATCAAGCCAATCTAGTGTACTTGCTATTATCTTGAACCAAGTTATACATCAGCAAGCCTTAAACCCGTATCAGTAACCTATTTTAGAAAAGGTCATGACCACTATCTCAATTATCACCATCAAGGCCTTTTCCTTTGTAATATCATTTATCTCATTTTGGACTATTTTACTTCTATTTACTTTATATTGGATTTAATTATTTTCATCAATTCAGTTTTGAAGTTATGTATACCGTTTAATTACTTAATTTCTGTTACACATACTTTTACTTACTCAATTATGCAAGTAAGGATCATTTACTAACTACACATACTTACAATGACATTTATGAAACAGAGTTGAGGCCTAGTTATCGTTCCCCGTTATGCATAAGTACTATCAGGTCAGAACATATGTATCAAGTTAGATGACATTTATGAAACAACTGACTTGTATCAAGTCAGATGACATTTTTAAAGACTCAAGGTACGTCCATTGCCTGTATCTTCAACAAGCAGGACATGTTTATCAAGTTACAACTCTTAATGTGTTTATCAATGAATCAGCTTATACAGTAATTTGCCATTTAACTTGTGACCCCGTCAGTTATCATCTATAGGGCGTCAGCCCATCATTTACCCGCGCGACTTCAGGCCAACTCTTGATCGAATTGGCAGGTGTACACCTATGTATAGATCATATCATTACAAGGGGTTCACATCCAGATAATAATGAGCAATTTAGTTTCATATTACTTTCATTTTCATTGTTATTTCCAACTAAATGAATTACAAAGATGGGTACTCATCAACAGTGTTTCTATGCTCATTTTACAATACAGGAATGCATGTGCTGAGTTTTTGGTCATATTTTCGAATTGTTTTCATGTTTTCCATTTTAGGTGATGAAGTATCACATGTTTCTCCATTTAGCAAGCCCTTTTAGAACTCGTTAGATGCTCACAGTGGATTTAGCACAGCATGAATATTGGAATCGACCTCAGGGTCAAGTTGGATCTATATTCAATATACTTGTATAGTGTGGAGTACAAGTTATCACATGGTATGATTAAGTCGATGGTATTGAAGTTGAACTATTATGGACTTTGGTCTTGAAGTGTTTCAGTTAATAGATTTTGTGATTGTGAATATGAGTTGCAAGATTAAATGGTTTCAGTGAGCCTTGTCCTTATCAGGACGGCGATAGCGCCTTCTATTATTAAGTCCTCCACTACAGTTTTTCGTAATTCATGGCTTTAGCATTTTGGGGGCGTTACAATTCATCATATAATCTACACCTCCATCCACTGAAGATTTCAAAATACATCTCCAAAATATGCATGTACTATATCATTGTTGATCCCTCCAGATTCCCTTGCTCAATTTATTCTCTTCAACTGGTTTTCTAGTATGAGAACGATACCCTGAGCATTTGCCTAAAACAAAGCATGAAAAACATTTCGAACTGTGAGCCGGAGCTCAGTACATGCATTCCTATATTGTTGAATTATCGTTGCATAAATTGATTGGACACCCGTTTTGCAATTCATGTTAGGTTAAAAATAGTGAATGAGATTAATGTCAAACTGCATCATTAGTTATTATCTGATAGTGAACCCCTTGATACTGTTATGATATATGGATAGGTGTATACATGTCAAGCCAATCAGGGGACCTAGCCTGAAGTCGCGCGGGTTACTGAAAGGCAATGCCCTATAACTGATAATTGATGGGACCACTAATTATGTAACAAATTACTTATTAAACTAATTCATTAATGTAGTTACAAGAACATTATAAATTTGATAAATATATGTTGATTTCTAAAGATATACGCAATAAACGTACCTGAAGTCTTTAAAATGCAATATCATTTGATAACACTTATGCACAATGGAAAATGATAGACTAGGCCATGTTTTTGCTTAAGAAATATAATTATAGGTAAATGAAGTTAGTAAACAACATTCATTCCCATAATTTGTAAATTTAATGGAAATTAATTAATTAAAAGGGCATCCACGATTCAAACAATTCAATATAAGATAAGTTACACTAAAATGATTTGAAAATTAAATAAGTTGAGGTCATTGAACTCGAAGTGAACCCCACTTCTCAAATTTCATTCTCATGCCCATTTAACTCGGTTTTCCACGCCAAGTGAGCTTCTATACATAATCAAAGTTGTTGAACTTACTAAACATTGTAATTTCTTTGCAATATCCAGAAACTCCTGATAATATTTTCAAATTTCCCGATTTCCTTGTTCCCTTATATTATCGTTTGAAGGTCTACTTTAGAAAATCCATATCTTTCACCCTCAACCTCAAATTGAAATATGAAACCCCAATATAAAAAGCTTAAGAAGTCCCTCAAAACTTTCATTTACAATGCAAAACATAATTCCCACAATAAGGTTCCTAAAATGGGACTAGAACACAACTGTGCACAGCTTCGTCTATCTTGCGCAATCCTAGAAAAATGGCCATAATGTTTTTCAAAGAACTTGGATTAAACTCATTGATCTATCTATCCATGAAAAATCATAATTTTTCGATGGGCCAAACAGTACCAGTTTAATCGCAAAGAGACCCCTGTTTTGGGTTTGTTCACAACCCACTATTCGTGTTTTTCCCTTTTCTTCACATAATTCCCATCTAAAATCACTCCTTAAAATCATTTAACAAAGAATTGTTCCTTCTCATCACCTTACAAAGTCATATTACTCAAATTTACTCCATAATCATCTACATCAAATTTTCAATTCTTCTCTTCAAAACACATCCATAAGCTTACTTATTTGCATAAATTAGCAAAATAACCTTTTACAATCAATTGAGAAAATTTCCACAATCCAACCCTTTATGCAAAATTAACTTTTCTCAAGTTGAACAACACATCCAAAATTTATTTTCTATCCAATTATACACAAACAATATACTTGATGCTTGAAATAAACTAAACTATGCATAATCATCGAAACCCTACCTTATGACCAACTTGTACTTGCACTGAACTCATCTAGAATCAACATAACCACCATCATAATCATTACTAAAGCTTAAGACTACAAAATCAAATACAAAACAATCCAAAGACATTCTTTCAAACTTAAGCTTGCATGATCATGAACAAATTCAACCCTCTCTTACTTTCAAGCTTAACCAACATTTAAAACTTTAAAATAACTCTTATTTCTATCAAAGCAACATGATGAGCCATCAAAACAACAAAAGAAAGAATCAAAACCAAAATACAATCAAACTCAATAAGAACAAGGTTAAGGTTACTCACTTTGCTTGAAGAAGGGGGTGTAAGTGAGGTTTGATGTTTATGGGAGTGTAGCTGGTGGCTAGGGTAGCTAGTGGCTAGGGTAGCTAGTGGTGGTTGTCTGGTGGCTGGAGGAGATGATGCCAAGGGCTATTGGTGGTGGCAGCCATCACAAATTAGCTATGGCAGCAACAGGGCATGGGAATGGATGAAGGGGAAGAGAGAGTGTGTTGATATTTTGATAATTTACTTGGTGTCAAATGATCTAAGTTTACTTGGTTGAGTTTATATCCACTAAGAGTAACCTTGGACCAATGATAATTAGGAACATATCATGGTGATTAGCTAAGCAAAATGAAGTAAAGCTTGTTGGGCCGAAATTGGGCCGAAATGAGTTTGGGCCCGAAAGGAAATTACACTTGATGCGATTAAATTTTTTCCGTAACTCGAAATTAAATTTTTGTGATGCTATGAAAAATAATTTAACCTTTTAAACCATGTTTATCAAGTCCTATTATTGATTCACCTGAAATTTTACGATAATTAAAACCTAAATTGTAAAGTGAGGACCCAAATGAATTTTTTCCAATCGGGATGATTAAATGCTATAAACAAATGCAAGGAAATTAATAACGTGAATTAATTAAATAAATAATTATGATTTAGAGTCGGGCTATTACAAATAAACTAATTTTAGCCTAATAATAATAAGAAATTAATTTTATCCTCTCTGAATGTTAACAATAAACTGAATGTTATTATTAACTAATTAATAATAACATGTTTGTGCACAAGAAAGCTAATAAAGCTCCAAGCATTTGCACATAGTACAAAATCCATTATTATTTTTATGCTATTTTGAAATGAATACATCATACAAAGCATTGCTTAATTCTTTTAAAAAGAAACCATATTGAGAAAATGGACCAACTTAAAAAGCAACCAATAAATTAGGCTCCTCTACACCAACAAATTATATCTGGTACAAAGTACCCTACAACAAACTCGTATCTAAAAAGTGTGTGGAAGATTGAAAACCTTTATTCATCATGGGCTTCTTGTAAGGATGTTGTCCTTAGGAGTATGGCAACAAAGATGAGGAGAACATTTAAGGATTATTAGGATGAAGATTCTATCTTTTGCAGCCATTTTGGATCCTCAATACAAGTTTCAATTTATCACGTATTGTTTCCAAACACTTCACCCTAAAACTTTTGAGTTGAAGTCTAAGATTGTGAAAGACCAGTTGTACAAGCTCTTTGATGAGTATGCGAAAGAAAAATCTTAAGCAAATGAGAGTGGTGCAAAGAGAGGAAATGATGACCAAGCGGAAAGTCTCATAATTTGATTTCTATTATCTACTTGTTCTTTATAGAAAACATTATCTTATTTATTTATACAAACTAATATATGTTTTCATCTTAGGTTGGGCTTTGCAAATTTTGATAATGTTGGAGTATCCAGTTGTAGAGCTTCAAAATTGGATAAGTACTTGGATGAGTATAGATCGGATCATGCCATCAACTTAAATGTTTAATTTGGAGGAAAATGAACAAAAATCAATTCCGTTCCTCAAGTAACATGGCAAAAGACGTCTTGAGTATTCCTGTTACTACTGTGACGTTTGAGTCATACTTTAGTACGGGAGGTCGAATTCTAACTAAGTGGAGAGCTTCTTTTAAACCCGAAAATGCGAAGACATTGGTTACCACTCGTAGGTGGTTGTTTGGATAAGATCAATGGTGGTAAGTTTTATAAACATATATATTTTTCTTTTCGTATTTTACATGCATGTTATATAAATTGGATAGGTACGTTAATTTCACTTATAAATATTTGGTGATGTAGACAAGGATGATCAAGAGCTCAACCATGTATGTGCTCAAATTTTTAAAGTCACTTTGAATGTGGATAAAGAAGTAGAAGAGGAAGAGTAAGAAGAAGAGACAGAGTTAGAATCGGGACATCAAACAGAATTTGGCGATTCTAATTTATGAGTTAGTTTGTTAATGTTGGGAGTTGACATTGAAATATGCATTGATTGTCCTTATTATGATTTGGTTGTTTTATGGCTTATTGTAAGGGAGACTTGGTCACTTAGGACTTTACATTTGTGGCTTACTGTAAGGATGACTTGGTCACTTGACTATCTTGTAGTGATGTCAGTAAGATTACTTGTAGTGATGTCAGTAAGATAATCTAGTGTATGGTTAATTATATATTTTCTTCTTCATGAATCATGACTCTGATGATGTTTAAAGAGTGAAAAAGAAGTAGCTTTCGTATCTCGTTTGATGTCTACAATAGTTATTTCATCTTTCATATAGGCTCGTTGTTATGAATGCATTACGTATAAGTGGCTTTTGTTTTTCCCCTTCATTTTTGTCAATTTTAGGTCTAGAAATATACGTTGGATTGTTGCTATGAAATATTAAAGATGCATTTAATATCCATTCAAGTAACTTGAGTGTATATAGCCAATTTTGTTTGCTCAAGAATAGCAAAAAAAGATGGCGTTCAAGACCCGCTGGGTTTAGTCTAAACTCGCAAAACCGAAATACACTCGACCCGTATTGTGCCCGAACTTGAAATACACCCGACCCGTATTTATCTGAAGTCGAAATACTCTCGACCCGTATTTTGCCCGCCGACCCAAGTTGACAGGTCTACATCCACTATTTCTATGGTTGGCTATTTTCAAAAAAATAAATTCGTTTATTCAAATTGCATTGCTGCTAGATCTATAGTCATGAATCTGCAAGAACTCATATATGTTTTAACTCATTATTTAAGTAGAACAACAAAATTGGGAGAATATGTTGTCAGAAGAAAATTTTAATTACATAATATCCAACACAAGGCCATTTAGATTTCGAAGGAAGAATCTAACCACATCATGTATGACTAATTTTGATGTAGTGTAATTCCTATTGGGATAACTTGAATGACATTGTCGCAAAATAGATCTATTTTCAAAGATAAAAATCCCCTAAAAGAAATATACATATGTGTGTGTGTGTGTGTGTGTGTGTGTGTAC
>JACYFF010003369.1:42570077-42592577 GCA_017589665.1 Selenicereus undatus
AATAATAATAATAATAATAATAATAATAATAATAATAATAATAATACAATTTAATGAACAAACTACCAATAAACTTGAACAAATCAAGGTAAAGATTAAGGGGCTAGCAAGTAACAACAGTAATAAAATAATTTTGTAACCAATTCTTAGTAAAAAAACAAATTAAAGGACCTAATTATATAGAATAAACCTTAAAATTTATCAATAGAAAAATCAATAAACATCCAAGGTAGAGTGTAAATGAAACCAGTATACTAAAGGAATGAAGGACCTAATTTGAATTAAAACACTTGCACAATACATGGTGAAATGAGTTAGTAAAATATGATAATCACTGACTACGTCAATCAATAAAACCCAACTACTAAAACTAGACTTGGCTAGACACAAAATTATACTAATAGGATAATTAAATAACAAATTGAGATAGGATAAAAAAAATAGAAAAGTAAAAGAGCAACTATATGGCAAAGACTAGAACAACTGGCTAGACCAATTGAACAAATACTCGCTAAAAAAATAAATAAATATGTAACGCCCAACAAAAGGAAGTTCCACAAAAATGGAAAGAAGCACCACCCTTTGCTCTATCCCTTGATCCTAAGCAAAGCAACCAGAATAGACAGCCAACAGTACAAGTAACATGCTAAAGGTTGAGCAATGCACTCTACAGCGATACCCTTACCGTTGACGATGTCTCTAACCACCTTCCCTAGTCTGCCCAATGATCGAGTAAGTGTGAGAGATGGGGGAGGGAGGTGGCCTGATGTGGGTCTGTCCGAGTTTAGGCCACCTTGCCAATGCCGGTGGTCGACGAGTAAGGGGTCGCCTAGCAATGGTGCCTAGTTACCAAGAGACAACAGACTAAATTTGATGGCGAGTCAGGGGTTGATGCAACGAACTCAAACAAAATGAAATGGAGATTGGGTAAAAGGGGAGCTCACTATCGGCGGCTAACATTTGTCGCCTTAATAGGTTAGGACGGGTCTCCGCCTGTACTTAACTGCTCTGTATTGCCCACTCGTTGCAGCTGCTTTGACCGAGCTATCCGTTATGCTTACGGTGTAAAGTGGCATCGATCACTACCCTCTTGCCCAAACACGATGAGTAGAATGTCAAGTCGCTGGTGAGTCTTGCCTGGAGTGCTAGAGCGCCCAACTGGAGGAATGACTTGGCGGGATGAGACTTAAGGTCTGTTGAATGGAGTTGCGGTTGTAGAGACTACTAGATGGAGGGAGGAAAAAAGTTGCACATATATATATGTGTGTGTGTGTGTGTGTGTGTGTGTGTGTGTGTATTACTTTCTTTTTTACATGTGCGTTTTTTAAACATGTCAATTCGGATAAGCAGGTTAAATACGAGTCGGATATATTCATGTTCAGGTGAAATATGGGTCGAGTGTATTTTGGGTTCATGTCAAATACGGCGTGACTGTATTTCAGTTTTACGAGTTTGGGTCAACCCAGCGGATTTAGAGCGCCTTTTTAGTGAGTTATTTCTCTTTTTGTCAAAATCAAAATTTTGGAATATTTATTACTCAAAATTGTTTGTATTTATTATTTAATGAACAAACATTCTAATTGTAATTTCTTAAAAGAATACAAAAAATATTCAAACTTTTCAATTTGATATATGAACTCCATGTACCGGTGGACAATGACTCACATTTGAGTGGATTGATTTGCATATTAAAATATTAATAATATGTCAGTCATTCATGGGATGACCCATCTAAAGCATGATAACGAGTTGGAGCAGTTTGACCGATTAATAACCCATTTAGGGCCTGTTCTTTTCGTTGAAAAGTATGGGTTAATAAATGGGTGAAGTTGGTTGAAATTAGTAGAAATGAGTTGAATTGATATTTTTTTGTCAAAGTGGGTTGAAATGAGTTGAATTTTTTTATATGATGGGTAGAAGTTGGTTAAAATAGTGGGATGTTGATTGAAATCGGTTGAAGTAGGTTGAAGTTGGTATTTTTTTATCGAAGTTGCTGAAGTGGGTTGAAATGGGTTGAAGTGAGTTGGAATTGGTTGAAGTTGGTAAATTGAAGTTTACCAATGAAAAGAACATAACCTTAATGATTCGATATTTTGTTAATTAACCTATCATTACCTAATTAGGTATGCTTTACTAATGATTTGATCCTAACACAAATATAAGTTGGTCCATTGTCCAACACTGAAATCACGTGGAGACTAATTAGAAGGACGTCAAATGAAAGAATATTATAGATGTACAAGATATTATAATTATTTATAAATTATAACATCAAAATTTTAGATTAGCACAAAGTAATATTATTAAAAAAGCGATGAGATGTATTCATTCTACTAAGAATATAATGGCATGACTAGGGATGGACGTGGGGCGGGTAGAGTTATACCCTCACTCATACCTATTTTTAGAAGTCATCCTCATACCCACACTCATACCTATCGAGTTTCAAATCTATCCTTATAACCATATCCATCGGGTATGTCAGGTATTTCAAGTTTTATTCGAGTATATATGGATATTAAAATATAATACCCATCGGGTACGATAATTTTTTTTTGCTAAAGAAATTCATAAAACTAAATTCAACTGAGCCAATGGTTATAAAGAAATACAACATCCATTGGATTAAGTGCAAGAGCTCATATTTAGCTCATGAGCAAAAACTGCATTCTGGAGATGATCAGAATGAGGGAGTGTGAAACACACTAAATGAGGGAGGGAGGGACACAACAAATGAGTTAGAATTTTAGGTTTGTGAGTCGTGAGTCACGTAACTTTATCTATCGGTATAGTAAATTAGCGACACAAATCGTTGGATTGCATGGTTGAGGTGGGGTTGGGGCATTAGAGCTTTTGTTTAACGAATTACTAACGTTCAAAGTTTAAAACTCTACTCAAGAATTTATTTTAATCTCCAAAAAAATTCGGGTACGGGGTGAGTATGGGTATGGGGCAAGTGATGCCTATACCGGATCTCGTACCTTCACCCATGCTCGTTTTCAAGGTACTCGACCCATATCTTTTTTTTTTTAATATTTCATATCCATGCTTGTTATAAATGGGGTATGATTGGTTCGGGTGCAATTGTCATCCCTATTCATGACTTACATATTTTTAATACTTGCATTATTCTAAATTAATTTTCTTCAGAGTAGGTATTTGATGCCGATTTTATAAAATTGTTTCATTTATACGTTGTATATGACGTTATTTTATGTGAATAAATTTGGGAAAGAACGATTACCGCCATTCAATTTGCAAAGGGTTGTGATCGTTATACAAGATTTCTTTAAATGATTAGTTATAATGAAAAACTATTATTGTTAAGGGGAAAAATTAAAGAAAAACAAAGAAATAACGATATAATATTCAAGTTGAGCTGAAGGGTTCCGGTTGGGGTTTGACAAAAACATTTGCACCTTTTGTCGATTTGGATTGCAAGAATCGTGTTCAAAATTCAAAATTTTTGGACAAGTTCAGATCGAATTTTCAAATTAGGTTAGCTTACAGGCCGTATGACAACGGGGCCTCATCAAATAATGCTACAGTAGGCGAACTTCTCGGCCTGTAAGGAGGACCTTTGGGCCGAACTTCTCGGCGAATCAACTCAAATGCCCAGCTTGACGGTTCGTAATTTGACAATTTCTGATTAGGACATCCGCCGGCGACTCGGACGTCTGGCATTTCTCCCACCGCCCTAGTCATGGCCTCGGCGGAGCAGCCTCTGAAGAAGCGCAAAGTCTACGAACCTGTTCCACCGCCGCCGCCGCCGCAGCCGTCGCTACAACTATCGCCTCCACCGCGGCCGCGGAACGCAAATGACGAGCCGCCGCCTCCTCCTCCCGAGACGCCTCCACCATTATCGCAAGAAGAAATTCTCCGAAGGCGGAGGAACCACGAAGAAATTCGGAGTGTCTACGAGAGCTACAAGACCATCAAGCGCTGTATCGCCAACGGCACGGACGCTCGTCACATGCCGGAGCTTGAGCAGGCGTTTCTCTCCCTTATCTCTGCTTCTAGAGGTCAGTTAACAGAATTCTCCTCTCTCTCGTGTTTCTAGCGTTTTGTTAGCCTTTTCTTTTAGTTTAATTGCGGCGGCTTAATGAATTTTAATTGACCGGTCTTTGATGGGATCCCTATGTCGGGACTTCAAGTAGCATGCCAATTATATGGAACTGAATAGGATGGGATTGTTCAAAGATAAAATTAGTGAAATGTTGCCCCGTGGAAAATAGGAATTCGTTTATGAGCACAGTTCAGATTATCAGAGATAGGCATGCAATTCTCCGTTTCAGAACAGTTGTTGCAGTTGATATCACACCTGTTCGTTGTTCTAAAATGGACTCGATCTTTCCAAGTGAACTGTGACGAACCTCTAAATTCGGCAAGATGTGGTTCTATTAACTTCCAACACCTTTTTGATGTGAAACCATTGTGAAACAACCTCATTTGGACTCTATGGTTAAGGACCTCGGAATAATAACTAATTTGGAATTTTCTATTCATCTGTTTGATCAGCAAGGTCACGCAGCAACTTGCAGATCAGTGATACAATCGAAACCCCATGCAAACCCTAAAAATTCACTTGCTTAAATGTGCTGTTTGGAAATCTTGCGTGCTCATAGAGTTCAAACTTCAATCCTTGGTTTGAATGCCTATAGTCCTAATTGAACTAGTTGCTAGATGGGGGCCATTGTTTGAATTGTGAGCAAAAAGACGTGAAGTCTTAAACTTCATACTAGCTGGGTAAGTGATCTACAAGGAGACCTTTGCTACAGAAATACTGTCTCTTTTTTCTATTCGTCTATTTGGTCAGCAAGGTCATGCAACAACTCGTAGTTAAGTGATACAATCCAAACCCTGTCCAAACCCTAAAAGTTCATTGACTTAACTGTTCTATTGGCAATCTTGCTTGCTCCTAGAGTTCAAACTTCAATCCTTGCTTTGAATGCCTATAGTCCTAATTGAACTAGTTGCTAGATGGGGACCATTGTTTGAATTGTGAGACACAAAGGCGTAAAGTCTTAAACTATCTACTAGCTAGGTGGTACATATGGACCTGAAGTGATCAATAAGGAGATCTTTGCCACGGAAATGATGTATCTTGATCGAGAATCGATCCGGTTAAAGATAGAGAAGTGGGACTTGGAAGAGTTTCATGCTGATTGACTAAACTATAGAATATAGGGAAGTAAACCAAAAAGGAGCGGTGGGAAAGGGGCTATCCCAAAGAACTCGAAAAGTTATAGAATGCTTTTGTAAGATGCATTGATGCTTATCATTTTGACTCATGAGGCTTCTTGTGGCACGTTAAAGTTTATCGATGGCCACAGTAGGAAGGGAAGAAATGTTATGGGAAAGAATATGTTGTTCCCGTTTGCTAACCTAAAAAAATAATATGAAAGAATGGGGTAGAGAGGACAAGATGAGCTTTGCGTATTGGTATATCATTGTCTTCAGCCTCTTGGATGAGTAGCAAATTAGGTTTTTGTATTCGTCTAGCTTTACAAAATTTTCTTGATGGTTTTCTTCCTTTGTCCTACAATAATGTTTGGAAATCCCAAAATTAAATTCCTTTCTACTACCATCAGTATTAAAAAAATGTCTTTTTGACATGAAAGTGTAAAGTTGAATAATTGTCTTTGAAAAAATTTCTTTTTCCAAGATGAGACTGAGTTTTTGGATTGTGGAACTAGTATTTTATTTTATTATTATTTTTGACCAATGGAAGCAGTATTTTATTTATGTAAGTATGAGCAACATCTGTGTCTATTTCTTGTTGCTTCTCTAATTCGGTTTACCTTAATAGCTCCATGACTTACTTCTTACATACATTTACTAGAGGCAAAATTGTTTTCACCTTTAATGGATTTTTGTATGGGTTACCCTACTATAGGGTTTGGCTATATGAAGTGTGTCTGTGTAGCTGAATAAAGTTATAAATTAAACTAGGAGTGATGATGTGTAGACGGGGATGAATAAAGTTAGATTAAGACTTGTATGATGGATATAACAGCTCTAATTTATTCATTGGTTTTTAATTGAAACAAATATTTGGATGTTATTGGAAACGGTATTGAAAGTGGCTGTGGCTTTCATCTGATGTTAGAGGAAAAAGGAAACTCATGATCATGATCTAATTCATTCATAAGTTGAAGTGATGTTAGACTGTGGAGCAAGCTCGAGGCTTTCCTATGAGCTAGTTTGGATGTTAACATAGAAGATATCCTTAGTTCATCAATAAGAGGTGCAAAGTTTGGAATATTTTCATTGCAAGAGGGGTACAGAAAGGCCAAGAGGAGTTAACGCTAAACTTCAAAGGCAAATTAAGATAGAATCCATTCATTGTATGTTAGCTAATGAGTTAGGTCTCTGTTTGATTTTAGTGACGTCAGTGCGTTATTGCCGTTTCTTGCCTGTTGCTTTTTACCGTGTTCCATAACTTTCGCTATACCTGAAACTAGTTCGCACTGATGTTATCTAACTCTTGAAATACAACGCGTTTAAGGGTGTGAATCAAAGATGGAAGATGCAGCTTCGATTGCAATTGTAGTTCTAGTTGCGGTATCGCAGAACACTCTAATTCAACAATTGCGTCGCATATCGCTATTCCCATGCGGTGAAAATGCGGTTTGCTCAACTTTAAACAAGTTCAAAACATTTACGATGTGGTTTTTCGTCATGGAACAGTCACATTTTGAATCCATGGTGGCCTTAAGTATGCTTGAAATGTGTGGGAGGTCTTTAGAAGGATCTGAAGGGGGGGGTACGGGTATTCAATGGTAGTTCATTTCATGGAACAGTTCTTAGGGGTGACATTATTTGCTCTGATCCAAAGAGTATTGGGCTCAAAAAGCATAATGTTGGTATGCACCCACGGGAGACCTAGGTTTAGATCCCAGGTCTACATCCTTGATGCAAGAGATGCCCAATATTCAAGCAAACCAACAACACAAAAGCCCACTTGGGGCTGGGCGGGGGGGGGGGGTGCAGAATATTCATTGAATTTTTCTGAGGTAGCATTTTCCTTGTATTATGATCTTTATTAAATTCTTGGTCTTTTTCAGCTGTGAACTGCTCTTGCTATGCTAATCATGTTCATGGAATTGATTATGGAATGAAATTATAAAACTGAGGTGTTTGCATTAGCTTGGTATCATAGTGGGTTGTGTGCCACCAAAGGCTCTCCTTTGGGATATATCATTTGAATTTCATTTCATTACCGCACAATGTATGCTGTCTTCAAAACTAATATTTGCATATCTAAAATCTTTGAACCATGGTGCTATAGGGAAAAGAAGCAAGATGCCTAGAGGCACTAATTGCTTGTGTTTGCAATATTCCGGAAGCTTATAAATAGGTCAACAATGTAGGGAAAATAATATCGGAAGCTTAATAACATCGTGCAAGATTAGGGGTTATGACGTATCTCTCAAGGGTTAAGTTTAACTCAATTCAAGAGTGAAAACTAAAACCAAGAAAGATTACAATCAAGGGAAAAGGATAGAAACTAAACTAATTCTTAGATGCAGATTTCACCACCAAAGACTAATCTAGTGAAAACTAAACTCTTACTTGGTTACAGATATCATCACAAAGTTTGAGTTTAGGGCCCTTAAGCTTAATTAGGATACAAATATTACCACTTAATCAAGGCTTAAGACTCACTTGATCACCACTCTACTCGGTCTAAATAGAGATAAGCATGTGAAGTATTTGGGTTTTCACAAGGAGCAAAAGCTCAATGCACTTTCTTTTCATTCAACATCAACTTATTACAAAATGAAACATCTAAGCTATTTATACAAGTTCATACGTCCTTCACATTCAAGCACCTCTAATAGGTTACTTCATGTTTAGGAAAGGTTTAAGCTAATCTAAACTAAGCTAGATTACAAAGCATGATTAATTAGGCTACGCACAAAAGATGAGTGATGTAATACAATTGATTAACATTAAACTCACTTAGCCTAAGCTTCTAATGAACTCTTGGCTGCTATTATGCATGTGTAAGCATCCATGTAGGCAAGGTTGAGGTGTCAGCAAACCCACTTGGTTAAGTAAACTCACTTGGTTAAGTAAACTTAGCCATGAAGCAGTTGAGGCCTCCTTGACACATGTCTGCTACTTGTCCTCCATACTTGTGTGCCATGTGTCCACCAGCTTAGTAAGCACCTTAGTTAGCAAGTAGGAGGTGTCGGAAAACGCAACCAAGAAGGAAAACTGCAAGGCACTCAACCGGCCACCGTAGTACCCTCACAAGCTGTCTTTTGCAAGTGATTTTAAGCACGCTTAGCGGCAAGCTAGGTGGCTTGTTTCTGATGGGGGGATAACTTTGAGGTGTCAATAGAACCCCCCATTAAGAAATCGGCCATTAGGCTCCACTTAGATGCCTAATCAGCAAGTTTACTCTAACCGCGTAGATTAGGACCTAAACCGGGTGGGTCACGGTTCTGGTTGTTTTTGGGCTGTGAGGCTTGGTTTTCTGTGGGCCAATTTGTCATTCTTGATACTAGACATCCTAAACTAACTAGCTAAAAAAGAATTACAAAGTTTGGACATCATTTAAGCTATGAAACAACGAAAACAAAACCGGGTATGTGTTGGGATGAATTGGCAGTTTTGACCTTCAGCATTGTTCTTCGCTTTGAATGAGCAATTGATGTCCAATTTGAGTGATTCTTGATTCCCTGCAAAGATAACATCTTAGGGAGCCAAAATATGCAAAAATTCAGGACTTAAACCTCATTGAGGCCTAAGTAATTAAGCTCTCAAAAACCGGGCATGTTGCTGGCCTGAACCCGGGACCTTCTATTTCAATTTGGAAGAAAATACTTAATTTAAAACTGATTTAATTGGATAATTAAGTTTATTAGAATGTCAATAAACTCTCTTAGCAAAGAAATCAATGTTAAATTAAGTTTAAGTTGATGAATCAACTTAAACCTGAAACAGGTTAAAAAATGACTAGGGCTAATTGAGGATTGCATGGACCGATATCCATTAGGTTATGATGGCAAGTATATCCCTTTCAATTATCTTGAAGCAAAAGAATTGTTGAACGTAGAAAAGTAATTAGTCATTGTTCATAACGAAGTGCTTGTTTATGTTGTTATCAAGAGGATCCCATGGAAAAAAAGGTTGCTGCATGTGTTGGATTTTTGGATGAATTTGAACAATAGGGGGGGTGAGCAACATAGATATTAACATTGAAGTAGAGCCTCAAAAATTGTCTATAATGCCACGGTTGTAATGTAGGTCGGTGATATCAAAATTCAACTATTATATTTTATTTTTCGATGTGGTGCGTTGGAGTTTTGACTCTTCTCCATCAAAGGCCTCAATTTTCTTGCCATACGCAACAAGAAAATATATACTGCAAGACTCCCATCTACCTTGCTGCTCATTCTTCATATTGGAAATCTTGTAGTCATGTTTTGGTTGGAGGAGGACAATGACATTATGAAAAGGAAATAAAAATTTTACAATATGTGTTGTGGACGTAATAGTTTTACGAAGTAATGCTATTTTAAGATTTCATATTATGTTCAAAAAGAAAATTTATAGGGTTACTTTTTTTGGATCTAGTTACATTTGTGATTAGGGAACAAGCATTTTACTCAATAGGAAAATCTATTATTTTCCTTGTCTTGTTAAGTGTTTATGTTTTTGTCACTTAGGGGTAGCTTAGTGGTAGGATGCTTGGTTTTACAAGAGAGACCTATGTTCGATTCTTGTAGGTTGTGTGCTTGTGATGTGTGTAAATTCCCCCCCCCCCCTCCAAAATGGGGTTTATGTTGTGTATTTGGGTTTGCCATATTTCTGGAGTTAATTACGGAATACAATTGAGTTGGGCTATGTTGGAGAGGGTTCTGATGGGTATCCTTATCCCTAATTTGTTTTTTTTTTTTTTGATATTTGTTTTAGACTGTGGATTGACTAGTGTCAAGCCTACTTCTCTGGGCAATATAACAAGGCATTGTGCTAAGTCTAGTTTTTATTATCAAAGGGTAATTCTTTTGGTTGAGGGGAAAAGCTACGAAAACAGAACGGGTTGCCCCCTCATGAGATGCTTATTCCATTGTTTCTGTCTTGATTGATTTGTGATCTTTATTATAAAGCGCAGACCCTATATTTTAATTTTTTTTGGTTCTGTTTATTGTTGTTACTTTTTTCTGACACATTATTTTATATGCCTTGTGTTGGAGATCCTCTAAATCATTAATCTATTGTTTTGTTTTTGATGTATCTCTCAACGGTTAAGCTTAACTCAATTCAAGAGTGAAAGCTAAAACCAAGAAAGATTACATTCAAGGGACAAGGATAGAAACTAAACTAATTCTTGGATACAGATTTCACCACCAAAGATTAATCTAGTGAAAACTAAACTCTTAATTGGATACAGATATCACCACCAAGCTTGAGTTTAGGGCCCTTAAGCTTAATTAGGATACAGATAGCACCACCTAATCAAGGCTTAAGACTCACTTGATCACCGCTCTACTCGGCCTAAGTAGAGATAAGCAAGTAAAGTATTTGAAGTAACAATACTCAGGAGTTTCAAACTCAACTTCAGATTTCAAATTAACATCCATTGATTTACAAAATGGACTCTTGGACTATATATAAGGCACGCCCAAGGCCTTTTCCTACCTCACTAGGTGACCTTTAGGAGGTTACTTAATGATTAGGAAACCTACTAAGTACACGTACTTAGCTGGATTACCTTGCATGTCCTTAAACTAAGCTAAGCATGATCAATTAGTCTAGTAACTAACAAAATAATCAACTAAACTCATTCCTTAATGATACTAGGCAACTTGGTCACGTTTTCCTTGCTAGGAAGGTCTTCATCCATGGTTGCCGCCCCAAAAAGAAAAGCTCACACATGCATGCCACCTCAAGCCCGTGGTGTTTGAATACATGCTTGCAAAATGGCACTTTCTCCTTGACCCACTTGGCATTCTCTCCTTGAATGAGTCATAAGGTGACTAAGCATTACTAGACAGCCAAGTAAGCACAAAGGTTGGTGAAGAAAACCCACCTAAGAGGGTAAACCCCCTAGGCCAAGGAACCAGCTGTGAAGGTGCCATGTGGCTTGGTTTTTGCTCCCATTGTGCTGCCTCATTTTGATGAGTAATCTTAGGTTTCCTTCCATGGGGGGAAACCTTAAGATGTCAGCGAAGCCCCCCCCCCCCCCCCAATTTAAGAAATCTTCATTTGCACGTCATTAGGAGGCTCAATTAGCTTGATTAATCCAACAGTGCATCATTAGGTGCAAAACGGGCAACTTGGCTTGTTGGGTTGGACTGGACGATTTAGCTTGCTTTTCTTGGACCTTTCTTGACATGCCTGGTTGCTTGACATCCTAAACTAACTAGCAAAAAAAGAATTACAAGATTTGGATGTCATTTAGTCTATGAAATAATAAAAACAAAACCGGGTTAAAACTGTCTCAAAACTGCAGCCTGGACAGTTTGCTTTTGAGAGCTGAGTCGAATTATCAAATGAAGTCCAAATGAGCTGAAACTTGTTTCGTTGGAAAGCTAACTTCTTGAACTTCAAACCCATGGTAAAATATTTGACTTAAACCTCAAAGAGGCCTAAGCAATTAAGCTCATGAAAACCGGATATGTTGCTGGCTTGAACCCAGGACCTTCTGTTTCGAATCCTTTGAAATTTTGGACAAAAGTACTTAATTTAAAACTGATTTAATTGCATAATTAAGTTTATTAGAATGTTAATGTACTCTCTTAGCAAGGAAATCAAAGTTAAATTAAGTTTAAGTTGACGAATCAACTTAAAACTGGAAACGGTTCAAATGGCCTAAACTGAAAAGGGTTTAGTTTAGGGCTTGAAAATTCCCATGCTATCTTACTTTTGACTTGACTCTTTTGGCATGGTTTGAAAGTTTAGGATGTTAATTAACATCCTAACAAAAGAAAAGGCTTTCCTCCTGGAGGTTTAGGAAATTAAATGCACAAAATCAGCTTGTGCATAGGTTCAAAAAAATGATTAGGGCTAATTGCGGGTTGCATTGGCTGATATCCATCAGTTTTCTGGCCAGCCTCATCACCTTCACTATTTATTCATCTTGTTTAAGACCACATGAGTAAATTGTGGCAGCATTTACGATTGCAACAGCCCCGAATCCTTGCATTCATCTTCTGCAAATATTGGGTTATGTATCATGGCTCTGTAACCTAAAAGTTTAAACTTTGAGGTTGACCTTTGAAATTGTTAAGATGTTCTGAGTTCTGACCATCTTGCCAAAGTCATACGTGGAACTATGGGTTTTCTAGTTTTCCCTTCTTACTTATGCGGTGTGGAATCATCCTTTGCGAGCCTTTAATCGCGAATCAGTGGGCTTGAACCAACTTATTTCAAACTTAAAGCTGTGATGCGCAGTTGGTGAGAAAAAGGAAATTAGAAATTAATGATTTATGGTGTAAATTATTAGGTCAGGAAACAACTATACATTGATATTTTTCTATTATATTTGCGTATTTTATTTTAGGGATATATTTAATGATAGCAAATCCTATAATATAAGTCATACTACGGTTGGGAAAGTAGTAAGAATACTGGAATATTTTCTTTATTTTGTTAGCTTGTTTTAGGCTATGAATACCCCTTTATGGTTATAGTTTCCGTCTTCAGAGTTGGTAATGTAATAAAATTGAGTGTCTAGTTTTGAGTAGTTTTGATGATGTTAGCGTGGGGTTATATCATCTAAAGGTTGTTTAATTTTTAATATTCTTCATCCACAATTGGAGAGTTGTTGCTATTTGAAACCAATCGGTGCCAATTCATCACTGTGCTTCCACCACCATGTCCAGCATCTCCAGAGTCTCTAATCTGCTTGTTGTCCACCCAATTCCAATACCCAAAATTTTTTCACTCAACCATATATGGATTGAATTTACTCGAGTCTAGCCACTGGTTGCCTGGATTTTTGCCCCCTTTCTGTTATTGCGTTTGTTCTTCAATCTGCTTACTCCCTGACTATTAAGATAACTGTGTGCTTAATAGCCAACTAAAATTACAGTCCTTTCCATGCCATATTGTTACTCTACGTGATTTCTTGTTCATTGATTGCTAATTCATTTTGGTTGGCATTTGGAGATGGAGATATTGGCCATTATGATACTCATGATGTGAGAGCATATTTTTATAGGCATCTAGGGGTTTATGATGATGTAGCTAAAGCGGATTATGGAATTCCAAATGTTGGTATCTATCGCCCTGTTGCTCCAGGTGCCTATGATTTATGCCTCAATCAACATAAAAAAGAATTTCAAAATTTTTGATATATAAGATTACCATGCTGTTAAATTTAGAGAGGACATTTGTCGTGGATGAGAAATGAAAAAACAGGAAGCTTGCTATTCCTTGATGTAGGAAACATGCAAATTACAATTCTTCTTTCCATGATATATTGTTACTCTAGGTAATTCCTTCTTCAACTTCAAAAAGAATTTGAAAATTTGATATATAAGATTACCATATGCTGTTAAACTTATAGATGACATTTGCTGTGAACGAGAAATGGGGGGAAAAAAAAGTAAGCTTGCTATTCCTTGATGTAGGAAACTTGCAAACCTATGAAATCGACACCAGAGTACGAAGTCACTATTGAAAATCCTAAGCTTAACGGCACTATACAAGAAGCATAAAACGTTTTGCAAAAGTCGTTAGTTACCCCTCAAATGTCCTAAAGTCTAGTAAGAAGTGCAAGATGTTGAATTTCATTCAGAGATTGGAGAAAAAACTATAGATGGTGTTCTTGAAGCAGAATAAGCACTTGTTGACCTCGAAGAAAAAGAGCTTGTGCTTCATAGTAAGTGCTATAAAGGAGACGAATTCTGAAGGCTTGTTAAATGCCTTAGTTCTTCACTTACAATATAGTATTCTCTTGGTCGAAAGTCTCAGCTTGTGTGTCGTGTATCATAATTCAGCCAAATGCTAGGTACCCATGGATGCTTACTTCCAAGCCTCTAATTCTTCATTTCTTTATGCCTTATGGTTGACCCCCCCCCCCCCCCCCCCCGGCCAAAGAGGAGGAAGACTGATGAGATTTATGATTCATGGTTGAATTTTATTATGTTTAGGAATAATTGTATCTTGATATTCTTTTGCCTCTAATTCTTCTGTTGTTTTTGTACTTTGATATTCTTTTTGTAATTTCAAATTTTATTTAGGGTATTTCTCAATATTTTGTACTTTGATATTCTTTGTGTAATTTCAAATTTTATTTAGGGTATTTCTCAATATAGTAAATCTTACAATATAAGTCAAATTAGGACTTGGAAAGTACAAAGTAGGCTCTTAGGTATATTAGAACACTATAATATGTCTCTGATCTTGTTGGCTTGTTTTATACTATAAATGCCCCTTATAGTTGTTTTGTTTTCAGCCTTCAGAGTTGGTTACGGCATAAAATTGAGTGCTTAGTTTTGGAGTGAATGTCTTATCGCGTGACTTAAGAGTGACTGGATAGTTCATACGGGAAAATAGGGTTTTGTAATTTTTACTTGTTACTTTGTGAAAGAAATGTTATGTTCTGGACCTTTCTAAAAGATGAAATGAATTCGACAAATTTTCTATTTGTCAAATGTAATAGTCTAATTATTTGCTGCACTTTTAGTGACTGTGTGTAATAGTTAATGTTAAATAACAACAGTTTGCAATGGATTTTCATGTGATTTCATAATCCTTGTAAGGTAATGACTTTGTGCCTTGGCTTTAGCAGAAATTTCTTGCCATAACAGCATTGCGTTCCACAGGTCATCTGTTTCCATGCTTAAGAATTACCTAAGCAGATTCTGACCGTCATGATCATTCCAAGCTCAATGGTTCCCAATTCTTCTAATTGTAGAATTTCCAGTGTCTTATTGTAATCATTCTGTGACTGAATCAGTAATCCTGCGGTCTACAATTTGGATTATACATGTATTGTCGGCTTTTGCAACCGGCCTAGGTGTGACTGCAACTCGATTTCTATGCAGTGTCATACAAGATCTAACTAAAAGTTTTTTGGTAGATCAGATGGCTTGGGGACTTTCTGTGGTTGGTGATCCAATATTTTTGCAGTCGTTGATTTCTGCCTGGTGGTCTTAGGGAAAAGCGATGTTGTATCCCTTTTATGTGGAAAGGATAGTGAGCTGTTCCATGCTAGGCAACTCAGTCTAACCCTAACATGGAATTTTTTTGTTTCTGGAAATATCCGTTGGGAAAAAGGAGGAACTGGTAGATGATTTGGCTGCAGGGCGTGGCATTATCACTACATGATGCAAACTAGGCCGGGGGTGATTTGCAGTTTTGTTTTTCCCTTTTTTGTCTCTGTTTTTTTGTTTTTTGGGGGGGTGGGAGTGGGAAATGTGGTTTGACTAAGTAATTATGAGCACAAATTTTGAGCGTGTATTAACTTATTTTTCCATTCTCTTCAGGTTGTGCTAGTGTTCAACGTATCCTGTCTGAATTTATCCCTCGTTATGCAAGATATTGCCCCACTGCTCTTGAAGCTGCCGCACAAGTCATAATAAATATGCATAACTGTAATTTACCTCTCATAATTCGGGGGGAAGATACAGATGGAGTTTCATTTGATGCTGCTAAGAATTGTATCGTTGGCCTGGTTGGTATCTGCTGTACCGCATCATTGGAAGCACCTTCTTCATCTGTTATCAGAGGAATATGCTCTGCAGTATTTCTCAATGTCGTGACCTTTTTCGCATCTTCCATTGAGGGGAATGATATTTTTCAAATTTTAGATAAGGAAAGTCTGAAGATGCAAGTTTGTGCTGAGACATTTTCTCAGTTAAAGCAGTGTGTTTTGGAAGAAGATGCCTCTCCATTTTTTCAATTGCTGAGACTTCGAGCTTTATGTTTTCTTAGAATCTTTTTTCTTTGTCCTAAAGATCTACTTGCTGCTTGTTTTGAGCTCTTTAGCAACCATGCAGCAGATGGATTTTGCAGAGAAGCTAAATATATTCTCCGCCAGCTATCTGATACACTCAATTCTGACGGTGAAACTCGTTTGTTTGATGGGAATGGGGCAATGGGTGTACCTGAAGCTAGCTCAAGTCACATGGAAGTGGAAGCTTCTAGCAATGAGGTCAATTCCAGAAGGGAAGAGTCTAATTGTGGCCACTTCAATGGAAATGAAGCAGGTTTACTGAAACACTGCTTGCTGGGAATGGTAAGGTTTTATGAGACCCTAATCTTGGGGCTGTCTCTGTGTTGTTATTCCTTTCATGATAGAGTAATTGATATGTTTTTAGTGTCCGACATCGTATGGAATAGCCTTCGGAGAACGTTGAAGTGGAAGAAGTGTAAAATTTTGACAAATTGGGAAAACTAAGTGTTCTTGGATCATGTATATATTCTTTTTTTCCCTTTTTCATTCGAAGTTATGTTACTTCGACTTGGATTGGAAAGTCGAACATGACTACGTGTCCAAAAGTCAGACTCACTTTATATTTTGACATTTTCATTTATTTTAGGTGTAATTTGAATCATTGAGTCATATCATCGCTGAGTAGATAGCAAAATGAGGATTCTGAATAACATAGGTCAGAAGTGTGTCACATGGGGTCTTCTTGCCATCCTTTGGCCACCCCAAAAAGAAAAAAAAAAAGAACAAGAAAGAACGCAAGGGGGGGGGGGGGGGGGGGTGTTGGAGAGGAGGTTTCCTTGCAGAAAAATGATGTGTCATAATGTCTGTTTGTGATTCTGCACTGTTTGGTTGTTACTTGAATGACCTCAGCCATTTTATGTTGGACAATCGAGTTGTTTCTTGGTGATACTTTTCTGCCTGTTTTATCTTTCAGTCCCCCCCCCCCCGGGGCGGGAAGAGGGGTTTATTGGGCCTAAGTATTGGTAATGGTAGCTGGATCTAAGCAAAAGCCCTCTATTGGTTTATGTTTTCAGGTCCTTCAACAGCATCATTCCTTAAAGAAGTGGATATTTTCTAGGTACAAGGGGCTGCGGAAATCAGCATCAACAGAAGCTGTGACTCAAGTGACCATTGCGTTTGAAGGAATATTTGAATCTTTTACAGAACTAATCAAAGTACAAGATGTGGAAAATAGCGATGAGGAAGTTTCAGATTCGTCAAAATATACCAGCGCGCAATATTTGGTGCATAGAGTCTCTGATCAGCGGAGTCCTCTCTCTGAAGTATCTGGAAGAGATTCTGCTTTGCAAATTCATGACAAATCCTGCAAGGGTCAGTTGACACACAAAATTTCTGGCCAGTATCTGAAACGACATGGCTCCATATTGTCGCTTGAAAGCAACCATGACTGCCACCCAAATGGTAGTTGTAATAATGATTGTGGCAGCTTGAAGTGCATGAGCTTTGATGTTAAAGAGCAGGGAGCCACGTGCCATGTGTGGTCTTCCGTGCCTAAGGACCACCTGAATGACCAATCTCTCTCGCCACTGTTGGAAAAACCATCTGAAATTAAGAGCGGTCCATTTGAACAGGGAGAGAAGGCCGTCCAAGTTGGCACTCCAAGGGCAAAAGTATCTGATGGAATGGCACGTAGCACTGGATTTGGAAATAATTCAGCAGCCTGTTACCCATCTGCTTCAAGCCAAGTCGTTTGGTATTCTGATGGAGACCCTGCAGCCTCAGATGTGCCAGGGGTCAGAGAACCTAACCACAGTTGTCTAGTAGCAGAAAACACATCTAGTGCTGCAGTAAGATTTGAGTTTGAGAGATTTGGTCCCATAGAGAATTTTTCCTTCTTTCCAGTCAAAGGTTTTGCACTGGCTGAATATAGAAGTATTATCGATGCCACTAAGGCTCGGGAATTTATGAGAAGATATTCCCCTTGGGGTTACCCAGTTCGTATCAAATTTATTGATGTTGGATTGGGGACAAGAGGATCTGTGAGCGGGGTCACCATTGGCTCCAGTTGTCATGTATTTGTGGGTAATGTATTTAACCAATGGGCGAAGGATGAGATTATACGGGAAACAATGAAAGCTATCTGGAGAGGCCCTCGTCTGGTCACTGATCTCACCAGTGAAGCTGCTTTACTTCTAGAATTTGAGTCTCCTGAAGAAGCTGCTAATGCTATGGCATGCATTAGGCAGTTCCGTAGAGGGGTCAACAATGTTACAGCACCTGCACCAGTTGGTGTTGGTGCTAAAGATATGCCATGCATGTATCCAAATTATTGGAATGCAGCACCTGCTCCTGTTGGGAATGGCCTGGGAAATACATGCAGCACTTTGCTTGATTCACCTCATGGTCAAACAGTTGGAAGCCCAACTAGCAGGTTTGTTCTGAATGGACTACACCACGCCATATCGTACATGCACAGCAACCCCCCCCCCCCCCCCCCCGAGAGAGACCGAGAGTGGCCAGAGACGCATAAACAGACATGCATGCATAATGCATCCCCAGCATTTGCTAATATATCGGTGATTTCATTTGATGATCTCATAGTATTGACTAATGTCAATTATTCTTGAGCATTAATAATATCTCTAGGAATGTCACAGTGGGCTGCTGTACATTATTGGCAATTTTTTTTCCTGGAATATGTGGACAGTTTTTGGTTTGAATGTTATACTGTTAGACTGCTGGGAACTTGAACATCAATAGCTTTGATCACCCGGGGTGGTGGTTGTCACTCAAGTATATCCCTTGCCTTATTTCTGCTTCCCCTTCCGCTTCCCCTTCTGTTTCTTGCTTCTAGGAACATGGTTTTACATGTGTTGTTGTGCACCCCTCTAAATTTGTTGATCTTCTCTGCTTATTTGGCTTAGATGATTTATTCCATACCATATTGTTTCAACCATGATTGACGGGCAATGATCCAAGCTTAGCTTCAAAGAAACCACGCTTCCAGTTTGCTAATGGAGTTTTTCCTTGCCTGAAAACATAGGATGAACATTGCTGCTCCACCTTGTAGGATGAAGCCTGAAGGTGTCCCTCCAGAGTTCGTATCTCCGAGAGCAGTTTTTGAGCAGGGATTTACTATGCGAGCTGGACAAGTGACCCAGTCAAATATGGCTTCCTCGGGTTGTGCAGAAGCACTTGGAATTGGAATCAGCCATGGTAACTTTCTAAAACAGATTGCCCGTAGCTCATTACGCATGGATTTTCCTTAAAAGGTCTTTCTTCTGTCCCATTTGCAATGGTTAAAACATCCGTTTTGTTTGTCCCATTAGATTGTCGACGTACAGTATTCGAGAACCAATAATTGTTTTTATTTGTTCTGAACCAGTTTCAACCACACATTATAAAGATATAGAATATAAACTAACCCCCCCCCCCCCTTGATGTTTTTAATCTATTTCCTGTATTTGGCAATAAATATGGGCATTGATGCTCCTTTTTATTTTTGGGACTTTTTTTTGGGTTTTCATTAACGATCTCTTCCCATTTTCATAGGAGGAACTTGTTTCAACCTCTTTCTCCCCCCCCTCTTTTTCTTTTCTCTTCCTCTTCCCAAGATTGGTCATTCATTGAGTTTCTTCGACATGGTGGGGAGTTGGGAAAGGCTTAGTTTGGATATCTGGTTTGCTGATGTATATTCTTTTCTAGGTTCTACGTCAGCTCCACCAGAGCAGATGTGGATATATTGGAAACCTGATCTTGAAAAGCGTTCTGCAGCAGGAGCTGTTACATCCACCTCTATAGCTACACAAGGACCCATCATTGCACCACCTCAGTCAATTCAAGCGCCACTTTACATGCGACCTGTTTATCTTCCACCTACTACGAATTCTTGGGATGCACATGGTTTCAGTCATCACATGCCAAGACCTATGCCTACTGGTGTACATAGTAGCACAATATCTCTACCTTTTGTTCAAGCTTCAGTTATGCCATTGTCACAGATACCAGCAAGTGGAATCCAGCTATATAGTCAGATGGTTCCCCAGCCAATTATGCCCCCTCATTTACCAGAAATGCCACCGCCTCAGCCTGTTATGCCACCTCCCTTACCCCCTTCCCCACTTATTGTTCCCCCTCCACCTAGTTCCCCAGCTCCGCCTCCACCGCCACCTGATGCTGACCCAGCTCCGCCTTCTATAGACTTGTCCAACATATCAAGCACCAGGGGCAGCCTGCAGATTCAGTGGCAGGGTACACTTGCAAAAAGTGGAGTTCAGTATTGCACGGTGTGTGCTCGTCGAGTTGATTCTGACAGTTGTAAATATTCAGGTTCTGTTTCAGAGCCTACTGGGTAAGGAGTATACACACATTGCTACCGAAACCATGGAATTATGCATGGTATTTCAGCTACTAATTTTTTTTGTTTTTTTACTTTCTTCAGTTGGCCGATAAAATTAGACATGACAAAGCGCACAGACTTTCGCCATGTTAAAGCTGCATTTACTAATACCCCACCATCCAGAGTGAGTCTCTATAGCTAATAATGAAACTGCTTTGTTATTCTCCTGGACAAGCATTGACTTACTACTTCTCACCCCCGACCCCCAGTATGGTAGCAGCCCCCCCCCCCCCTCACCCCAAGTGGGGGGCGCGCAAGAAAAAAAAAGGAAAAAAAAGTTTTTGGTATGTTTGAAGAAACTAACGGCTGATAATTCGATTTGCTTGCTTTTTTATCACTCTAATTGTTGAGAGCAGATAGCAGGTGCAAGTGTGCAACATTTTCTGTATGATAAAATATTGGTGCCTGCGGACACCTATCAGTTAAAGAAGTGCCTGAAGAAAGATTGACTGTTAAGTTCTTGGTGTATTAGATTAGACATATGGATTCATAAGATATATTATGATAGTCAAAATGTTGAACTGATGTTTTTATTACGATTGGATATTTTTCTTCACCATTTTATATTATAATTGTCGATATGTTGAACTGATGTTTTTATTACGATTTGACATTTTTCTTCACTATTCCTCTTAAATGTTCTATAATCGCTGGGTTCTTTTGAACGGAATCTCTGCTAGTCTGAACATGTATCTCCACGTCCATCTTAGCCAGTTAGCCTGCTATAGCCCAATCGGTGACAGATAACGGATGAATCCGTTTTAATGAACTGTATGGCTTAGTGAAGAGAGATGTCAAACCTCAGCAACAGTAGATTAAGCCCATAATTATTGTTGTACGTACGATTCAACTCTTTTGCTCTATTGAAAAAAAAAGAAGCCTTTTTTCCTTTTTTTTGGGGGGGAGGGGGTGGTTCACGTGAAACTTCGAAGGACGCCCCTCAAAAATATTTTCTTTACCTTGGTGATCTCAGGGGCAATCGCAAAAGAGCATTAGGTTGATTGCGAGCGGTAAATCCTATTTGCCTGTTGCTTTAACTTTCGAAATTAGAGTGGACATTTGGGGATGATCATCTCTTTATGGGCAACATGTCTGGGTAGCTAAGATTCAACCAGAGCTGCTAGCATAGTTTAAGTTGGTTTCATGGGATTGGGCTTCTTAACTAAGCTAGGATGAATGAATGTTTAACTGAACATGCAAGTCTTTTTCTGTTCTCCAGAAGAACGTTGAAATTTCATTTGTTTACATCGTAGGATTTTTTTTAAAAAAAAATAAATCATCTGCACAATCTGACTCTAGGCTTTGGAGTGATACATTTATTCCATCCTGACTTCCTATTTTGCTTCCGAGAACTCATCATGTGTTACTTAAATGAAAAGGACAATTGAATGTAGTTTTCTGATTATTTTTTTGGGGGGGGGGGTTGTCTACCGGATGTGTATGATGCTGGGGATTGAACCTCCTTTTCCCCTCTCTACGCCCGCTGCCTTCTCTGTTCAGCAGTTTGTGTTACTGAGCTAGAAATCTTTAATTTTCATCCTCCTCAACAGCAATTCTTGCATAGTGGAGCTCCATTGATTTCAAGTTGTTTTTAATCTGACGTAGTTATGTTGCTTTCAAAGTAATTAACACTTGTTTTTGATATGGTGCAGAGGGAGGTGTGTGAGCTGGTCCCATCTTCAGCTGCTGATCATAAAGGAGTAAGTTACATTGTATATCTGCAGATGTTAATGGGGCAAATTACTGACATTATCATGAGACATTGTGCTTAGCTCATTATTGCCTACACAATATGATTGTTCTATTCGTGTTATTAAAAAAAAAAAGAAATTCCCAACATAAAGTATTAAACAGGCACAAATTAAAGTTTGTTCGAATGAGCGCAAAACTAGAGTTAATTAGAGCTCTTGATCACTCAAAGCTTGGGAAAAATTTTGATTGTCAGTTTACCCATTGTTCGTTTTTTACTGTCATAGTTACTGTCATTAAACATTGTGGTTTACGCAGACGCCACCCAACCTTAATGTCGAGAGTCTCTTTTGTATGTTTTTGCTGATATCTACAAGCAAGCTCCTCCCTTTGTACTCTCTTCTTGGTGGATGAGACATGGAGTTTCCAATCTATTCTGTTCTCATTAAATTAATGAATACTGTGCCATTGGTTACCTCCCTTAGCCCTTTTCTACCAGGAAGTCTGGCACTCTGGCTTGATTCAGATTGGTTCACTTTGAGTTCTCCCATAG
>JACYFF010003369.1:42596887-42624274 GCA_017589665.1 Selenicereus undatus
AGAGAGAGAGAGAGAGAGAGAGAGAGAGAGAGAGAGAGAGAGAGAGTTCCTTATATAGCTAGGATTTTGTGGTAGTAGACTAGGAACGTAGTGGTAGAAAAGTTGGAAACAAAGAAGAAAGAATTTCCACTGAGTGAAGAAGAGTTAATCAAACTACAAACAGAGATTGAAGATCTCACAATTCAATTTGATGAAGAAACAATCTTTAAAACAGTAGGTAATATAGTTAAAATGTTAATAAGGAGTGAGTACCTCAATGCAAAGGAATACCTTAGATTGCATCAATCATTTAGTGATGAAGATTCGGAGTTACTTTCAGAATTAGGTACGTATACTATAGAAGCTTTAATTGTATATGTTTTATCATGGTTAATTCACTTAGCAAGAGATAAGGGTCTTATTAAAGTAGCAACATTAATAGAGCAAATGGAGTCTAGCGTTAGATTAAATGCATTAGTAACAAGACAGCGTAGAATGAAAGATGATCAATCATTACCCAGTGATTTACCGTCGAATAAAGAAGCTATTCCTAGTAAGAAAAGAAAGGAAAGAAAATATGATAAGGAGCATCCCTTTGGAGTGGGTTTAGTGCGCTTTATGATAGATAGAAAGTTAACAGAGTTAAAGTTAGAAGGTTCAAGTATTAAGGCAGTCAGACGAGGAAGTAGTTATTATCTACCTACTCATTAGGATGTTGTGTGTACTTTCGATGTCTCATTACTTCCAATAAGACTCAATCTTCCAATGGTATGTAAACCTAGAAAATAGGCATGTTTACAAAGCAGTGTAGCGTGTGGACTGTGGAGGTCAAATGGGCTTAGGTAAAAAAACTTAAATAAATAAATTAGGGTTTTTCGGTTTCCCCAAAATGAAAATTTTCAAAATTTAAGTACCCCCAAATAAACAAGTTAAACAGGTTGTAATTAAGTGGATTAAACGGGTTGACCTATTAAACGGATTAAATAGATATTTTTTCGTGTCAAAAATCTCAACATGAACCTAACCCATTTAATTAAACGGGTTAGTCGGATCGGCCCATTCAATTAAACGGGTTGAAAATCTTTACCCAAACCCTCCCAATTTCGTGTCCGATTCGAGTCGGTAATCGTGTTAGATTAGCTTTTGACAACCCTAATAACAAGGCTTGGCCAAACTATACAAAGTCCTAGTCAACATTTTTTGATCAGTACATTGGTCTAACTTTAAGTCATTTTTGTCTAGGGATCCTCTAAACCCTCCTGGACCCATTTTGCATCCAAAACCTTCGAATATAACAAAGCTTGGCCAAACGATACAAAGTCTTAGTCAACATTTTTTGATCAGTGCATTGGTCTAACTTTAAGTCAATTTTTGTCTACATTCAAACATTATTAAGAGAACTGATCTAATGGTCAATTTGGTCAGAGAAGTGAATTAATCAGTTGGATTGATAAAATTATTTTGTCGGTTGATAATTGAATGACATTAACTCGAGCATGACCTAATCAAATTTAAGACAAATGTTGTTAGATTGACCCCATAAATAATCCTAATTTCAAAATTAACGATTCTTTATTGCAAATCTTATCATATTCATTAGTTTTGTAGTATTTTTTTAGTTAGAAAAAGTAGCCTAAATACTTATGTGACCAAATTGGCTCATACGAAGTAAGCAAACACGCGCCAGTCCATCTAACCGATACACAGCCCATGAAAAAAAAACAAAGAGGCTTTTAAATTTCAATAAGACAGTTGCATGAAAGAGAGTGTAAAACCCTAAAATATTGTTGGTGTCTGTCCGCTACCCTTGTACCATTTCTGCATCTCCTCTTTCTCTCTCTTCTGTTCTCTCTCTCTTGTTTTACCAACACCTACCATCTTCTTCTATCTCTTTCAATCTGCTGGTATAACCACCCATCAATGTCTTAGGCCGAGACCAGCAACTTGACGCCTGGACCAAGCACTCATCGGTAAGGCTTATCGGCGCCAAAGAAGGCTACCGAATATGGGTTTTTCCCCTTCTTGGCAAAAATCTAGTCGAATAGCGATTTGGCTAGGCCTCTGATTCACCAGGTTGCTTGATTTGATAGCTGCTTTTAGACCTGGAAAAAATTGATCCGATTCGAAAATCCGATCCGAATCCGTTTGAAAATTTTGGATTTTGAACATAATTTTTTTAATCGGAACCAGAAATAAACAAACAAGAAAAAATCGCAAATTAGCGGGTCATACCAGACCCGAACCTGAACCTGCTCGCTTGACCCGAACATTATATTTTATATCCTTAGTTTTTTGTTTTGTTTTTTTTTTCTAATTTATCCCTCTGAATAATGATAGCTAGTCATTTTTATCGAATAGTTTAAAAAGAGATTATATAACTATTGCATCTATTTACAAATTAAACAATAGTAGTCTAATTGTTTCTTCTCCATTCTCTGAAAATAATATTGTACATAGCTTTTAAATGAAAAAACATTAAAAATGGGTATCAAATTACATGAAATAACTATGTAATCTTTTAAGCAAATTTAATTTGAAAGAAGACAAGTATTAAAGATGCACACGTCATACCATTATATACTTAATTAAACAAATATGTCTAATTATTTTTAAATTAATTAATTTGTAATAATTTAAATTTTTGATGTTATAACTCCAAGATAATATCCTGTACTTCTTTTATTCAGTTTTAATTGGTTTTCGTTCTAATTAATCTTGAACTATGACGCTAGTGGTAGAAAATTGATAGCTGTATTCGTATTAGAGTCGTCCCATTAATAAAGTTTTACCTAATTGAGCATTGCTAGGTTATTTAATAAAAATATTAAATTATTAAATAGGTTATTAGCAGTCAAACTGCTACAACCCATTATTATGCTCTAGACGGACTGTCCCATAAATGAGTGATCCGGTATTGACCTTCTTTTAATGTACGGGTTGATCTACCCAAAATCAAACGGGACTTGATTCTTTGTCTATCTATACAAGATGTTCATATATTATAATAAAAAGTTTGAATATTTGTAATATTCTTTTGAGAAATTACAATTATTATGCTTTTTCATTAAATACTGACAATTTTGAGTAATAAGTATGCAAAATTTTTTATTTTGAAAAAAGAAACATAACTCACAGAAAAGACGCTCTAAACGCGTTTGGTTGATCCGAAACTCGTAAAATTGAAATACACCCCGCGTATTTTATCTGAACCCGAAATACATCCGATCTGTATTTTATTTGAATTCGAATACACTCGACCCATATTTAACGTGCTCGCCTGAACTGAAAGGTCTAACTGCTTCCCATATGACACCTAACAAAGTAAATTGTTCTCTAAATGTTTTTAGAATGAAACTGATTGCGTTTCGGTTGGGAATGGTACTCTTCTTCCAATAAAACAAGTTGGGTCCTTAAGTATTTCTACTTCCATTCGGCCTCTTTCCATTGAAAATGAGTTTCTTGTGCCTTCATTAAAATATGACGTTATGTCTGTTCATCCATTATTTTGTGATCATAATTGTTTTGTCGTTTGTGAATGATCTTTTTGTATGTGTCAAAAACAAAAACCAAAGTAGGATTTTGCCTTGTGTGTCGTCTATTGGGATTGTCTATCCTCTTGTCATCTCATCCATAACTTCTTTTGCTGCTTATGTTGCTTTTATTGATCCAATTGTCACCAGGCATCGTCATCTTGGCCAGTGTGCAGTGAGGACACTATCTGCTCTTAGTAACTCAAATTTAGTTTCTTTTCTTAATAAATTTCAGGATATTTGCAATTCATGTCATCTTGTAAAATCTTATAGATTGCCCTCTCAAATGGTTGAATTTCATTATGACAAACCTTTACATTTATTCATTCTAATAGTTGGAAATCTACTATTGTTTCTTACTCTTGTTTTCGGTATTATATTTGCTTTGTGGATGATTATTAGCATTGTATACGGTCTATCCATTAAAACAAAAATCTAAGGCATTTACCACTTTTCGTAATTTCTAGAAACTAGTTGAAAACGTCTATAATAGCAAAATAAAAATGTTCCAAAATTATGGGCACAAGAATTTGATAACAAAGGATTTGGAGCTCATTTTGTGAAACGTGGAATTTACCTTATAAAATCTTGTTTTAACACACAAGCTCAAAACGGTGTAATCGAGCATAAGTATAGACACCTCAATGAAAAGGTTTGTGGCATTCTTCTTAAGGTTAAAATGCCTACTAGTTTTTTGGCTAAAGTAGTATATAGCGCCATTCATTGTTAATCATTTCCCTACCCTAACTTCCATGGTTAAAGAACTCAGGGATCGAAGTTGCCAATGGGGTGCAGGGGGACACTGAGGAAAAGGAAGGTTGGGGCTCCCGGAGGCTTAACCGACTTCCCTTTCCATTGCTTCACCCCACGACATGCCCTTTTTCGAAGGAGATGAATGCATCGGGTAAAGTGTTCCATGGTTAAATGTGGTGGTATGGAATTGTGCTTTAATTTTATAGAGTCGCTAGCGCATTTTCGAAGGAAATGTATAGACCTATAATTCTGTAGAAAGTAACAAATTTCTTCTTTTAATCAATCAATCCTTAACATCAAAGTGACAATTGAGGGACATGTGATTTGAGTTTCAAGAAGAAGGGTTTTTCCCATAAGATTATAATTCTCAAGGTTCCAAAGTGGATATTTAAGTGAATGATTCCATGGCTACAAACCATGAGAATAGATTCAAGGGTAAAGGTACAATTTAATGGATATGTAAAGTCGCCATTAGATAGCCTGCTTCATTAGCAGCGTTTACTAGAAATGAATGTATTAAAACTTACATTTTTCAGTTGCAAGCAATAGGTATTTTTCATGAATTAGTCTTATTTAGTGAGGCATTTGACAAGAAGAATATTTTTGGTGACAACTTATTAGCAATTCATCTTAAAAGGAATGGAAATGTACAAGAAAGTTATAAATTTTGGCGGTCACTTTATTATGAGAATATTTTTCTTTTATGAGCAAGAATAGAAGCATAAAACACATAGTCAAGGAGGGTTAATCAAGAACATGATGAAGAAGATAAAATTAAAGAAAGTAATAAATAAGATTATTCTCTTTAGTGCATCAAGGAAGGAAAGGGCTAGTCCTTTAAAAATAAGAAACTTTTTTAAAAAGTTTGACCAAAAAATTTGGTAGAATTTCATTCCTACTAAGGCTGAGAAAGGTTTTGTGTGAGGAAAGACTGAGGTATAGTTTTGTTTTGCTAGGGAGAGAAGGTTTCCTAGAGAGAATGGAGTACAGATTCCTCTAGGTGTAGCTATGTTATGAGAAGAGAAAAAGTATAGTTTTTCTAAGTGGTGAGAGTGTTTTGAAATAAGGGACTCAATTTATAAGGCTAGCAGGCTCACTTTGCCAAGGAAGAAATAATTCAAGAATATTTCATCAAATTATTTTTGTTCTTAAATACTATAAAATGGGATAAAATGGTGTTGATTTGTAGACAATTGTATTGTCTTACTTGATCTAGGGACAGGGCAACTTGCTTGATCCAGGAACCCAGTCGGGTTCCTAGGCCTAAGCAGGCCCAGTTCTTGGCCCAGATAGGTGTACTGTCTTATATTAGAGTGGTTTTGTCAAAAATAAATAAAACCAAATAAAAATAAAAAAGAATGAAAAGACAAAGCAACAACTATGCATTAAGTAGAGCCGTTAGTGAGTTTTAGGAAAGCTTACAAACCATATCACTTTTTGAAGTAAATCATACCGATGGGGACAACCGATGGGAGACTGAAGGGACAAGTGATTTTGCTTCAAAAAGGTTTGCCCATGAGTTATCCCTAGTATGGGAACCATTTTCACTTCTAAGTCTTGAGTTAAGTATCCAGATTCAACTGCGATGGTACAGTAATGTAATGGAGTGCATCACATCGCCTCCCGTCATCACTGATGACCTATACTATTCAACATGGGAAGTCAAAATTTCAATCTTACTAACAAATAATCATGCAGCAGATTAGTACGAATCATAGTAAATCATGCAAAAGGAACAAACTTTAGTCTAAAAAAAACCTAAAAAATAGAATTATCCATCCATGGGGCATGATATGGGCCTCAAATCAGTCAAGGAAATCCAAGTTCAAGCACCAAGGTCCAAGCATTATCCAAGCTTTGCTTAGCCAAAGTTTAGGTTTACCCGATTCTGATCTAGTGCACAAGCTCGATTTTGTGCATCTGATTTCCTAAAGCTCCAGGAGGTTTAGAGCCCTTCTTTTTGCTTAGGATGTTAGCCAACATCCTCAATTATCAAACCATGAAGAGAAATCCAGGTTAAATCAAGTGCTTCATGCAGTTTGAGCATCATCAAGTCAACTGTTGTAATTTTAGCTCAAATTTGAGATGGTTTGCGTTTCTAATTGGTTATCCTCCCTAAACGTAATTCAGTCATAATTTCATCACTTAGGGTGTTTATCAACATCCTAGTGAATGCATCCATCCTTAAAATGAAGTCTAAATCAACTTGAGGTCAAGTAGCTAGCTTGCTTAAAATTGGTGCTAATTCGGGTGTTTGATTGTTTTTGACTTTGCCACGGTTCTGCCTTCTAAAGGAAGACTTGGGGACCTATTTACTTGCTTTCTTTATAGATTAAGGATTCAAGAGCAAAATCATTGGGAATTTTATAGCTTTGGAGGACAAGTTGGCCACTAGGAGAGGAGAAGAAGATTTGTTAGCAATGGGTGGCTGAAAAGGGAGAAGCAACAACAACCATTTTTCTCTCTCCCATGCTTAAGTGGATCACTTAAGATCTAATTCACATGTTCAAGCTTGAGTTTAGCCTTTAAACAACTTGTTTTAACTAGACTCACCGAGTGTAGTTAGCTAGGCCTATGCATGCTTTGTAATATGATTAGTTTAAGCTAGATTAGGGGTTTCCTAGCTTGTAAGGAACCTCCTTCACTACTTGGCAGGAAGAGGGGGGGGGGATGTATTTATGCTTGCTTGCTAGCTTGTTATAATCAGAGTTGAACATTGAACGAAAGAAGTTGAGCATTGCTCCTTTGAACCCAGGACTTTCTTCTAGCTTATCCTTACTTAGGTCGAGTAAGGTGGTGATATAATTGGAGTCTTAACCCCTCTTTCGTGGTGTTTCTATATCTAAAGAAAGGTTGAGGACCCTAATTACATTCTTGGTGTTGTTTTTGTATCCAAGAGTGGAATTAGCTTCTATTTATCCCTCTCTCTATCCTGGTTTCACTTGTTTCAGTTTTCATACTTGCATTTTGTCTTGGCTTAGCTTGCACTCTGACTTGAGTGTGAGTTAATCCTTGATATAAGGCATCATATTTTGTATTAGAACCAAGGTTTCTCCTTAACCTGGAACCACACCCCAACCACATCCCTACTACCCAAATATAATCCAAACACAAAGAACCCGGTTTTGAACCAACTTCAATCATGAGTGCTAGCATGACTTTGGAAGAGAAGTTCAAGGCTCTCATGAAGAATTGTAAAGCAATAAAGGCTATCAATGAAGAATTGATGAACCAGAATGCATATTTGAAATGCCAACTTAGTGATTTAATGAAGCAAAAAATAAAGGCCCTTGTAAGCTCTCATTCTTCTAGCTTACGCGGTTCTGTCGAAGAAGAAGAAAGCAAAAAGGATAGCCATCCTTTTGCTTCTAAGAGGATCCTTAAAGAAGACCAAGAAGAGGAAGAAGGTACCAACCTAACCTTAATGACATTAGGGTTGAGGTCCCAGAGTTAGAAGGAAAAACTATGCCCGGATGAATTCTTGGAATGGTTACACCTGATGGAAAGAGTTTTTGACTACAAAGAGATCTCGAAAGATGAGAAGGTAAACCTTATTGCTCTTAGACTTAGAAAGTACGCATATCTTTGATGGCCTAATTTGTGTACAAAGTGAGTTAGAAAAAGAAAAGAGAAGATCAGAACTTGGGAGAAAATGAAATCTACGCTTAAAACCCATTTTCTGCCCCCTTCTTACCTTCGTGATAGTTACTCCCAATTACACAATCTGACCCTAGGTACCATGAGTATAGAGGAGTATATTAGAGAGTTAGAGAAACTTTTGATCAAATATGACCTACAAGAGGCTGAAGATCAAACCATAGTGAGGTACTTAAAAGGACTTGATCATAGGTATGCTAATGTGGTTGAGTTGCAACAATACCGAACCTTTGATAAGGCGTGTCCCAGCTCAAAACGTTGAATAACAAAAGAAAGCTAAGCCCCATAAAAGAGACTTTCCTAAACCTCCACCTTGGAGGCAACCTTTTAATAAGGGGAGCTCATTTCCACCCCCTAAACCTACGGTTTTACCCTCTTCCACCCCAGACCTAAACTCCACAAAAGAGCCTATCCCCACAAAATGGACCTAACCTCGACCCTATGAATAGTTGAAGGTGCTTTAAGTGCCAAGGCCTTGGTCACATTACCTTGGATTGTCTAAGCAGAAAGATTATTTCCTTAGCCGAAAGGGAGGCTGCAAAGGAGGAGGAAAATGAGGAGGAAAAGGAGGTGTAATTGATAGAGGATCAAGAGGAGAATCAAGAGGAGGTTGTAGAGGAGGCTAACGAAGGAGAAATGTTGGTTTTGACAAGGGCTTTGAGTGGATTTAGAGGAACCAAAGAAGAACAACAAGAGAGCATCTTTCACTCTTGATGTACCGTCCGAGGGAAAGTATGCTTTTTGATTATTGATGGAGGGAGTTGTGCCAATGTGGTTTCACTTAGCATGGTGAGGAAACTCAATCTCTATGCCTCGGCTCACCCTCACCCGTACAATATCCAATCGCTCAATCAAGGTTAAGGCTCACAAGTTAACTCTAGATGCTTGGTTACTTTCTCTATTTGTATGAATTACCAAGATGAGCTTTGGAGTGACATTATTTCCATGGATGTATGTCACATTCTGTTAGGAAGACCATGGCTATTTGATAGGAAGGTAATGCATGATGGTTACTTGAATACCTAAGCCTTCTCCAAGATGGGAAAAAGATCACTCTTGCCCCTTTAAGCCCTCCCCAACTCCATAAAAACAAGCCATAAAAAAGCCATGAGCATTCGGATCTCTTTCTCACTTGTAGTGAACCATTACTTAAAGCTACTAACCACGACTTTAGAGCTTTTAAGGAGTGGATTCTCATTGTCGTAGATGAGTCCGAGAGCTCTCACCCAAGCCACCCCTTAGCCATTTCACTCCTTAAACATTTTATTGTCTTCCATAATGACATGCCCTTGAGTTTACTCCTCAAAAGAGCCACTCAACACTATATAGACCTTATTCCCGGAGACATGCTCCCAAACAAACTAGCTTATAGGATGAATTCTAAGGAAACCATGGAGATTCAAAGACAAGTGGAGGAATTGATCTTCAAGGGGCTAGTTAGGGAATCACTTAGTTCTTGTGCTATCCCAACCCTTTTAGTCCCTAGAAAGGATCGGAGCATGAGAATGTGTGTGGATAGCGAAGCTATCAACAAGATTACTATCACGTATAGGCATCCTATACTATGGCTTGAAGACATGCTAGATGAATGTTTTCTAAGGTGGATTTGAGAAGTGGCTAGCTACTATCAGATTTAGATTAGAGAAGGACATGAGTGGAAAAGAGCTTTTACGACAAAAGGAGGCTTGTGTGAGGGGCTAGTCATGCCATTCGATTTGTTTAATGCACCAAGTACCTTTGTGAGGCTTATGAGCCAAGTGTTTAGGACTTACATTGGTAAGTTTGTGGTGGTGTATTTCGATATTATATTGATATACAACAAAACTGATGAGGAACAACAATACCATCTAACTCAGATTATGATGGTTCTTGAGAAGGAAAAAATTTATGTCAACCTTAAACAGTGCAACTTGTTTATAAATGAGGTGTCCTTTTTGGGATACATTGTGACTGTTTAAGGCATCAAAGTGGGTGAACGCAAAGTAGAGGCTGTCCGGTCTTGGCCTATTCCAAAGAGTATTCATGGTGTTTGGAGTTTTCATGGACTTATGTCATTTTATAGATGGTTTATAAGAAACTTTAGCACTATTATGGCCCCCATAACCATGGTGATTAAGGGTTCATCCTTCAAATGGACCCCTAAAGCTCAATCTGCCTTTAAGGAGATCATATCCAAGCTTACTCAAGCCCTGGTGTTAGCCTTGCCGTGCTTTGATAAGGTTTTTGAGATTGAATGTGATGCTTCTTGAGTGGGAATTAGTGGAGTGCTTACATAAGAAGGAAGGCCCATAGCCTTCTTTAGTGAGAAGTTGTGTGATTAAGGAAGGAAGTACTCCACACATGACACGGAATTCTATGCTATTGTTCGACGTTTAGAGCATTGGAGCCATTATTTGATGGCTAGTGAGTTCATTTTACATTCTCACCATAAGGCCTTGAAGTACATACAAGGGTAGCATAAGTTGAACTCAAGACATGCAAAATGGGTGGAATACCTCCAATCATTCCACTTTACAATCAAGCATAAGTTCGAGACGCTAAACCAAGGAGCTGATGCCTTTTTAAGAGGGAACTTGTTGCTATTTCAGTTGGATGCTTGCATTATGGGATTTGAGCATCTTAAGTCCCTTTATGCTAATGATGAAGACTTTTAGGGAGCTTTACACAGATTGTCAACAGTCTCCCAAAGAAGACTTCTGCTCCAAGAAGGGTACTTGTTCAAAGGTACTCAATTGTGTATTCTGATGTGCGCAACCCGTGAGTTGTTGATTAGGAAGATTCATGGTGGTTCTATAGCTCGACATTACGTTGAAAACAAGACCCTTACCATGCTAAGGGAACATTATTTCTGGCTAGGCATGAGTAAGGATGTGCAAGACATCTTGAGGAGGTATGCTGCTTGTCAAATGGCGCAGATTCACTCACTCCCTCATAATTTATACACACCTTTGCCAGTTCCCACCCTTTCTTGTTTAATCTGAGCATGGATTTCATCCTTGGCTTACCTAAAACTCGATGGAACAAAGACTCCATCTTCATAGTGGTGGACCAGTTTTCCAAGATGCCTTATTTCATAGCTTGTAACAAGGTTACTGATGCCACTCACGTTACCGAGCCATACTCCAAAGAAGTCATGAGATTACATGGTATTCCAAGGTCCATTGTCTTGGATCATGATACCAACTTCCTTAGTCACTTGTGGATCACTTTGTGACAGAAAATGGGAACCAAACTCAAGTACAACACCATATGTCATCCACAAACTCATAGCCACACTAAGGTTACTAATAGAACCTTGGGAACTCTCTTGAGGGCTTTGATTAAGTCCAATGCTACGACGTGGGATTTGCTTCTCCCACATGCTGAGTTTTCTTATAATAAGGCACCAAGTAAGACTACAGGGATGCCTCCCTTCAAGGTGGTGTAAGGGCTTGATCCATTAAGTCCCCTTGATCTTGTGCCTAGAGCTGCAGATGAGAAGCCTAGTGTGGAGGCAATGCCATGAGAAAGTCACGACTAGGATTAAGAAATTCGATGCCCCCTACCAAGCTTGAGCTAACAAACACAAGAAAAGAGTGATGTTCTAGCCCAGGGATCTAGTTTGGATCCATTTGAGAAAGGAGCGTTTTTAATCAAATTGAAGAGTAGGTTAATGCTAAGGGTTGATTGTTCTTTCAAGGTCTTAGAAAGGGCAAATGACAATGCATACAAGGTAAATTTACCAGGAGATTTTTGTATTTCAGCCACATTCAAGGGACATATTTGAGTCTTACTTGGAGGATGATTATCTAGCCAATTTTAGGGCAAATTCTCTTCAATAAGGGGAGGATGACTGAGGTCCATACATGGAGTATGATTTGGACCCTCAAATCAGTAAAAGAAATCCAAGTCCAAGCACCAAGGTCCAAGGATTGGTCCAAGCATTGCTTAGCCAAATTTTAAGTTTACCTGGTTTTGATATAGTACACAAGCTCGGTTTTGTGTATTTAATTTCCTAAACCTCTAGGAATTTTACATCCATTATTTTTGCGTATGATGTTATTTAACCTCCTCAGTTATCAATCCATGAAGAGAAATCTAGGTTAAGTCAAGTGCTTTATGGGATTTCAGCAGCATTAAGTCAAATGTTGCAGTTTTGGCTTAAATTTTACTCCAGTTGAGTTTCTGATTAGTCGTCCTCCCTAAACCTAATTTTGTCCTAATTTCCTTACTTGAGGGTGTTTATTAAAATCCTAATGAACTCATCCATGCCTTAAAATCAAGTCTAAATTAAGTGGAGGTTAAGCAGCTAGCTTGCTCAAAATTAGAGCCAATTTAGGTGTTTGACTATTTTTGGCTTTGCCAAGGTTCTTCCTTCTAAAGTAAGCTTTGGGGACCTACCTACTTGGTTTCTTGCTAGATTAATTAGTCAAGAACATCCTCATTGGGTATTTTGCAGCTTTGGAAGACAAATTGGCCACTAAGAGAGGAGATGAACATTTGCTAGCAATCTGATTAGGTGGCTGAAAAGGGAGCAGTAGCAACAAATGTTTTTTCCCTCTCCCATGTGCAAGTGGATCATTAGGATCTAATTAACATGTTTAATCTTGAGTTTGGCCTTTAAACAACTTGTTTTAACTAGACTCACTGAATGCAGTTAGCTAGGGTTAAGCAAACTTTGCAATCTAATTAGTTTAAGCTAGATTAGGGATTTTCTAACTTGCATGGAACCTCCTTTCCAACTTGACAGTAGGGAGGAGGGCGGGGGGGTGTTTATGCTTGGTTGCGAGCTTGTTGTAATTAGATTTGAACATTGAATGAAAGAAGTTGAGCATTGCTCCTTTGAACCCGAAACTCTTTAACTCGCTTATTCTTGCTTAGGCTGAGTAAGGTGGTGATCAAATTAGCATCTTAACCTTGCTTTTTGGTGGTGTTTCTATATCTAAATAAGGTTAAGGGCCCTAATTACGTTCTTGGTGGTGCTTCTATCCAAGAGTGGAATTAGCTTCCATTTATCTTGCTTTCTCTATCCTAATTTCACTTGTTTTAGTTTCATACTGGCATTATGTTTTGGCTTAGCTTGCAACTTGACTTAAGTGTGAGTTAATCCTTGATAGAGTAATTCAGTAACAGAGAAATAGAGTAGAAGGGTAGGGAAAGATAAAGTCTTTGTTCTCAGGGTATCGCACCTGATTTACCTGGGAATCTAGCAGAGTGACACCTTTTTAATAGGAGACCCAATTCTCTCTCTCCCAATACATCCAATGTGTAAAGTATTTCTCTCCCAGAATTTGATGCTCTCCTATCTCTAATTTTCTTAATGTGTTTTGATGCCAATTTGATTCAATGCCCTTATCACCTAGGGGCAACCCTATTTATAGTGGTTGACAATATAGTCTGAATCAGTTTAGAGAAAAGAGACCTAAGCCTAGTCCCATTAAGGTTAATCAAAATAAGTGAACTAATCCGGTATGCTTCTAATTAATTAGACACACTTTAGAAAGAAAAAGACTCAAAGAGAGGGAAACTAAGGAGCCCGACTGGTTCTTGGTTGAGGAAACCATCTCGATTCTTGGCCGAAAACACGGTTGGATGTTCTGGGCCAAGCTGGGCTATAAATTATTTTACCCATAATTTTGTCAGCTAGCCTCCGTTTTGAGTGATTATGTTTTTCCTAAAAGCTAATTGAGTCTATTTTGTAATGAAAGTAAAATAGTGAACATGTGTCATTTTTAACGCAACTTCCAATATTTGACATATATCGTTTCAATTGTTGATCGAATTCAGTGCATGATATGTCATTAGAAAACATATCCAATGAATAATATAGATTTCTAAACTCAACAAGTTTATGCTCCATAGAGTGGATCTCAAGTGGACGCTGAATACTGTCAATTTGGGCCTATTTGAGCCTTTTGGGTTCTATTAGCATTTCTTTCTTCGTTTTTCTTTTAGACGCGAATTAAGGACTACTTTATTGGAACCCTAAGTACACAAGCGGGGGTAAATTTTCATGATTGGTAATTAAAAATAAGATACCATTTTTATGTGTCTATAGTTAGTCCATTTGGCCGAGATAGAGCAAGGTAAAGGTCAAAGTAAAGGTCTTAACTTGTAGTTGCCTATTCTACAGTGATGATGCGGTACTTGAACCTGACCATGGAGGGTTAAGATTTGGCGCCTGCCAACTTTCATCGTGACGGTGACTGATGATGTGAAATCCAAACCTGGGTGGTGTGAGTCTTGAGATATGCTGTCTGCCAACTTTCAACGTGACGGTGGCTTGATGATATGAAATTCAAACCTGGCCACTGAGGGTCGTGAGATTTGGCACTTGCCAACTTTTCCTGTGACAGTGGTTGATGATTTGAAATCCCAACTTGGTTGCTGAGGATCCTGAGATTTGGTGTCCGCTAACTTTCGCCATGATGGTGGTTTGATGATGTGAAATCTAAACCTGGCCACTAAGGGTCATGAGATTTGCCATCTGCCAACTTTTGCTGTGATAGTGGCATGATGATGTCCTATTGTACTAGAAGCTAGTAGGTGCTTATAATTTCACCGAATTGGTGGGCTTGTAGCTGGTCTAGCAGATTTATCTTTTCATTGGTGTAGCGGATTATGATGTTAACCTTTCATTGGTTTAGCGTGCCTTTCATCGGTCTAGCGAACTTGTCATTAGTTTAGTAGACCTTTCGCTAGTCTAGCAAACCTTTCGTCCATTTATCAGACCTTTCATTGGTCTAGCGAACCTTTGACTAGTTTAGTGAACCTTTCCTCAGTCTAGCAGACTTTGATGATAAAACGTCCCATTATGCTGGGAACCAGCGATTTTGTTGGAATATCCCATTGTGGCAGGAGCCAATAGTGAGACCTTAGTGGTGTGAATGCTTGAGGATTTGTGGCTGGATCCTTGTGAATTTGGTAGCATGGAAACCTAAAAACATGTAACCAGATCCATAACTTATCATTTGTGAGATGTCGAGATGTCCATTCTTCAAGTATGGCTTTTCCCTAATCGGGTGCTGATGTCATGTCCTCCTAATGGGAGATTGTTGGATGTTAAGATGTCCTAAGATAAAGAAGATGAGGTGTCCTCTATAACTGGATTCACTGAAGTTAGGTTATGTCCTTTCTATAAGGATGTGGGTGAATTGCCCAATGATGAAGATGTTTGCATAAAACCTTCTTAGAGGATGGAGCCCCAACTTTGATTGAGCTTGATTAAGGCGAGGGTCTAAGTATAAATGTCTTTTATGGCAGTTTTTGATGCCATCTTAAGAACCTTTGATGTAGATTCGTGACTAACCAAAGATGTGTTCCCTTTTTGTGGGGTCACTATGAAGATCGATTGTACTATTTTTCAATCCTAGGTTCCCAAGTGATCAATACACAGGGAAGTCTAGTAAATGGGTTAAAGACCTATATATTGACGTATGTGCAATTGGTAGCCTAGGCTAGACTATGCATATATGATGACTCGATTATGCTGACTATGCAAACGTGATTGTGCTCACTATACAGATATGATTATGCTGACTATGCAATCATATGATGACCTAGCCTCGTATGCATATCGGTCTCAAACTAAGTTTGGGGTCCATTGGATAAGGCCTGATTAAGGTATAGAAGACTGATGAGTTAGGCAAGGTGATATTTTGTGGCTTAGGATGAGGTGTAAAAAGTTAGGTTACTACTACGTTAGGCTAGGTCATGGGTTTAAGCAGCCTAGGATAGAAAATCTTTCTTTTTAAGGAAGGAGTATCCTTTAATTTTTCATTAAAGTGCTCCTATTCTAAGTAAGCCCCTAATTTCTATTCATCATAACACAAGCCCTAGATGTGTGAGAATGGTGATAGCCCAAGATGCTTTCACTAGGTTTAGTTGGAGTAGCCCTTAGTCCAGTAGAGTAAATGTGATCCTTCCCATGATGGGAAGATGCTTTGGTTGGTGCCGCCCAGAATAGCTTCTAGTTTAATACAAAGAATATAGTTATCTTCTTGTCAAAAATATTTACCACAAAGGGAGCCCTAACTATCCAGGGATATGTAGGAGTGCCCCTCATCTTGCATAATAGGTGATTGCCTATTTAGGAAAGCCAAGAATACGAAGTGAGGATCCACTCTTGAATTTGTAGTCATGGTTGAGACCAAGAGTCCTAAATTTTGGGATGAAGGTGAGATTGGAGGCTATAATGATTGAGAGAAGGTGGTAAATAGGTGAATGGTTTGTCTAAGTCTGTTTTGATGGGAGTATGCTTCTTATCCTCAAAAACCTTCACTCTTCTTTTCCCTGGTCCACCTTTTCAGATTTTCGGACCAACCACTCTTTATTTGCTCTCACTTTTTTTTTCGAGACTAAAGGACTCAATTAAGATGTTTCTTTATGAAAAAGAATCTTTGTGGCCGGGCCTCAAAGGGATTACCTACATATCCTATGTGGAATTGGGCCAGTTATAGTTTAAGGAGAAGAACATGTAGCTTAAAGGAGGGATGCCTCCAGGAGGACTTTTCGAGGGCTTCAAGATTAGGGTACTGAGGGAAGGGAATTGGCGTAAAGGCTTAAATAGCCCCTATAAACTCCCCATGTGTGCATAGGTGATGAAATTACTGTGAATTAGCAATTTTTCTTTTCTTTATTCTTTTTTTTTGAGCTCCCTCTTTTTTTGGGATCTTCTTTTCTTCTTCCTTTTGTTTTTTTTTTTTGGATGAGACCATTTGGTTTAAACTCTCTTCTTTTTTTATTGCTGATTTTGATATTGATGACACCCATGATGCGCTTTCACTCCTGGATAGGTCAGGTGTGGTAATGAAAGCTTATCAAGTTTAACAAAGGTATTAACAAAGGTTGTGAAAGGAGTCCTCTTATCCTATGCATGTCCTTAAGGTTGTATGACTTATTAGAAAGAAATTCTTGGACTTTCTCTTTTTTAGTTGATGGATCGAAATCCTTAGTCTCTTTTTTGTTTCTCTCCCTCTCCTTTTGCATGGCTTACCTTGTGAGGTTTTTAAGCTAGGCCCCTTTCTTCTCCTTTCGTTTTCTTTTTTTTTTTTACCTTTGATTCGTTGCAGGGAACAAGCATTATCGAAAAGAAAGGATATAAGAATATGCAAAAGAACTAGTGGAGGAACTGATTTAATTAATAAAACAATGCTACATCAAACTTAGATTTATGATAGAAAAGAAAGTGAGTAACTCTATGACTCAGCACATGACTATGGGTTTAGAACACATCATATCTTCTAAATTCAACATAACTCAAGGCCTCTTGTGCGGAGGTATTTGGCCTTGGACTCAACTTTGCATGCTATGTAAATAAACGGGTCTCACTTTTCAGTTTGGTGGTTTAAAATGGCTAGAATTCTATCATGCAAGCCAAGCAGGTTGCTGCCCTTATTGGGTACTTGAGCATGGGTGGTTCCAATAGGGGCATATTTCATGTAGCAATCTAGAGCACACGCCTCCTTACTTGTGAAGCCATTCGCTTTCTTATCCCTATTTCGATAGTTGCCCTTCTATTGGCTACCAGTCTTAGCAGGTGTCTCTCTAGCTAATTCTTCCTCTAACATTATACCTACATTCATTAGTGCAGTGAGGTTTTCAAATGGTGGGAATCGTAAGTGTTGCCTATATATAGGTCAGAGATTCCTGATGAATAGTCTCATTTAATCGGCTTTTGAAGGTCAATCCACTATGTGAGCAGCCTTTGCCCTCCATCTAGCAAGGTAATAAGAAAACCCTTCCTTTTCTTCTTTCTTGATCAAGTTTAGGTCTCTACGTGTGACTAGGAGGTTAGCATTGTATGAATACTAATATAGTAATTCCTTATGAAGATCATTCTAGTTAGTGACATTCTGTGGGTCTACATTATTATACCACCTCATGACATCTTTGTCAAATGTCTAATGAAATATGATGTGAAAGATATCATTGTCAATTCCTTTTTAAAGTCATCGCACTTAGAAAATTTCTCACATTATGGTGAGCATTTTCAATTCTATAGAACCTAACGTCTGACGTAGTGAATTTTGGGGGTAATTTCCCTTTTGGGATTGAAGTGAATTTTTGTATAATCATTAAAGCAATAGTTGACCATGAAGGATTCCTTAAGTATTTGTTCTATCCGATGTAGTTGTGGATCAGTTTGAGGGGTGCTTTTCCCCCCTTATTCTTCATTCTTCTTATCATCCTCTCATCTTCCATTGTGAGATTTCCCTCCATTTTAATTTAGGGTGTTCTTGATAAGGGTTTGGAGTGGAGAGGCTGTTACTTCCATCTTTTTCTAACTGTCATCCATTCTGGTTTGTATTTTTTCTAGCATCATCACGAGTTGACCTAGTTCGTTACCTTCTACCATCGGGATTGCTGAAGTATTGGACTTTGACCTGGATTTTAGCCTTGACCCAACTAGTGGAGTTCCCTCAAACTCTTCTTGAGATAGAAGTCTCTCGGTTTGTAGACTTGGCTCGTATACCTTCTTAGTCTTCCCTATCCTGAGTAATAAGATGATAGTTTAGAGTAGTGAACAATGGAAATGAAAGGTTAACAACTGGTTACAGGTTAAAGGAAGTGGTTACTAACTTGTGGTTAGGTAAGTATGGGATAATGACTTGATGGGCTTGAAAGTTTATGCTGTGATGGGATCTTAGATCTAGGGAGTGGATGTATAGACCATGGATTTATAGATGTATTAGATATTTAAGTCTTATAATGATGCGTGATTAGGTGCCAATTAGAATATTAAGGCTCCATAAGGTAAACTTCAGTGAGTTTAAGTGCATGTTTTATTTTCATAATCTTCTTAAGAATTTTCTGAGAGCAAGGACATGCCCTTCCCAGCTCTTTGATTTGGCGATCATGTCATCTATGTAGAACTCCATCTCTTTATGTATCATCTCATGCACCAAAAGTTTGGGTCGTTCTTCGATAGGTGGGTCTAGTATTTATCACGCCAAAAGACATCACATTGTTGTGAAAAGCGCACCTTTACGTGATGATGGTTTTTCTTATCTTCTTAGACCATTTTAATTTGGTTGTACCTAATATAACCGTCCATGAATGACAATAGGTGGTGTCTTGCTATGTTGTATTCTAGCAATCAGTATGGGGAAAAGGAAAGTCATCTTGTGAATGTGCCCTGTTCAAATCTCAAAAGTTCACATACATCTGATCCTGTCCACTTTTCTTAGGCACTATAATGATGTTGGCTACCTATTCAACATACCTTTAGGAAGCTATCGTCTAATTTTTTTTTACTTCCTCTTCTTTCTTTAAAGCCTGTTGGTTTCATCCAACGAAGGTTTGCTTGATAAGCTTCATATTTGTTTCTACTTGGGATAACTTTGCCAAGTTGTTCCTAAGAAAATATTTTCCCTAATGCCAAGTCTATAAAGCTAAGGAGTGAAATCAATTAGTTTGTGCAACTAGAAAGGAAATCATTTTGGAAATAATTAAGGTAGGTTTAAGAATTTGTTGGCTCAATGTCCCCATCAAGGTTTAGACCAAGGGTGTCTTTTACAAATTTTTTGTGAAGGACTTCAACAAGAAATAAGAACCATGTTAGAGTGTATGTGCCGGAGCCCGATGCCATTGTCGGTTTGTTTCTTCTCTATCTTTTCACCCCTAATGCGACTTCTCTATTTTGGCCACAGGATAGGGGTAACACCCACATCCCCTAGGACTAGGGATAATGTTTTCTTAAATCTTGGGGTGAAATGGTCAGAGTTTCGCCTAAAATCTGACCATTTCCTAGGCTTAAAGCCTTATATTGGTTTCTACAGTGATAAACACATACAAGGTATATCGATAACTCGACGGCTACACACCGGAGACCACAATTCTAAGGGCCACACACCCAGAGTACACCAAGTATAAAGTTTAATAAAAGAAAGAAATAAAAGATACAGCTCAACGGATCACATATTCGGAGCACTGGGATTTACATCCCTAAAATAAACAACTCCAACTAAAAAGACAAGTGACTAATTCAATAGTTGGATCACATGGCCATATAGAGCAACTGCTGTTTGATATACGACACATGGACTAACATGTTTAATTTACTTAAGCTCAAGAACTTATGACTACATTATATTACATCATTAAACTCATAAGTCTACGTGTATGTGTACATATAACACCTTTTTCAAAGCAAGAGGGAGACTCCAACTTGACTTACGTGAACTGACTTCTATCTATTATTTCAAGAACCTGGGAAAAGGGGAAAAAGGGATGGGATGAACTACCACATGCTCAGTGAATGATCCTCAATCCCATGAAAACAAAACCGCTGCATATAATACTTTTAAGTAGCAGTCACGCACGTTTGATATTTCATTTCACATAGTAATCATATAAGGTCTCCCATATTCATTATTACCTCTATAACCTTCGAGATTTAAAAGATATTCCTAACCTCCTTCTATTCCATGCAAGAGTTCTCAACTTGCGTAAACTATGCCTCTTGTAACTTAAGAGCGACAACCACTTGTTGCACTTTCTTAACATCACCTAGCAGGCATACCAGACTCAGTAGCTACCTGACTCTTAAAAAATTTTAGATGTTGAGAATAGTGGAGCATTTAGTTCACACATAAACACCTATCATCAAGGAGATCAATTAATATCACCAAGTAGGAGTCTTTTTAATAAGAAATTGGGATTAACATATAAAGGATAAGGACCATCACTTAAACCAAAGAAAGTCTTTTTAAAACAATTTTTATTCAATGGAAAATAATTTGGAATTCAATAAAAGCTCTTTTTAAGAGTGTATGCACTTTTCCAAATCTTAGCACTAGCATGTTCCTTGAAAGAGGAGTTCGCATCACATAATAAGTATGAAATCATTACATGGGGGCATCGGATTCTCATATTTGTGTTATTTAGGGGAGATCCATACTCGCCTTATGGGAGATCCACACTTGCCCTTCATATTATCCCCAAGGATTATTATAATCAGTGGACCATTATCCTCATCAGGATCTTTTAGGGTTCCCAATTTTGGGTCTACTCCCTAGGAATTAAGGTTCCCGCATAATGAGTCTCCTCCCTAAACTTGTGTCCAAACATTTAGCACCATTCTCCTAGCGTAGCATTTTAGATGCATCTCACTATAAACACATTTTGCATAAAATTCTCATTGTATCCCAACGATATGGCATTTTCATTCTCAAGAAGGCTAAAATACCTAAATAAGGTCATTTGACTTTCGAAAATCATATAACCATTCATCTTGTCAAAGCATGCTTCTAAATGGGTTAATGACAAAGTACGTATTTGTTTTTCAAAGGAAATGTTATTAAAATCATCTTAAAAGCTTACAAGCCTACAACTTACTTATAAATCCATTTCGCTTAAGAGCATTCTTATCAAGCGAATGGTCTAGCAGTCATTATTAACCACATAACTCAACATGCTTGCGATATCAAAGAAATTCACTTACACACATATCGACGCACAACTTTAAGCATATTGTACCAAATTTATTCTTAATTGGCTTCACTTGCAAGAACTTTAGCAATTTGATTTAGTAAATCAGCCACATTCTTTCAGTTTGCCAAATTCATTTCAAATTATAGGAATAAAGCATTTTAAACAAACTCGTAATCTTTACCTAACATTGATTTAATTCAAGAGCAACGTTCCAATGTTTTGGTCGGTGGTTTAGTTAATTGAACAAATCAGCCACATCCTAGTTCAGGTACGACAATTGGCCATGATTAAAAACGCGACCTAATAGGCAAATAATGTTTATTTAGAGTAAGTTGGGGCACAAGCAAGCCCTTGCTCAGTTCACGAACTTGATTCACTACTGAATTGAGTCGCTGATCCATTTAGCTGAACCCACCCCTATTCCCTTGCCTCACTCCAATGCTACACGGGGTAACTAAGAACCACACATTAGCAGAAACAATTCAATTGGGCAACATGTTACACACATGATGATTTATAAGTAATAACACAGCATGAACACGACAATGCACTTTGCAAATTCATTGATTAATACACAACCTAAACTCCCTCCTCGTAACATTGTCCACCATAATCCTCAAGATTACCCAATTTTAATCCCAAATGATTTCAGTTAACTCAAACAACCTAATAGCTATGATTGTTCTCACTTGCTCGAGGTTTCAATCCCACATGGAGCTCAAATAATTGAACAAAATCACAAAAACATTGCAAATTATTAGCAATTTAGGAATCAAGAACTGCCCCCTCGATTCCAAGCTAAAGGACCCAACTCCTGCACTAATTGGGCAATTTTCGAGGTGAGTTTGAGTCCTATGCGTCCAGGTCGCATTGGTGGTAGTGCTAGTCGTGGTGGTGGTGGTGGTGGTGTTGAGGGTTTCAAACCCTAATCGCTTAATCTCTAACCGACTTGACACCAAGCCTGACCCCCGACAAGTGGAGCCACCGCAGCATGGGTGGCCACTGTCTGACCTCGCCACCGTGGCCTTTCCTCGGTCTATTGGACCTAACTCTCGCTCAATTTGTTCTCCATCTTCTCTCCTTTTTGGTGGTTGCTGCACTAGAAGACAAGGGTTGTGATTGGTAGCGGGTTCGCCGGTGTGTCGCCGCCACTGCCCTCTCTCTCTCTCTCTCTCTCTGGTTTAGCCGAGAATAAGGTCGAAGGGTAGAAGCCCTGCCCCCCTTCGCAATCGGGACTGGGGTCTCACCCCCTTCTCATTTCCTTTCCTTTTTTTTTTGTTGATGTTTAATACTAGAACAATTCGAGTCTCCTGGCCCTTGATTGAGCTCGTTAGCCTCAATCCAATATGCGGTCCGACATTCAACGAAGTATCATCTAACGCTTGTAAATATATTGTGAAATTCCAAAGCTAATAATAATAATAATTTTTATATTTAATAACATTATCCACTTAAATAAGCACACCAATATTAATCCATCATAACTAAACTAAAATAATTACGATTTGATAAAATCATTAGACAGATTAGTTAGTCTATAACCAAATTAAAAACGCTGGTATTACATTTTCCCCTCTTAACAGAATTTCATCCTTGAAATTCTGAAGTCTAGGGTATAGTAAAAAAAAGGATTCACATACACATTGTAGAACCATCTAAACTCACAATAGTATCCAAAATCGTACTTTACAACTAAATATAACTCCTCAAGTCAGTAAAACAAAAGCTTTATGGTATCCAGTCTCTTCCTTACCAATTCTCTTTAAACGTCTAGTCAGTTTATTAAGGTGCAAAGGGCAAATCGTATATAAGAGGGGCAAATGAGTTAGCATGGGTAACTATATTAGACTCACTTTAAGACGAATACTGACTTTTTTAGTCTAATTCTGAGTAATATTAGACTCTCTTTCTAAAATGAGTTAGCATGAGTAATATTAGTCACCTTTGAGTTAGCATGAATACTGACTTTCGTTGTTCTAATGTGTTATAGGAGTTTTCATGTTAACCACTGTGATCCCAAAGGTGACTTGAATTCATGTTTTAGAAAGAGACTGCTAGTGTATGACCTTAAGATGTCATTGTCTCGATTGTCATGCCCTTTAATGCCCACTTATAGATGCATATGAATAGAATTAGTGCTTATCATGCGAACTGAGTCTAGATTATCGAAAATCTTTGTTTATTGCTCAAAACAAACTCAATATGGTTTTCCACGCCAACTCAAGTTGACCCTCTTCGATGCCATTTGCCCTCGGCACCTAAATAGAGTGAGTAGATGCTTGAAGAGGATTGGCGAGGAGAAGACTGGATACCATAAGCCATTTTCCTTCGATTTAAAAGTAGTGGTTCCAAAATGAAACCTTTTGAAAACCTATCGCGTAGGCCCTAGTTGTGTGCATGCATTCTAGGAAAGACCGAACTTAGATTTAGAATTTCGAGGGCGAAATTCTTTTAAGGGGGGGAGAATGTAAGACCCGCGTTTTTGTTTTTCCGTTAGTCTAACTGTACTATCCTTTTACGTTATAAAATTGTATTTTTAGTAACTATATGAGTTAAATGATTATCAATGTGCTTTTAGGAGCAATGATTTTATTAAAAAGGATTATTATTGCTATTATTGATTTCAAAGTTAATTCGTGCTATTTGCACATTTGAATTATATCGATAGTTTAATTTAGTCTTTATTCGATTTATTTAGTCGTTTCCTGAATACGATTATGTTGTAAATATTAGAAGTAGTTCGATGTTATTAAATCGAACCTAGATAGATTCGGGAATGAATAGTTGATAGAGGATTATATTATCGATTTGGGTTTAGAGTTCGAGATACAAAATAAACTAGCGGTGCTTGTTATTAAAAAGCCGAGATGGTAGTTGGATGGTTCGAGGAAGAACTATGGGCAGTTTGAGGTTCTTGTGGTACGGTGCTCGTGAGGAGGGAGTTCGGGTTGTGAATTGATCGCAATCGTGTGGATTGCGAGGCCATGTGTGGTACATTGTGTTGAATTCATTATGAAGTGCTTAAATGTGATACATATGGACCCCTTTCCCTTCGATGTCTTCAAATTACACTATGTGCATAAGGGTGAGTTTTTCAAAGAAGGATTTCATGTTTTGAAATGATAGTAGCCATAACTATTAGTGCATGATGGCCGATTTTTAAGTAAATGAATACGGTTTTGGGAGTGAACTCACTGGAACGGGTGAATCCCTAAAGAGTTTTAAAAAGGCGTGAGTTGTATGAAAAAGGATTTTGCTGTGAGTGGCAGCCAAATTATTACCCGTTATGGCCGATACGATTTAAAGTGGCTAAGATAATGTGCTGCGGACAATATGATATGAATGGTGATTACCTAGGGGAAAGTCCTGGCAACAGGAAACCCTAGAGACCCTGACAAGGGTTAATGTTAATGTTTGGTCTCACTATCAGCACCCTGTAATGATCTTATGCCAGATGTATTTTCCTAATAAGCAAAGAAAAGCAGTCAGCAGTACGCCATTTTAAATATTTCAGGAAGAATGTTTTTGTGGGCCGATAAGAGGCCAAATGAATGAAATGTAAAAAGTTTATGAGGGTCAGTATGCGACTGACATGAAACAGATTTCTTTTAAAGTATATCAGCCTCAAGATGCTAGATGAATTGCTTTCAAAGAAAAGAAGGAAAGCTTTCTGTGCATGTTCGATGCTTTTCTTATAAATGAAATGTGAATGAGGTCTAAGAAAAGTATGTTGATGAAAAAAAAGTGTCATGTGCATATTCCAAGAAGGATTTATGAATGAAATGCTGAGTGAGATACGATTACAAAAAAGAAGGACTTATGAGCATGTTCCATGCATACACTATGAATGAGATATGAGATTTAAAGGAGACTTGAAATGTGTGCGTGCCATATGCATATCATATGAATGAAATGCCAAGAAAAGTATGATTATGAAAAGAAGTGACCTTATGTGCACATCGTATGAATAAGGTTTGATGTATAGTTTAAATGGAATGTTAAGAAGTTATGGTTATGAAAAAGAAGGATTCCTATGCTTAGCCCTTGACGCTTGCTTATGTGCTTAACTGCTCGTTAGTAAGGAAATTCGGTCATATGGGGACCTAGAAACATGTTTGAGTGGTGAAAATGAATTTTATGGTTAGTAATCCTTCTGTAAGGATTTTATGAATGCCTAATACGATAGTAAAGTATGAATACGTGATATGTGACTAATATGAATATTATTGCATGTAACGATTTTGGTTTTAAGGGGTAGGGGGACACTCACTGAGCGTATGGTTGCTCATCCCACTACTCTTTCCCCTTTTCCCCTAGGTTTTCTTTATGACAGGAAGAAGTTGAGTTAGCTATGTTAAGATAGAGTCTATTCTCGCTTGCAAGGTGTCATGTGTGCCTAATTATGTCTTTAATGACGTCATGTAAAGTATTCTTAGTTCGTAAACGTTTGTAAACAAATATTCTGGTTCATGTAATGCATATTGTTTACGGGTCGCTCTGTGTGGCCATATGAGCCGACCATCTAATTAGTTAGATGTCTTTTTGGTTAAAGTTAGTTATGTTTTGGAATGTAAACCCCATACTCCGATTGTGTGAACCGTTGAGTTGTATCCTTCATTTCTTCTTTATTCATGAACTATTCCGTTTGGTGTACTCCGAGCGAGTGGCTCGTTGAGTTTGAACTCCGGTGTGTAGTCGTTGAGCTTCTTTTAAATGTGTTACGCTTTTGTTGATTTGCAGGGATTATTGTAAGGCCTTTAGCCTGGAAACGGTAAGTTTTTAGGGGAAACTCTATCCATTTCGTCTCAGAATTTAAGTAAAAAGTCAAGAAAACGTAAAGCCATTTTCCTTCGATTTAAAAGTAGTGGTTCCAAAATGAAACCTTTTGAAAACCTATCGCGTAGGCCCTAGTTGTGTGCATGCCTTCTAGGAAAGACCGAACTTAGATTTAGAATTTCAAGGGCGAAATTCTTTTAAGGAGGGGGAGAGTGTAAGACTCGCGTTTTTGTTTTTCTGTTAAGCTAACTGTATTATCCTTTTACGTTATAAAATCGTATTTTTAGTAACTATATGAGTTAAATGATTATCGATGTGTTTTTGGGAGTAATGATTTTATTAAAAAGGATTATTATTGCTATTATTGATTTCAAAGTTAATTCGTGCTATTTGCACCTTTGAATTATATCGATAGTTTAATTTAGTCTTTATTCGATTTATTTAGTCGTTTCCTGAATACGATTAGGTTGTCAACATTAGAAGTAGTTCGATGTTATTAAATGAACCTAGATAGATTTGGGAATGAATAGTTCATCCAGGATTATATTATCAATTTGGGTTAAGAGTTCGGGATACAAAATAAACTAGCAGTGCTTGTTATTAAACAGCTTGAAACAAAAAAAAGGAGAGAAAAGGGAGGGGTAATATTGTCATTACGCCTGGCCCCATTTTCTTCTTGATGGCACGCAAACCCCCCCAAGCTTCACCTCTCTCTCGCTGCTCTTCATCTTCTTCCTCATCTCCTCCTCCATGCACATGACCACCAAGCTCCGAAATCCCTCAAATTCTCCTCAAAATAGCTTGCTTTGGCGCTAATTGGACCTTCCCCACAAAAAAACCAACCTTTGGTGCGAATTTGGGCAGAAATTCGAAGGTCTTTGTCACGTTTTTGGTGGGTTTGGCCGGCGAATTGAAGCACCGAACTTGTGCCAAATTTAGGCATGCCACCTAGCCTTTAGCCACTCCAGTTCTCCTATAAATTGAGGTTGAATTTGTAGCATAAGCTTCAGCCACAACATCGAGTTAGTGGGTGAACGTTTGGGGTGAATTTGGAGTTTGAATTGTGCGGGTTTAGGCATGGTTTGGGGTCTGTTCGTGCGGTCAGAGAGCGGGGAGTCAAAGATGGGAGTTTTCAAGTTCCTAAGGTTGAGCCTAGAGCCCTTCGAACGAATCCTTAGCATGGAATCAGGGTGGGTGTTCCTCGACTCCTAAATTAGCATTAATTTCGAAACGTTTTAACCTAAACGATGATTTATGTCGGCTTAGGTTTAGTTAATTT